>BLBF01000004.1:7834228-7907038 GCA_015471245.1 Laticauda colubrina | reverse complement strand
TGGCCCCGGCTTCAGCCGGCGTTCCGTTACTGACTGGTTATAATAAAAGTATTTGTTGTTGGAACCCGGTCTACCTCGTGTGTTTTCCAAACAAAACAAAAATAATTCAAAGCAGTATTTAAAAATAAACCTGTTCTTTAAAACCAATATTAAATGTAACATATGCAGCAGCTAAAACCTGAGTCCAGAAAGGTTGGACTCCAAAGATGGTATTCAGCAGGTTCTGACCAGTTCTGGAGAACCAGAAATGGAAATTTTGAGTAGTTTGGAGAATCGTCAAATCCCACCTCTGACTGGAGATTTTACAGTATCCTTCCTCTGCCACACCTACCAAGCCATGCCCATAGAGCCAGTAGTAAAAAAATTTGAATCCCACCACTGTCGGTCTCAGAATTAATTAGAAAATGAACTAAATAAAACTGGGCAAACTGTGACATTAAGAATCAGAGGAAGTATTCTGCAGTCGAAGTGGGCGATTATCACAAAGATTCACTTTGAATGGATATCAAACTAGCTTGAATAGAAGTTTTCCAGAATTTTTATTCAGAATTGCCAGAGTTTTTTGGGAGAAGCTACTCTTTAAGTAAATTTACCCCAAGTTGCTTAGTACCTTTGACAATATCCATAAGAAAACTGGTAATCAGTGTGTCATGATATGAAGTCCTGAACTTTTAAGAGCCTGTAAAATCGTAGTTGTCGCATTGTGGACTGACTGAAGCATCTTGAGCCTTTCCAGGTCAACATGCTGCAGAAATAACCACAGTTTGTGTAACAGTTTAAATATTCAACTATGTCTTTATTTATAGATTTCAACATTTCTTACAGTGTCTTTGAAAAGAGTGAAATAATTGCAAGATAACAATAACAATATAATTTAAGCTGGGGAGCAGGGTGGGCAGCTAGTTACTTCAGAACAATCTAGAAAATATATTGAAATCTGTTTTTTATTCCCTATTGTAAAAATACCTCACAACTAAAAGATCATTAAAAGCAAATGTTTTGTTGGCATATTTGATATCTAATTAATCAAAGTATGTGTTGGCAGTTGACAAATTACTTTGTAAAACACATTGTGTAATTTAAAAATTAAAGATTTAAGATTATTTTTCTCAAACTGAGAATAAGAGAGATACAATATGTGAAATATCTTATTTGATACATCATGTAAAACAGCACCTCTCTAGCACAAGTGCAATTGCTGAAGTAAAAATTTGCTCCAGATAAAAAGATAAAGGAAGGGATCTTAACATAGGGAATTGGTAGCAATTAGACAAATAAAATTGCCCCATTATTCTTGTAAGTTCCACAATTTCAGGGTCTGAGATGATTTGTGGAAACAGTTTCAGTACTTGTTGAAAAGTGTCCATTCAGGAGACAGACATTTTTGTGCAATTTTTGTTTTGCCACTTTCCAAGTTTTAACATATTACTTAGGAAAAAATACAATAAAAGCTACATTTAATTGCATTATCAGATTGTGATCTTATGTAATCAGAAAACTGCATGTCTTACTGTGTGAAATAATAATGACATACTATTATTTAAAATCTGGAAGAAAAATAAGTATCAATAGTGGATTCAGAAAAATGCTGTTGAGAAAACCGCATTTCAAGATTTTAGCTCATCTCCTAGAAGGATATTTCAAGAAAACAAAGTATTTGTTTTCTTGCAAAGTATTTTTCCAGATGAAGAAATCTTAGATGGAATTCGGTAATCAGGAGAATGAATAGGTGGTACCAAGTGACTTTATTTTATTAAGAAATAAAATATAGGCAATGCTGTTACGGTGAGCTCTGGGGTTTAGATCGTTTGAGATGAATAGGTCCTTGACAGAGTGAGGGTCGTCTACGAGATCATGTCAGCCTTAAAAGATTAGTACTTTAAATTAAACAGTTGGCCACCAGGTGTATCTTCCAGAATAAGCATCCTGTCATCTCTTTATCTTGCACTGATGAGCAGTTTAGCTGCCACATATGACACCACTTTCACTCTGGTCTTATTTAAGCAATGCCTTAAAAATCAGGTTTTCCCCCAAGGCTCATGTCAGAGTGGGTGGTGGACCCCTCGAGATTTTTAACAATAGAACTTAGACTTACACACCGTTCCATAGTGCTTTACAGCACTCTCTGGGATGTTTTTATAATGTCAGCATATTGCCCCCAACAATCTGGGTCCTCATTTTATCGACCTCAGAAAGATGGAAGGCTGAGTCAACCTTGAGCTGGTCAGGGTCGAACTCCAGGCTGTGGGCAGATTTATCCTGTAATACTGCATCTAACCACTACATCACCAGGGTTCCTACGTAAAACTGATTTATGCAATTTTCCCAGATATCTGCTTCCCATATTGTTTGTATTACATAGTTTTAAATAATTTTCTGTTGTAAACCATCTAGAGATGTAATGTGGAACATGTAGTCCTTGACTTATGACCGATTGCTTAATGATCATTCAAAGTTATGATACACCCCAAAATGTACTTATGACCTGGTTGTGAACTTCTGACAGCCATCTCTTCCCCCTTTGCCTCTGTTATTGCAGTCAATAACATGACTGCATTTCAGGCATTCAGCAACTGGGCTGTGTTTATGGCCATTTGCAGTGTCCCAGGGCCTGATAATCATGATTTACAATTTTTGCTGAAAATACATTGTTTACTTTTGGTTTTCAGCAAAAATGCCCCATAGTGAATAATGGGTCTGCTTAACGATCACAGTGTTTGCTTAATAAGTGCCACAAAAAAGAGTCTCAAAATCAGATCAGTGGCCAGGCTCCATTACAGTTTGTAAGTCAAAGATTATAATACAAGAAATAAATCCCCTCCACAGGAGGATTTTTTCTCATCTTTTTGCCAATCAGTGATGCTTTATCTTAACCTGATTTTGGATTTGTAACCTTCTGATTCACTTTGAGGCAACTGATTCAAATTTATAGATTTGCCGTAAGAAAGACAAAGTCAAAAAGTGTTTAGCAAAACAAAGCCTTCGTGGAAACGGAGTATATAAATATTGATCTTCTAATTTCATTTCAAAATGGTATTCAAATTTTGAAGTTCAGAAAATTTACTCTTTTGATGTAGACTAATTATTAACTATGGATACAAAATCCTCACACTCTTTAATTTTCCTACTTATAATTCTTTTACAAGGAATAATTATTTTGCTATAGAGTTTTGAAGGAATATAGAGTTAATCACATATACATACAATAGAAATATAATATATTCAGGCAGGAGACATTAAGGTTCACCAAGAAGAATTTTGATTTTCTCCTTCATTCTAAAAGGTCAACATCATCTGAAAAGGCCCTATCTATTTTTAATCATGGAGCGTGCAACAGAATTACAACATTCACATTTGTTTTCTTTTTGTGCAAAGTTGGTGTGTAATTCATTGGGGGTCATTAAATAAATTCTTAAGCACTTTAATTTCAGAGAAAGATCCAACATTTTAATTTTGCAGATATATTTCATGCTCAGGGAATGTTTATGTGATTTACAGTTGGGTATGAATTGACACTAAATGAACTTAGGGGAAATATAAAAAGGGTTGTAAATTTTACGGTTTGGTCTGACCAAACTGAGTTTCTGGTAACTGACCAAATGGAAATCTAATGAAGTAACAAAACTTTGTTTGCAGCATGTCTGTATTGGCAGAAGAACACAACAAGGTGAAATTGGGGTTTTCTTCTACTCTTTACATAGCTATTGTGTCATGGCAGCTAAATTTATTACTGAAAGGAGATTGGCAGCCATACCATGCTAAGTTTCACCTGTGATATTTCCGGAGACCCAGGAAAGGAAGACACAGAGGGCATTTCACTTGGGAACTGAACACACCAACACACCAACACACACACAAATAAATCCCTGGGGTTATTTCATTGGGCAAAGTCTTGCCTGTTCACTTGACAAGGTTTTGTATGGACAAGTTTTCTTGGTTACTTTTGCATAGAGCTGGTAAACATGGTTTTGGGAACGCTAGCATCAGCAGCTCATCCACAGTGAGGGAAGAGATGTTGTGCTAAGAGCTAGTAAGATTTTAGGCACCATAGGAAATTTCTAGAATGTTGCTTCCTATATGCTGACTAAATGTTTAAAAAGTTGTGCCTTAGTACCATTTGCTCCTGCCTTTAAAAAAATTTAAAAAAATTTTCATTATTACAACTGAAAATGAACCTTTAAAAAAAAAAGATTTAATTCTGTTAAGGTTTTTGTTTGGTTTTTGTAGCCCATCTGGCTAGTTCTAGTCTGAGATCCAGGCCTCTGAAAAACACTGAGATACTGAGGTGCAGTAAAGATAGTCCTCAACTTACAGCCATTCATTTAGTGACCATTCAAAGTTACAATGCCACTGAAAAAAAGCATGAATAGTTTTCTTATGTCTGTTGCAGCATCCCCCGTGGTCACGTTATCAAAATTCAGGCTCTTGGCAAGTGGCATGTACTTATGACAGGTGCACAGTCCAAGGGTCATGTGATCACCATTTGTAACCTTCGCAGTCTTGCTTCCGACAAACAAAGCCAATAAGGGGGAAGCCAGATTCACTTAATGACCACATGCTTCACTTAGCAACTACAGTGGTTTGTTTAACTATTGTGGCAAAAAAGGGTTGTTAAAATGGGGTAAAACTCACTTAACAACTGCCTTGCTTACTAATGGAAAATTACAGTCACTATACTGTTGTACAAAATGATGGCAAATCCCATTAGAGAACTTTTTCCTCACTGATTTTTTTAATGAACTGGATCCCTGCCATTACCTACATTACCCCCAAACTAACTTGGGGTTTTCTCACATTGTTTTATTTTCTCCATGTAGTTTATGATGTCCTTAATACTTGCTGCCTTTTCCCATGATAAGTTTTTTTCTGCTTTTTCACAGACAGGCTGTTTTTCATTTTTTTTTTAATTTACAGAGATTTGGGTAAAATACATTAGGATGAGTTTACTGAGTGCTAAATGGCATAGCAGACAATAACAAGAACAAAAAAAATTGCTCCTTATAAATCAACATTTTAAAATCTATGCATGCACGTTTATCCTATCAGGGAGGAAAATAATCAGTAAAAATAAGAACTATGGCTAGATTTGTTTTACTGTTTACATAAAAGAAAGCAAAAACTATATTTAATATCTGTTTGTTGATTCATGTAGCTTTCTTAATAATTGTTTTTCCTTTCTGTCCCTTCTTGATCATGATCCAAATTTTTCATTAGTTTAATTACATTCCAGTCACTTTTATTTTGTAGCCACTCTACAAATCGGTTGTTTATTTCACTTCTTTTCTCAGGTGGTACCATGGACATCTTTCTGGTCCAGCAGCTGAGGCTTTGCTCCAAGGCAAGACTGCACCGTGGACCTTCTTAGTGCGTGAGAGCCTTAGCAAGCCTGGTGATTTTGTGCTGTCTGTCTTGACTGACCAGCCTAAACCTAGGACTGATGTTACTGGAGCCCACAGCCATGAACGGCTCAAAGTTACCCATATCAAGATTATGTGTGAGGTGAGAAGGTGGGAGAGAAGGTGAAGGAGGATAACAGATAACAGATAATCAGAGTAGAAGGGACCTTGTAGGTCATCTAGTCCAACCCCCCACCCAAGCGGGAGACCCTACACCATTTCTGACAAATGGCAGTCCAATCTCTTCTTGAAAGTCTCAAGTGATGGCGCTCCCACAACTTCCAAGGGCAACTTCTGTTCCATGGGTTGATTGTTCTCACTTCAGAAAGTTTATCCTTATTTCCAGGTTAAATCTCTCCTTGTTCAGTTTCCATCCATTATTCCTTGTCTGGCCTACAGGCATTTTAGAAAATAGCAAATAACAGATAATCAGAGTTGGAAGGAACCTTGTAGGTCATCTAGTCCAACCCCCTGCCCAAGTGGAGACCTTTCACCATTTCTGACAAATGGCAAGGAGATAGAGAGGACTTCATTACCTGGAAGATGGTAGACAAATCATTTTCACCTTCTTGCGTGGCTCCAGATGACAATCCAATTGGGAATTTCAAGACCCTTAACAGTTTATCAATTGATCTGTAATATTCCACATTTGTATCCCTACATTCGGTATCTTTACCAATGAAAGGTTAGTTGCACTTCAAACAAAAAGGAAACCAAATTTGGCCTTGTTTGGCCATAGTAGATGACAAAGGTAGATGACATAGTAGATGACTAAGATCCAGGAGCTGGATTCTCAGAGGTAAGAGTGGCATCATGTGCACCAAGATGTGGGCCTGGTGAAGTAGGGAAGGAATGCAATGTGTTCTTAGTCAAGGGAGAGATTGATATCTGATAGATCAAGAGAAGAGCTTGACTGTGTCTCAGATGGTTTCATCTGAGCTCAGATGGAAGCCATTGACTCTGCAGTGTATAGTCAGCCTCACAGCCTAAGCATAAAATAGCTTCTTTTTTTTTTTTGATACTGCCCCCATAGCTGAGTTTCAACTTATTCATCTGGAGATCCTGAGAAGGAGGTTAAAAGTCTAAAACCTCTGGTGAAATCTGGAGATTTCACTTCTCTTCATTACTGTCAGGCTCAAAACCAAGAATGACATTCTTCCAAGCTGAGATTGTTATTGTTTAATACTTATAGACGAAATCTTGCCAGACTGAAAATTCTGTTATCTCAGTCTATTATATACTGTGTGAACTATTAAGGAGGGTCTGCCCTTAAGAGCCCTCCAAATTCAATGTTTAGTGTCCCATAAGAGACAGCTATTAAACAGAAAGTAATCATTTTAATTGTTCATTAATTATACTTGATCTCTAAAGAATATAGAAGCCTAGTTTGTCACTTCCAGGTAGAGAGGCACATTGATTTATCAGCCAAAGCTGATAAAAAATGATCCTTTATTATTGATTTTGTGGGGATGTCCAATGTTATTTGCATATTCAAGGTTCCCCAGACTGCCATTAAGTATGAGTGCAGTGAAGGGGCATGCATAACTGCACCATCTTGCCTCCCGTCCCTGTCCTATTGTCCCCATTTAATTGTACCTATTTTCTGTATTCTTACTCATGTTTATACTTATACCTATTATCTTGTAAGCAATTGACAAATCAAATAAATAAACAAACAAGCAAACAAACAAATAAATCCAAAATAGGCATTTTCCCCCAGATTCTAAAATGTAGCTCCCAGAATCATTAACACCTCAGTTCTGTCTATGTCAAATTCCCTGCACACTGTAACCCCCCCCCTCCAAATCACAGAAAAGGAATGGATAATTAAGTAACAGAATAACAGAATCTTGCACTTCGTTTAGTCCAACCACCTACTCAAGTATTCCAAACAAATGGCTGTCCAATCTTTTCTTAAAATCTCCGGTGATGGAGCTTCCACAACTTCTGGAGGCAAGCCATTCCACTGATTAATTGTTCTATCAGGAAATTCCCCTTAGTTTTAGGTTGTTTCTCTTCTTGATTAGTTTCCATCCATTGCTTCTTATCCTGCCTTGAAAAATAGATTGACTCTCTCTTCTCTGCATAGCCCCTTTTATTCATTAATAATGAAAATGTCAGGTTTCCAAGTGATGAAATCCATTTAAAAAGAAAAGAACAAAGTCCATCTTCCAAGACAATTTCTTTTATTTAGGAAAGCATCAAATTGGCAAAGTCCATGGTAATTCCAGACCTGACACAACCCGGAATTACCCCACAATATTAAAAGTTCGAAACAACCCCTCGAAGTCATATTCTCCCACAGAAGTAATTCAACGTTGCTTGATGTCATAAATCTCCACTTCAAGGGGTCTAAGCACAGACAGCTTGTTTTCCCATGGGAAGAAGAATCACCTAGCCAAAACAGCTCTCTATCTCGACTCCTCCCGCCTTAGGAATGTGTCAAGCTGGAAACCCTTCCCCTCATGATTGCCACAGAGAAAGTAAGAAAAAGAATATATACTGAGCCTAACTGAAGTGGCTACACATATTTCAATTTTGGGCTTGACAGACAACTAGCTCCAGATTTTCAAAGAATCCTTCCTGGTTTGATATAGATGTTAAGTCACATCAGAAATTTAAAAAACCCTGAAATCTTTCATTATTATTTTTCTGTAGTGTCTGGAGAAAAAAGGATAAGCAATTCTTCCAATCCTCTAGATCTCCTGAATCATACTACTATATCAGTTTAAAATTCTGAAGTAACTCAAAAAATGAATATTTTGAATAGTATTGAGCTTTTATTAGGAACATACAAGAGGATTGTTTTCTAGAAAAGAAAACATTGATGTGTATTTGGTTTAGGTTGTATTAAATCTCAGGAGATGTTGGATAAACAAAGGCACAATATGAAAATTAGGTCCTAAGGAAGAATAGCTTGGAAAGAAACTGGCTCTTTGCCTTGTGGACACACAAAATAAAAGCAACCCTCACATAGTACTTCTCTCTAATATCCATTGCTCATAGAAACCTGGATTAGATTATATTTATGCTGAGCCTTGAAAGATTTCACCTCATCTTGGACTGAGTTTAAGATTCCTTCTTTTCCTTCCCATCAGCCAACTACTGCTCCTGAAGAGATTCAAATAATGAAATTTTCCTGAAATCTTTTCCCTTTTTATTTCGCCTCAAAGGAAAGGAAGTTTGTCCCTTTGCTCAGGGATTGGTCTTCATTAGTTTTCATTAGGCTTTCCTTAATAGCAGGAGTGGGAGAAGCAGGGAGTTTACCACTTTTACCCCTGTGGTTTCATCTAACAGGGACATTTAAGAACTTGCCATGCGATAGGTGCCCATCAACAAAACATTAAAAAGTCATGCAAAAGAAGAACAATCAAAGGAGTAGTTTGAAACTTCAAGAGCTATTAAAAACATTTAAAAGGAGTCTGTGCAGAGTCAATGTGTTGGAGCAAAAACTTCATCCTCAAAATGGAAGTGTTAAAGTAGCTATGCCTTGTAGAAGGCCTACATGACTGCTCAGAGGTTGTCCCAGACATGCTCTGTATGGAATTTATGAGATGATCAGTATGTATCCACAAGTACCTTTGCCTGGATGGATGCCCTTTGAAGCTGCTGTAGCAAGCCTTTGGTTTCTCCTTGGAATGCTTTACAGAATCACGCCCCCCCCCCCTCCCCAAAAGCAAAAAAACCATAATCTTAAGAAGAGACCAACATTTCAATTATCCAATATTTTGTCTAAAATACATTTGCATAAAGAGATGATTACATTATTGATTCAAAACTAGAGACAAAATGTGAATTAAATATTTAATTATTTTAATTAAAGTGGTTGTGATGATTAGCTTTCCACAGGATTGAAAAGATAATAGTAAAAAATAAAATATAGCAGTAAGATTAAGTGTGTGTATGTATAGGCAAAAAGGCACCTACATATATGAGGGACTGGAATAATAATGCTTTTTGTGTTCTCCATTTTTCTAGAAAGGACAGTACACAATTGGGGGTGCAGCAAGATTCCCCAGTTTGACTGACTTAGTGGAACATTTTAAGAAGACAGGAATTGAGGAAGCATCTGGATATTATGTATATTTGAGACAGGTATATAAACTATTACTTATCAAACTTCTCTCTGAATTATTTAAAAGGTAAATTTCATTATGTTGTCTAATATAGTTTGTAGAAAAATATTATGTATTATGTGTGTGTATAAATGTAATATTATTAGCATCAATAATATTATTTAACAGTCTCAAAATTGAAGACAATCTGTTCATGATAATCACAAAGCCAGCTGTGCTAATAAGGTGTGCATATACAAGTTAAATTAATGAATTCTAAACCACTACTGAAATTTAGCATCAGATACGTCCATAAATCTTAACTTCATGTCCTTGATTTTTTTCATTCATCAACTACTTTTCTCAGATTCTAGTTTTGCTTTAATAGTTAGCCTTAACATCCTGTACAGAGAAACAAGTTAGATTTGCACAAGAATAAGATAGCGATTTGTTTGATTTTGGTTTTACAAATTCTACACAGTCAGTCATTGTGACTTATAGTTTAGTAGGATTTATGAGCCCAGCCATTGTAACTTTTCCCAAGTACTTTGTTGTCAAAATTTGGAACAAAATTCATATGGTGACTTAGTATGTCCAACTATAAAATATCCATTTTCCCAGAGTTAGATTGGGAAAAGTGATTGATCCCTGCAACTCTCTTTTATCTTCCTTTGTGGTATCCAATGGTTCTTGCAGCCTTGGTCTGTCTGGACGTTTATCACATTTGCAAACAAAATTCGGGGATGGCTGCAACTATGGATCATACTTCATTTCTAAGGAAGTTAGAGACCATCTGCAGGTTTCAGAGATATTCTTGGAAATATAACTCATCTCAGAAGCTGATGCTTTGCCTATAATCTGATAGTTTCTTAGTATTTATTTGTTTTATAAATTTAAGAAAAGATACAAACAGCATTAAATTAGATTAGAATCTGACCCACGACACGTGAAATTGATAAGGGAAATATCATGGGCACCTTGTTGCTCTTACTCTCTGTCTTAACATTCCATCTTTCTTTCTCTTCTTTCATTTTATTCCCCCTTCCCCCTCTCCAAGCCTTTCAATGCCACTCGAGTGAATGCAGCTGACATTGAAAACAGAGTGGAAATGCTCAAAAGGAGGAGTCAAGCAGAAGAGGCAAACAAAGGTGGTTTCTGGGAGGAATTTGATGTGAGTAGAGTTATCTGCAGTGAACTATTCTTTGTCTTTTAGCCTTGGGATTCAATCCAAAGGTTCATACACCATTTCTGGACCCCCTAGGAGCCCCAATGAAGATGGCTGTAGGTAGCTGTAATTCACCAACACCTGAAAGCCGAAATTTCCTTACCCGCAATACAGTTGTAGAAAAAAATAGGACTCAGACCAAGGATGTCTCAAGCAGAAATTCATTTCCTTATCATAGAAAGCATAATACTTTCCTGATGTGAGGCGGCCTTAGCCAACGGGGACGTAATCAATAGTGATATAGTAATTGTGAAATACAATACACCCATTAATTGAACAATTTTAATATTTGAAGATTTATTTTTTCCCATCTCTTTTTAAAATATAAATGTGCCTCTTTTCTTTAGTTGTCAGCTACATCTGCACTACTAAAACTTCTCATCATTTCTTCCTTCAGAGCCTACAGAAACAAGAAACGAAGAATTTGTATGATCGACACGAGGGTCAAAGACCAGAAAATAAGAGCAAGAACCGTTATAAGAATATCTTGCCCTGTGAGTTTGGTGTTCAACCTTGCTTAGCCTATGCATGTAATACAATCAGATAACTGAGATGTTATCTGATTGTATTACATGCATGTAAATACTCTTCCTCCTGCAGTTGAAATACTACAATTATATCTCTGTTTTTCAAAACAAACAATTCCATAAAAATACACAGTCAGCATAGAAACAAAAGTCTGGTTTATTGCATGCTGAACAACCTTTCATAGATATAACAGATAATCAGAGTTGAAAGGGAGCTTATAGGTCATCTAGTCCAACCCCCCGCCCAAGTGGGAGGCCCTACACCATTTCTGACAAATGGCAGTCCAATCTCTTCTTGAAAGTCTCAACTGATGGCACTCCTACAACTTCCGAGGGCAAGCTGTTCCATTGGTGGATTGTTCTCACTGTCAGAAAGTTTCTCCTTATTTCCAAGTTAAATCTCTCCTTGATCAGTTTCCACCCATTATTCCTTGCCTGGCCTAAAAGCGCTTTAGAAAATAGCTTGACCCCTTCCTCTCTGTGGCAGCCCCTAAAATATTGGAAGACCGCTATCTTGTCTCCCCTGGTCCTTCTCTTTACTAGACCAGCCATGCCCAGTTCCTGCAACCATTCTTTGTATGTTTTAATCTCCAGTCCCCTAATCATCCTGGTGGCTCTTCTCTGTACTTTTTCTAGAGTCTTAACATCTTTTTTATAATGTGGTGACCAAAACGGAATGCAGTACTCTAGGTGTGGTCTTATTAAGGCTTTATAGAGTGGTATTGGTAGCTTTTTTGGCTGCTGCTGCTCACTGCTGGCTCATATTTAGCTGGTTATCCACTAAGACTCCAAGATCCCTCTCACAGTTACTGCAATTGAGCCTGGTTTCACCCAGTCTGTATGGGTACTTTTGGTTTTTCTGGCCTAAGTGTAGGATTTTACTTTTCTCTACATTGAATTTCATTCTGTTAGATACCGCCCAGTGTTCTAGTCTGTCAAGATCCATCTGGATCTTGAGCCTATCTTCTTGGGTATTAGCTATTCCTGCCAGCTTAGTATCATCTCCAAATTTGATAAGTTCACCTTTATTCCCTCCTCTAAATTCTTAATGAAGATATTGAAGAGTACTGGGCCTAAGACAGAACTTTGGGGCACCCCACTGCTTTATATTATATATTGCCTTATGAACTAGCTTTTCTATCTATGATTTCTGATGGATAGTCAAATTAATTTTCTTCCAGCTTGGATGCCCAAGCATTCAAAGGAAAACCTTTTCAGTTTAAGCAACTTTGGGTGATTAGCAAAATTATTTAATCTTTTTTATAAAATTTGACTTGAAAATGAAAAAATGCTGCAAAGCAGAATAAAATAATATAAAACTGGCAAATGCTTTTAAACAATTAAATATATCTATCTATCTATATATTAAATCTAAGACTATATATTAAAATCTAAAATAAACTAACATCAAGATAAATGGGAGAAAGTAATGGAATGTGACTAAAACTAGAGAGGGAGGGGAAATAACACAATTCAAGCACTTTGAGTTTCTTCCATGGGGTTGGTGAGTAACCTATTTCTCATGAGAGTAACTCCTGCCAGTCTCTCCTTCCCAGTACTATGGTTCTCCAGTTTCCTCCCCACCTCTTCAGCTGTGAAGTCATCAGAGTCTTGTGGCTACAGTGGCTTTCTTTGGTATACCAGCTTTGTTTAACTGCTGTTCTTTTTGCTCACTGCTGAGTCAGGCCACAGGCTGCCTGCTGAAGGCTTTTTTTCTATCCTCTCTCCTTCCCTGGATGGAGAAGGAAAGACATATTACCTCTGGTCTTTTCTACACGATGTTAGAATCTCCTTGAAATGAAAGAAGTAGAGGAACGGAATAACAAAATCTTGCATTCTAAGTGTTATTGAGATCAGAATATTTGCCAGTCCTATTTTGGAAATAAGAATTTCAGCACTGTGTTTTCAGATGCTTCAAATGGGTCATAGGAAATAAAAGCTGACTCCTGCCATTTGTATCTAAAAAATTTACTAAAGTCCCTTTCACAAACGGTGTGATTCTTCAATGACATGTTGCTTGTCTGATGTTCCAGTTGACCACTCCAGAGTTATTCTTCAAGACAGAGATGTGAATGTTCCTGGATCAGATTATATCAATGCCAACTACATCAAGGTGAGGATTAGTTTACCCCATCATATTTGGAGAAAAGAAGGGATGGGAATTTATTTCTTGAGGTTTTTTAAATCTCATCTCTTTATTTCTTGGCAGAATGAACTGTTCAATCCAGAGGAATGCAGTAAAACCTATATTGCCAGCCAAGGTTGCCTGGATGCCACTGTTAATGATTTCTGGCAGATGATATGGCAAGAAAATTCACGCCTCATTGTAATGACCACTCGGGAAGTGGAAAAAGGACGGGTAAGTAAACAGATAGATAGATAGATAGATAGATAGATAGATAGATAGATAGATAGATAGATAGATAGATATGGATGGATGTAGAGATAGATAGACAGACAGAGAAAGAATAGAGGGAGAGAGAGAGGGAGGGATGGAGGAAGGGTGGGAGATGTTGCTAATTTCCAAAAATATTAGCTCAGCATAAAGAATCTGTACTGATGAGAGAAATTCAGGGAGAAGACCAAGCAGGACAGAGATATGCTTCATCATAATTCTTCCCTTAACATTGAACTGGACTTCCACTAAAATCACTTTGGCTACCCTAAAAACTGCTTCAAGGTTGCACTTAAGGAGAAACCAGTAAACTTGTTGAACTGCTTTGAACAAAGATCTAAATTTAAATAAAGTTCCAATGGTGCTCTTTCAGTCCCTTTCCCTTACCTTTTTCTGGTTTCCTAATAGAATAAATGTGTCCCCTACTGGCCAGAAGTAGGAAGCAGCAAAGAGTACGGACCATATATTGTGGAAAATGCTGGAGATCGTGAGGCGGTAGACTATAAACTCAGACAACTTCGGCTTTCACCAATCAATAATGTGAGTACCTGAAGACTTAGAGCATTTCCCTCACCCATCCAACTTTGACTTCAAACTGTGGTGGGAATTAACAAATGAAAAGGAGCATTATAATACTGTTTCCCCCCACAAGTTTGGTCTGCCATCCTTTGAACTAGTCTGAATAGGAGTCCTTTTGATGATGATTTCACACAAAAGACCTTGGCTGAATGGACATCTCTTGATCTTCTTCCAGCCATTGATTGAAAGCATTCATTCTCAATGGTATTTTATCTCAGTGCAAACTTTCCTAGAGGTTTCCTTCCTTCCTTCCTTCCTTCCTTCCTTCCTTCCTTCCTTCCTTCCTTCCTTCCTTCCTTCCTTCCTTCCTTCGTTCCCTCCCTCCCCCCACCCCCACCTGTTTGCAAGGGCCGAATATACTGACAAATATTTGCTAGGGTTTGGGTTATGGTGGATCCTAATGTAGACAGCAGCTCAGAAGAACAGAGACATAGCCCAGGAAGCTATACCCACATCCCTAATAGGTCATCTGGAAGAACTCTTAGCTACAGAGTTTTACAATTAACAGAGTTGGAAGGGACTTTGTAGATCATCAAGTCCAACCGTTCACCCAAGCAGACCCTGCACCATTTTTGACAGATGGCAGTCCAGTTTCTTTTTGAAAGTCTCATATGATGAAACTCCCACAACTTCCAAAGACAAGCTGTTTCATTGGTTGATTGTTCTCACCAGAGGTGGCATTCAGCAGGTTCTGACCAGTTCTGAAGAACTGGTAGCTGAAATTTTGAGTAGTTTGCAGAACCAGCAAATACCACCTCTGATTGGCTCTGCCCCCATCTATTCTCTGCCTCCCGAGTTCCAGCGACTTGGAACTCTTTTTTTGTTGCCCTGCTTTTTTTGTTGCCGTGCAAAGAAGAATGGAGCTGGAAAGCAGGTTAGTGGGGTGGGGAGGGGATGGGGATTTTGCAGTCACCTTCCCCCAGGAGTGGAGAGGGAATAGAGATTTTGCAGTATCCTTCCCCTGCCATGCCCAACAAGCCATGCCCACCAAGCCATGCCCAGCAAGCCACACCGCAGAACCGGTAGTAAAAAAAAATTGAATCCCATCACTGGTTCTCACTGTCAGAAAATTTCTCCTTATTTCCAGGTTGAAGCTATATCAACAGAGGGATGAAAAGGCTTCATTTTGAGCAGAAGCAGCATCTCCTGGGAAGCCACCTTTTTCTCCTTAAACCCCAGTAGCAGTATTAATTTGTCTATATTGTAACATGGCATCCACTGCCATATCATATGCTGAGACTGTTCCATCTGAAAAAGAAGTGCGTGAGACCGGGTTCCAACTAACAACTCTTTATTCGATTAACACCAATAGTAACAGAACATTGGCTCAAGCTGCGGCAGCCCTTTATATAGAGGCTTGCCTGCCGGCTTGTAGCCAATGACATCAATTTAATCTTGCCGCCTTTGAGCGGCTTCTTGGATTGGTTCCTAATGAACCAATCCACTACTGGCCTTTTTGGCCAATCAGAATTGACTACTTGGAACCTTCCAAGTTATACAGAACACCCCTCCCCCTTTAGTTCAGTCCTACGTGAGTGATGTAGTCGCGCAGGTAGGTGGGGCTTTTTCTGGTCCTACTTGACCTGCACGGCTCATTCTCACCTAGGACTTCAAATGGTTCTGTTGGGATCATTGTCTCTCCGGCTTTTCTCCATGGAACCGCCTGGAAGGGTGAGTCAGCACTGCCACTCCCGCCTGAGTTTCTCAGGCCGGTCGAAGTGCTTCTGCCACTCCCTCCCGGTTCAACCAAGCTGGTTGAGCTGGCCTGGCTGGCACCTTCCAGGTCGGCTTCCCTTTCGCCAGGACTTCTTTCGCTGGTCTCATCTAACCGTAAGTGCTCTTTTTGGTTGGTTAGATTTTCTGGTTGTGATTTTAATGGTTCATTTTCACAGCCTTTTTTATTTATGTGTATTCTCCCCCCCCCTTGGTTTTGTTTTTGTTGAAATTTATTATTTGAGGTTGCACGGTTGTTTTGCGCTCGATGTTGCGGGAACGAAGCTGGACTATGTGCCGCTTCCACTCTCTTCCATCGTCCACGGTTAGTCAGTCAGACCGGGGGCCTGTTACTTGTGTGATCGTGGCTGGAAGCCAAAGAGGGTCCCCGGTAAAATTCTTTGCATAGACCAGGTCGCCGATTTCAAAAGTGCAGTATTGGCTGGAAGAGTCGGGGGGTTTCTCGCAAGTATAATTGGGGTGCAACCTGTCTAAATGGGATCTGAGTTTTCTCCCCATTAATAATTCTGCCGGGGTCTTGTTTGTTGTGCTACTGGGAGTGATGTGTTGTAGTGTAAGTAAGCAGTTTAGCTTGTCTTGGACATCCCCATGGTCCATTTTCTCAAGGCCTTCTTTTGTGAACTGGACCATTTGTTCGGTCCTACCATTCGCCGCTGGGTGGGCCAGCGCAGTTAGTGCATGGCATATACCCAAAGAGGCTAAGTCTTGTTCGAATTGAATTGCTGTTAGTTGTGGCCCATTGTCAGATACCAACAAATCAGGTAAACCATGAGTTGCAAATAATTTGTTTAGCTGTTTTATAACAGCGTCGGTTGTTGTGGATGACATTAAGATGACTTCAAGCCAATTCGAATATGCATCCACAACTATTAAAAACGTATTGCCCCTAGTTGGTCCCGCAAAATCAATATGGATTCGAGACCAAGGGCCTCATGGGGTCTCCCAGTCCCGTATGGGAACTTGTGGTGGTGTGGGTCTAGCTCTCTGATACTTGTGGCATGTTGCAATCTAGCGTTCAATGTCCTTGTCTAAACCAGGCCACCAGACATAGCTCCTGGCCAGGCTTTTCATTTTAACTATGCCTGGGTGGCTCTCATGTAACATGCCTAACACCTCTTCTTGTAGTTTGGATGGAATCACCACCCGATCTCCCCACAACAAACACCCCTTTTGTATTGACAGTTCAGTTTGTCTCATCCGGAAAGATTTAAAGTTTTCAGTCTTTTGGCTTTCCGGCCAGCCTTTACCTACCCAAGTCAAAATGCGGGCAGTCACTGGGTCTTTCACCGTGGCTCTGGTGACATCATTTGCAGACAATGGAAGTTCAGGGCAGGTCTCTACTTGTAGGGCGGTGGTAATGGTGCTCGGCTTAAAGCTTCTGCATGGATGATTTGTTTCCTGGGTCGATGCAGCAAGGTATATGAATAGGCGGCCAGGAATTCTGGCCACCTAGTCATCCATGGGGATAGAATGTTCGGTGTGGGTTTGTTCCCCGCCAAAATCCCCAGTAATGGTTTATGGTCAGTCACAATGGAAAATGTCCTCCCATAGAGGTATTCGTGAAAATATTTAATTCCGGCGACGATTGCCAGGGCCTCTCTGTCTAGTTGGCTATAGTTGTGTTCCGCTTTGGAGAGTGTTTTCAAGTAAAAGGCGATGGGTGCCTCTCTCCCGTCGGGCAATTGTTGGCTCAGGATAGCACCGACTCCGAATGGTGAGGCGTCGCAGGTGACTGTCAAGGGTAGAGTATTACTAAACTGAATAAGAACGGTGTCTGAGGTTAACAAGTCTTTTATATTTTGAAAGGCTTTTTGTTCTTTGTGACCCCAAATCCAGACAGTTTTTTTATCTAGCAAACGGTGCAATGGTTCTGCTATCGTTACTTTGTGCAGGAGGAATGCATTATAAAAATTGATCAGACCCAAGAATGCCTGTAAGTCCGTTTTATTTCTAGGTCTGGGTGCGTCTTTAATTGCTTTGACTTTTTTTTCTGTTGGGTGAATACCTTGTTCGTCAATCAAATATCCTAAAAATTTGACGTGGTCAGTAGCCAGGCAGCATTTTTCTTTTTTAACTTTCAGGCCGGATTCTCTGAATTTCGTTAGCACTTCCCTTAGTCTAGCTTCTAATTGGGTCACGTTTTTCACTGAAATTAGGACGTCATCAAAGTATGGAACGACCCCTTTTATTCTGTTTAATAGGCGTTCCATGAGGCTTTGGAAGACGCCTGGGGCAACGCTCACTCCGAATTGAAGTCTGTTACATTTGAACACCTCTCTATGTGTTACTATTGTTTGTGCCTCGGCCGTTATGGGGTCTATTGGAAGTTGCTGATACGCCTGGGCCAAATCGAGTTTAGCAAAAAATTTTCCTCCCCCAAGTGAGTGCAGTAAGTGCTGCACGACTGGTACTGGGTATGCACTTTGCTGTAGCGCATGGTTCAGGGTAGCCTTGTAGTCTCCACAGATGCACACAGACCTATCTGGTTTTACAGGTGTTACTATTGGTGTTTCCCAACTGGCATGGTCAATTGGTTCTATGACCCCTTGTGCAATCAATTTATTTAATTGCTCATCTATTTTGGGTTTTAATGCAAAGGGGACCTGTCTGGCTTTTAGTCTTCTCGGTGCTATTTGGGGATCTAGGCTAAAGAATATTGGGGTTCCCCAGTACCTACCTAGAGTTCCGTCAAAGACGTCCTGGAATTCGTGTAGCAGGTTCTCTTCCCAATCGCTCACTATTCGGCTCACTCTAGTCATCCCGATGCCCAATGGCGTGAACCATTCGATGCCCAGAAGGCTGGGACAGTCTCAGTCGACTATAGTCAATGGCAGGACTTCAGCGTGTTGTTTGTAAGTGACTTTGAAGTGCCCCAGACCTACCACAGGAATCCTATTTCCCTGGTAGTCTTTGAGAATTAATTTTTGTTTTTTGAGTTCGTTTTGTCTGATGTTTGGAATCAGATGTCTAATTGTGTTCCAAGACACCATTGATAGAAAAGATCCTGAGTCGACCTCCATCTCACAAGGGCTTCCTTCAATGGACACTACAATTCTGACTTTTTTTCCACTTTCCATCTGTGTGCTTCCTATAGTAACAGTCTGATGTGTGTTTTCTCAGTTGCTGGTTCCCTTGCTGCGCTCCCATTTTCTGTCGGCTTGCCTCGAGTCAGTTCTTTGTAGGGAATTACTGTGTCTGCTAGGGCTGCTGTTTCTTCGATTTCGGCAGACTCTTTCGATATGTCCCCTCTTTTTGCAAGCCCAACAGATGGCATCAAGGAACCTGCACTTGGCTCGGGGGTGGTTTCCTCCGCAACCAGCACATTCCCGCCAATTTTTCTTCCTTTCACGCCTTTTTTTGTTTGCATAAAGGCAGTGGACCTCATCGTCATCTTCATCAGTGTCTGATGACTTGTCTAGGTCTTCGTGGTGTGTGTTTGTGGCAGCTTGCTTTCTCCCTCCGCCTGAGATTTTTTCTTTTGGAAGGGTTGTCATGTCAGCACTGGCGTTCATCATCTTCATTGTGGCCGCTGATTTCTTTGTGGCTTCCGCGGCGGTTGCTTCCGCGATTGCCTCTGCCACCGTTATGTTAGGTCTGTTTAAGAGTTTGCTTTGAAGGGTAGAGTCCCTAAGACCTAACACGACACATCTCGCATTGCCTCATCCATATTTTGGAATTCACAGGCTCCTCCAATATGGTGCAGAGCTGCCACGAAATCAGCAATGGTTTCGTCTTCCCTCTGGTCTCTCTTATAAAATTCATGTCTCTTGATGAGGTTTGAGACAACCGGCGCATAGTGAGCTTTCAGCATTCGGTTAAGCTCAGACCAGTTCATCTGTTTCATGTCTCTGGGTTTCGCCAATGCCTTCGCCATCTTAAATACGGCTGGCCCGCAATGTGTTAGGAAGACAGCCCTCTTTCCTGATTGGAAATTTCTTCCATTTCATTGCTCTCCAGAAACATCAGGAAACGATCAATATAAGACTCCCAATCTTCTTCATTGAGATTGAATGATGCGGGCGGCGCGATATTACCAGCCATCTCGTCTAGCATGGTTTTTTCTTTCGCCGCGTGCTTGGTCTCTGCTTCAGGATGATCCCATCCTCGTTGCCAGTGTTCCGTCCAGAAAAGAAGCGCGTGAGACCGGGTTCCAACTAACAACTCTTTATTCGGTTAACGGCAACAGTAACGGAACATTGGCTCAAGCCGCGGCAGCCCTTTATGTAGAGGCTTGCCTGCTGGCTTGTAGCCAATGACATAAATTTAATCTTGCCACCTTTGAGCGGCTTCTTGGATTGGTTCCTAATGAACCAATCCACTACTGGCCTTTTTGGCCAATCAGAATTGATTACTTGGAACCTTCCAAGTTATACAGAACAGAGATGAATGTGAAAGGGAAGTCACTACTGAGGGGAGAAAAAATACTCCTATATCACATCTTTCTCCCAACCATAGTAACATTTCAATAAAAAAGAACACCACCACAAAGGAAAAAAAAAACTCTGCTCTGATGGGAGGCATAATTCCTTTCAGTCCAACTGGACAATGGAGTAGAACTCCAAGCAGCATCACTGGGGCCAAGTGCCCTGCTTTTTCTCATTGGAGAATTATATTAAAGAGGAGAGAGAACATGAAAATTTAAAGATCTAAAGAAAGCATATCTTCTTTAGCCATTGCTCACTGAATCTGCTCATTTTGTGGGTTCTTTGGATGCATAAAGAAGCAGGTGGAAATCAAATGGGTAGGGCTAACAAGAAGGTGTATGTAAGTGCAGAAACAGGCAATGCACAGATGGGGAGTTTTGCATTTATCACCTTACAACTGGGCAAGACAATTAATAGAGGGGTGACAGTTCAATCTAGACCACATCCCCTCCAGCAGCTACCACCTAGAGAAGCAGGAAACAGCAGCAGAGGACTGTACTCTAATGAAGGAGCCATTAAGAAGGAAACCTGCTGCATATAAAGAACCAGCAAACCCAACTCCCCCTCTCTCATTTATGATATTTCCTACCCTGATAATGAAATTATCTGCAAGAAAACAATAGTTTCAGGGAGCATCAAAAATTCAACACTTAATGAGCTGCATGTTATTCATGAAAGAGATGCATGATACACATGATTAAAGTCCTGTAACTATATTTTAAAACTATTTAAATATTTTCCTTGAAAATAAGGAATATCATTTGAGGAAAATAGAAAACTGTCATTTTAAAAGTCAGAAAAAAATGAAGCAAAATTGATCTGTGCATGCAAGTGAACAATACATGGTAGGAGGGAAAAATATTATTTTTCCCTTGGTTCCACCTCCAGCTTAATACAAGATCCATTTTTCAGTATTACAAATCCCAGCTGGATGTTTAACATTTATTCTCTTCCTAGCATCTTCTAGTGTGGTTTAAAAATTGAGCATGCTTCATTCAGAACACTTTGGAACAACTTCATCAAGATTGCAAGCACTGTCCTTTTGCAGGAATATTCTGCCAGATTTTTGGGGAAAATGTATCTCAAGACACCCTTTTTTATTTATTTTGCTCTTTGGCACCTTATTTGGTCCAAAGCTTTAACACAGAACCTGGTATAACATTTGAGATACAGTATTAGATGAACCCATGGTTAATGGCAATAAATAAATCATGATTAAACCCATGCATTGAGTCCAAATATATAAGGGCCGGAACATCTGTTCTGTTCTGTATAACTTGGAAGAGTCCAAGTTGAACATTCTGATTGGCCAGACAGGCCAAAAGCGGATTGGTTCGCTAGGAACCAATCCTGGGAGCCGCTTAAAGGCGGCAAAGTTAAAGAAACATCATTGCCTATAAGCCGGCAGGCAAGCCTGTATAAAAAGGGCTGCTGCGACTTTAGCCATCCGTTCCGTTACTGTTGCTTGTTTGAAAATAAAGACTTGTTTACTGGAACCCGGTCTACCGCGCGTTTTTCCGGATGGAACATGTTCCTTAATGGGACTTTGGGCAGAGGAAGTCTTCTTTGTCCTCCTGAAGTTTCTGGCTGGCTGATTGGCAGAAAAAAAACCTTGCCAATATCGGGAGCTTTGTGGTTACACCGAAAGACCGAAGAGCAGGAACAGCACAGAATAGAAGGAAAAAAAAAAAAACAGACATAAGGGTGTGCTTTTGTATTCACATATTAGGGTGAGGCTGTGAGAGACATATGGCATTACCAGTTCCTGAGCTGGCCAGACCACGGAGTGCCCAGTGAGCCTGGAGGTGTTCTCAACTTCCTAGATGAAATCAATCGGATGCAAGACAGTGTCCCAAGAGCTGGACCCATCGTAGTGCACTGCAGGTGAGTGATCTGCTGCTAATTGAGGGCATATTGTGAAATGTATCACAAAGAAAACTCTGCATGTTATTGGGAATCTATCATGGCTAGTCATCAAAATCATAAATGACATATCTATAACAGAGTTGCAAGGCACCTTGGAGGCCTTCTCGATCTAGACCAACCCCCTTCTCAAGCAGGAGAGCCTATAACATTGCTGTTCTTAAAAACCTCTAGTGATACAACACTTAAACAACTTCTGGATGCAAGATGTTCCAATGAGTTATTGTTCTCACTGTCAGGAAATTTCTCCTTAGTTCTAGGTTAGATCTCTCTTTGATAAGCTTCCATCAATTATTTCTTGTCTTGCCCCAAGGTGCTTTGGAGAATAGTTGAGGGCCTCCCTCCTCTCTGTGACAGCCCCTCAAATATTTGAATACTGCTATCATGTCACCCCTAGTCCTTCTCTTCATTAGACTAGACATATCTGGACTGGTTCCTGCAACCATTCCTCATATGTTTTAGCCTCCAGTTTCCTAATCATTTTTGTTGCTCTTTCTAGCACCTCAACATATCATACAGTCTCAACATACAGTGGTGACCAAAACTTCATGCAGTATTCCAAATGTGATCTTCACATGATCTTGGTTCTGTCCCTCCTTGATGCAGCCTAGGATTCTGTTGCCTTTCATTTCTTTTTCTGCTTTCCACAAAAAGTCTATAAGAAGGAAGTTCCATCAGTAATAAACATAGATATTGTTTTTTTTCTCCAATCAAAGAAATCCATTAGGCCTCTCAGCGAGTTCCAGCATCTTCAGAAACCATTCTTTCATTGTAAATTTTGTCAAATAACAAAAACAAATTCCCATTATTTTTTTCCAATCATTTGTCCGTTAGACCAAAACAAAGCCCTCCAGTATGGTTTGTATCTTAATCTTTGAAATCATGTACTGTAAATCAGCATGTTTATTTGAATCCCATATTTTCTAATCTTTTCCACCAAGTATGATAAAATGTCCTTTCTTGTTGTTTGCATTTCCAACATATATTTGAAGTGCTTTTATTCATTCAAGATAATATCTCTGGAGTCATAGCTCTATGGTACATCATCTTATAAAAATCCTCTTTAAGATTATAACATAATTAAATTTCAGTCTTTTTAACCACATATTTTCCCATTGCTCCATCTGTATATTATAGCCCCAAATTTTAGTCAACTGTCATATATTCTTTTACATTCTTCTTTAATTCTTCTATTAATAAAAAATTATACATTTTAGCAGTTACATGTTCATCATTTGTACAATACTATATTTCAGACTCAGTCAAATCTTTTGTCTAGATTAGATTTTTCTAATAACTGTAAATAAACCCATTGGAATCTATGTGCCTCTGCAACCTGTTTATTTTGAATACCTCTTGACAAATTTCTAGGAGCTTATAAATTAATCTATAGAACTGTAAAGCCTACAAACTTGAAATTTGGCACGTATCTTGGCTTCTAGGTGCTTGCTAAAAAAGGATTTTTTGAAATGACCATCAGATCATTAGCATTTCTTTTTTATATATATAATAATATTTCATTTTTGTATTCTAAAAAAACATCTCTTTCGGCGAACAGTGTGGTTCCTGATTATTACATTTCAGTACAAACGTGACCATAGTTACATATTCATCTTTTTTATTCAATTTCATATCACATTATTACTTATTTTGTTTTCCTTGAAATATTCTCAAATATTAAATTCATTACACTTATTTTAACCAATTCCAGTTCTTATCCAGTTCATATCTTAACTTATTTCATTTTTCTTAAAATATTCTCATATTTTACAATATTATCTAAGATTCTTATTTCATTTCTATATTCATTACACATATTGCTTTTATCTATCACATTTGCAATTTTATCACATACTGTTATTTCATTCATTATTCAATACATTTCATCCTTATTCTAATAATTCAAAAAGTTGTCCCCTTTAATTGTCAATTTGAGCTTGCCACCTATTTACCTTATACATTCCTTCAATTTATTCCCTTTAATTCATAATTTACCATAGTATAGTTACTTTTTTAATTACCACATTCTACATTACTAACAATATTCTAACTATTTCATATATATTTTAAGTCAAATTCCATATGGTATTCTTTTTCTCAATTACCTTATAAATCATCTATATATTCAAAAAATATTAATCTATTCAATTTATTGTAGAAACTGATATTAATCTTTCCATTACAATTTTCATACTTCATTTTAACTTTATTTATTGCTTTATTACATATCAATTAATATTCTTATAATAAATTCCCATTTCCATATCTATTTCAATAAAATCTATATCCTTAAGGAAAAAAAAATCAGTTCCAAACTTATCTATTGTTAAATCCATATTCTTAATATAACACAACAAATTACCTTGCAGAATATCCCTCCCTATTCTTCTTCTACCCATTGTCTCTCATCCTCCTGACTATATAATTTCTTTTCATTCTTGTTTGCTTTCTGCCTCCCTTCATTTTCTGGTCCTTTCTCTTAACTTCCCTTTTTTCCTTTATTATTTCCCTCCATTTCTTATTCCAATTATTTATTTTGTCCCCTTCCCTCTCTCGATCTTTCCTGTAATTCCCTCTTCTGCTGTTTCCTTTTCCTTTGTTTAGTTTTCCAAACAATTCCCCCTTTAATTATCACATCAAACCTCAAATTTTTAACTTCAATTTCCCCCCCGCCCCATTTTAATGTTCGTTGTTCCACTTGTTTAAGCTGGTTTCCTTTTTGTTTGACTCCACCCCCTCTGGTTCCCCTTCTTCTTCTTCAATCTGAATCGCCATTTCTAATTTTTGTAGTGTAATACTGTACATTTCCATGCTTTCTTTCATCATTTCCTTCATACCTTGTAGTTCCAGTCTCATTTCCCCATATAATTTTCCATTTTGTATGCTGCTCCTTCCTCCCCTTTAATAGTTACATCCAATCCAAATGTCCAGTAGTTTATTTCAACCAGCGTCTTTGTTTCCAGGTTTCTTCTGTTAATTTCTTTTCCAACTTTTTCCCAAAGCCACCAAATAATCCAAGGCAATTTCTTCATGTATCTTTTTCCCTTATAGTATTCTAGTATTTTACTTTTCAGGGTTTTTATTTTACTATAGTGGAGTTCCTCTTATTTCCTTTTAAATTCCAATTTTAAAAAGACCAAGCACTTTTTGAAAACTTTTTGAATTACTGATTTTTTTCCCCTGCACCATTAGGTGGTGCTCTCAGTTCTGTTTCCACATTCCACCCTTTCTTTTCCCTTTTCCCTTTTAAAACTTTTATTAATTTCGCTAATTCCAATTATTAGCTTTTATTTCTTTTTAACACATTCAATTCCAGCATTTACTTATGCCTATTTAGTTCTAAAAGTCCAATAATTATACAGTTTAATTATTTTCCTCTAAATTTTCCACCTCCAAATTAATTCTGGTCCCGTCGCAACATCAGTCGGAAGTCCCTTGTTGATACTTCTGGAAGAAAGAGATTGAAATGGTCCTACCGTGCTCTTCAATTGACCCCAATGCCCTGGCTCTGCCCCAGGCTTTGGATTAGGGTGAATGGAGGATTTCTTGGAGGAATTTTGCAAAGTTGATTGTGGGCTGTTTTTCCTCAGAGAACCACAGATCTCTTCCTGGTTTATTGTTTTTTATATTCTGCATTACTGTTGTTTGCCACACAGAATTTTCAAGAAATTCTAATTAGTGTGATTAATAAATAAATATTTCTGAGGCTTTATTTGAAATGCTGCAGCGGTGTCTTGTCAGGGGATAAATCTAGTCATAATCCACCAAGGCTATTCTGTTCTCTCCACTCCTGTTCGTACCATTTGGACCACCAAGGCTTTGGCTTCTGTGCCTACCGGTTCAGTAGATTGGTGAATATGAGAGCCACTACTTTCTCTGTGGCAACCCTCTAGATTTGTTAGATTTTGGTGCATATCTCTAAGAAAATATAAGACATTGTTTAAATTGTCTGTTCCTGAGTTAGTTCCATTTGTGCATCCTGCTCTCAAGAATGTCATTGTTGGCTCAGGTCTTGATAGTGCTTTTAATATGTTTACATAGATTTGGGCCAACCCCAGTACTGTTTGAAGAACAGTCATAAAGTGACATAAACAAATTGAAATGTGCCTATTTTGTGCCTGGAATGCACTCTGATACCCATAATCCTCCTTCATAATTCTTCCTCTTTCCACAGTGCTGGGATTGGTCGCACTGGGACCATCATTGTCATTGATATGACTGTGGATATGATTTCCACCAAAGGTGAGACCAGTTTGGGTATCTGACTTTGGATATATCTCTCTCTCTCCCCTTCCCTCCCTCCCTCCCTCCCTCCCTCCCTCTCTCTCTCTCTCTCTCTTTCTCTCTCTCTCCTTCTCTCTTGGTCTCTGTCTTCATCTCTGTCTCATTTCTCTCAGTCTCTGTCTCTGTCTCTGTCTCTCTCTGTGGGCTGGGAGTGTGCTGTCCCAGCCAGTCTATGGGAATTGGATAGTTACTTAGAAATTATGAGCTGTCCCCTAAAGGGAAGGCATCATGATAAATGTAGTTAAAGGTATCCTGGGAAATGTAATCCATGTCATGTGGCCAAATCTGTAAATCCAATTGGTCACTAATTTGAACCTCGCTGGGTTGGGGGAGTTTCCCTCACTTTTGCCTGAACTCCTTAATTCATGGCAGCTGCTTTCTATCGCTACAAGATGGGTTAGGAGATAACCATCTTTTACTACAAAGCAGATATACAAAGGATTGGTCATTAAAGAAGAACTTCATCATAAACATGAGTTACGAGGATACCTGATAAACCAATAAATGTAATTTGTTATGGACGTCTTGTTGAGTTATCTATCTGCACCTGTACAGCTTCAAATCCACCTCTATGCAGAAGGCAGAAAAGGGAGACATAGCAGGAAGGAGGTTGGCAGATCATTTCAGGATGAAGCAGAGAAAGATCCTTAATTAGCTATGACAGGGAAGTTGCTATATCTATTTTTCTGGTTATCATTATTTCTAGGCATTTAGAGCCAAACGCTGCATTTAAACCCTGATCAAGTAAATATTCATCTGGTAATGAACATAAACAGATCACTTCAACCACAATACCAAGTGGCTTTTGTGTGTTTTAACCTGTTTTCCTATTCCTCCTTTCTCTTTCTCATTGTGTCCCAGGACTGGACTGTGATATAGATATTCCAAAGGCTATTCAAATGGTCCGGTCGCAACGCTCAGGAATGGTGCAGACTGAAGCTCAATACAAGTTCATCTATATGGCCATATGCCAATTTATAGAGATCACCAAAAAGAAACGGGACATTATGCAGGTAATGGATTGAAGGAGGCATGCAAATGCCATTCTGTTACCTTGGGAGGGGGGAGGGGTTGATTGTATTTTCCTCTAGAGAAGCATATGGCACCCATCAAGATAGTTTGCTCCCTAGCAAAGGGACAATAACTATGACACATTCATCTTCTAGCAGCCACATTAGACACACTGGTTAGAGAACCAAGCTGGTTTATCCTCATTAGCTGAGCCCTTGTCATCTTCACTGGCTGTGCACTAATCAGTGGATCTTGACCAAGAGACTTGCCAGTCCAGGTCGCAGCAAAAGAGAGATTTCAAGTGCCTTCACAGTCAGGCTGGAGGATGGAACAAGAAGAAAAAATGGTGGGAGAGCAGGTATTTGTTTTGGTTGCGAGGGGAGACTTCAGCTTCCTTCTGTTCACATAGGCAGTTTCAGCTCCTTGCCTTTCATACAGTAAGAAAGTGCTCAGTGAACAACAAAACCCCCTCCCCCCTACTCTAGCTTTACTTTTACCCCTTTTCTCTGTGCTGCAGTCTCCGAAAGGAAGACTAAATGAATCAGAATATGGGAATCTCACCTACCCACTTGCCCAGAAGACCTCACACCCAAAGGTTTCTAGAAAATCTTCCAGGTAAGACCCTTGTTCAAAGTAAACAATAATATTTATACAGACAATTCAATGTTCTGAAAGTGGTAGAGATGAGATAATTAACATTTTTCTTACCACTCTTCAAAACATTCTTTTTTTTGGCAGGGGGGTATTGAAAATAAATATCTCTATGAATCAAAACTTGGGAAACAATGTCCTAAAAGACTGAAAGATTTAGCTTTGAGAGAAAAAAATAGAATTAGAGAAAAAAAATAAAGAGTCAGTCTACAATAGAGATTACTTGTGTCTTGTTGCTCTAAAATTTAGAATTAATGCCAAGTGATGAAAGTTGCAGGAGTTGTATCACTCTTTGTTAAATGTTAACAGAACCTCTTAGAATCTATGAAGTATTTAACAGGTTGTCTTTGAAGTATCTTCTTTGCTGATGTTATTTTAACAACAACTTGGCAATCTGATGAATTGAAAGAATTCTGAAATTTGATCTTGTGTATATTTGAAAGCAAATGAGTGATGTCCAAAGCCCATTCCAACAATATAATTTTGTGCCATATATATGCTGCTTTGAAAGGTTATTTTTAAAAATGCAACATAACCTGCTCTATGTATGAAGCAGCTAACATATTTCAAAATAGCATAAAGCACCTTCCTTTGACTAATTGGTACAGCTATCTTCTGAATGGGTACAAAATTGGATTTAAAGAAGCTGTCACATATTCTCAGAATTTGAGTAGCTCAAATATAATTTAAGACCACACTCTGGATGCTCTCATTTATTTCTTTCCACCCCATCTCAACCCACTCTCCTTAGGGAATAACTTCCTTATTTTTTCATGTAAATCAAATCAAATGTGGTTTATTTATGCAAACTAATTAAATGTGAATTGACAAAAAACAACAATAATAACACCCCCCAAATAAACTGGATTGAAAGCCAATATTTAATTGTTGCTTTCTTGTGAGTCATCTGATAAACAGAAAGCAGCAATGTTTTTCCTTAAAGCAAAAAAGAGAGAAACATGAAAAATTTCATGAAGCTCATGCACATAGCAAGCCCATCAATGATTCAACATTATCTATGAACCTTGTCTGCCCTTTTTTTTTGCTCTTTTCCTCCTTTTACAGGCAAAGGGAGGAACCAACCCTCTATGAGAATTTAGACAACATGAAAGGGAAAAAAGAAGAGAAAGGTCAAAAACCATGGCCATCTGGGAAAGAAAAGAAACCTAAAGGCTCTTTGAAGAAAAAGTAGCCATCATTGGCTCCATTTGCAGTGAACATTTGTCTTTGCTGATAACAATTTTGTGTAGAGGTTTACAGAATTGTACAGGGCTGTCCAACACATTTTGGTCACTGCATGGAAAAACCCAGCTGGCACTTCCTCCTTTCATCACTTTATTCTCACTTGCCCCCTTACCTCCATTATTTTAAATTATCATAGGCCTCTTAGATGTTTATTTCATTTGCATGTAGAATCTTGCACCCACTGTGATTGTGCAGATTGGGGTTCTCAGCCACCAATTTATTGCCTTGAGTCCTTTATTACCTCCTAAAATGCCCCATCTTTCAGCACATCTACTAGCTAGATCTCTGCTGTTTTTGAGTCCATGCAAAGTACCTTGTTCTTTAGTCTAAAAAGTAAAACACCTGCTTGTGTTCCCTAGACCTCTCCTAAGACGGCCTAATCCTTCCCATTTTTTAGAATGTACCCCTTAGTAGGTGATACAAAGCTTACTATGGATCTGGAGCGGGCAAATCTTGCACTTTTGCTTTGGGTCATTCCACTTATTGGACCCAGAGGCTGAATACAGTGCTTTTCAATAAGCATTCTTCCTTAGCTTAAGCTTTCTAATCCAGTTTCTTCCTACTGTTTGAAACTTCATCAGATCAAAGCTGACCATGTTCCATTTACATCTGGGAACCACAAGCTCAACAGCTATCTGTTTGTTCACCAACCTTTTGGCAATTGCACTCTGTAAATAATAGATTGGATTGCTTTACTCTGTAAATAAACCAGATAATTGTTTGGTATGTGCCTCCTCTCATTTGATCAAAATATATATTTAATATATTAATATATTTTAATATAGCATAGATTTTCATATAGTCATGGCCAGGAGGGCCTGTGCACAATTGTGAGTTGTATGCCAGTTATACCCTTTCCTGGACCAACAATCCATACTCACAGTCACTCTTGCCCTACTCACCTCCCATCTTGACTCACTGTACTGCATGGGGCTACCCTTGAAAAGCATCTGGAAGCTCCAGTTTGTTCAAAATGCAGCAGCCTCCATGTTTTTGTGCAGACCTCCATGTGCACATGTGTTACCTCTCCTGCGGGAACTACATTGGCTGCCAGTTTGCATCTGGGTGCAATTCAAGGTGCCAGTTGTTACCTTTAAAGTCCTTCATGGTTTGGGACCAGGTTATCTGAAGGACCATCTCTTGCCAGTCACATCCACCCAACACCACTAGAGCACGGAGGCAAGGAATGTTGAGGGTCCTGTCCCCTAAAAGGAGATACATCTGGTGGGACCCAGAAGAAGGAGCTTCTCTTTGGTGGCTCCCTCTCTTTGGAATATTGTCCCTTCAGAAATTAGACTTCCCTCCCCATTTTGACACTCTTTGGTAAGGCCCTGAACACTTGGCTTTGCCAGTCGACCTGGGGAACCCAGGACAGGATGGAGCCCATCAACTGGCTCATTTGACTGTGTTGTAGCCAGAGGTGGATGAATGGGTGGTTATTGTTTTTATTTTTATATATATATTTTTCCTATATTGTATTTTTATTGTTTGTAAACTGCCTAGAGTCACTGGGAAGCAAGTAGGTGGCTATATAAATTTTCTAAATAAATATTAACTAGAATTTGAAACAGATTCCATGAGCTCTTGGAGAAGTATATGAGTCAGGATGCGATTTGTATCACCTTGCAGACAAGTAACAAATCTGTCATTGGCTAAATACAAACATTTGCGCCTTCCACTGTCTTAAGTCTGCCACTTTTTTAAGTTGTTCTCCCTCCCCGCCCCCCAGATATATATAAAGCTAATGAACACTGAAATCAGCATTCATTCACCACCAGGTGGAATTGTTACATAAATATGGGCAACCCTGAGACATACCAGGTAATGTGTAATATTAAAAATAAAATATCACTGTATTTTTAATTTATTTGGAAATCATTTTGTTTTCTGCATAAGTTTGAAGGGTGAGGAAAAATCAAGATACTTGGATTAAAATGGGTGAGGGGAATGTAGAGAACAGAAAAATGCTTTGCAACAATATTCAGACTACATTTTACAGGTAGTTCCTCGATTTATAACCATTCATTTAGTGATTGTTTAAAGTTACAATGGCGCTGAAAAAGTGACGTGTGACTGTTTTTCATCTTTATGACCACTGCAGCATCCCCATGATCACGTGATCAAAATCTGGTCACTTAGCAACTCGTATGTATTCATGACAATTGCAATGTCCCGGGATCATGTCATCAATTTTTGCGATGTTTTTGGAGAAGCAAAGTCAATGAAGTGCAGCCAGATTCACTTAACTGTATTACTAAACAACTTGCAGTGGTTCATTTAACAACTGTAGCCAGAAAAGCCACAAAATGAAGCAAAACTCACTTAACAACTATCTTGCTTAGCAACCGAAATGTTGGGCTCCGTTATGGTTGCAAGTCGAGGACTACCTGTATATTGGTACCCACCCAGATTCTGGTAGAATTGGGGCAGTTTATAAGTATTGAAAATAAAAATGTAAAGCATTGATTTTTTTCTGCAGATCCACTGGTTTGGTGGATTTCCCACTGGTTCCCTATCCACTTTTGTATTACAGTTCCTAAACTACAGAGCCCCCCCTCCCAAGATACCATAATTCCCTATTCCTTGGGAGAAGTTCATTCTATCATCACACTGCCCTCTTGTGCTGTATCTTCAGGTTACATTATTTGAAACAGCTGCTTGAGAAAGTACCAAAGCGTTTGTTTCATCTATTTTACAGCCAGTGATACTGAAGGTTGAATTGGTGAAGCCCTACCCGATAGAAATAGAGACTTTTCATTTTTTTTATCTACTGTAATCATTCCAATTTCCCCTGCAGAGAAAATGTATGATTGATGTTATTATCCGGCCTGACAGGTAATTTTTTAAAATTGCCACTGCTTTACTGACTTTTTTTGCTACACAGTTTAAGATCTATTTTATCCCAAAGGTGTTCTCCTTTCCCCCCCTTTTCTTCTGTTTAAAAAAATAATCTTAGCTCTCAAGTGTCTACTCATACTGTTTTGGACAAATTTCTTGAAAAATCTCTGGTGAAGGACTATCCACAACTCCAGGAAACAAACTGTTCCCTGCTCAATAGTTCTGTGAGGATATTCCTCCATATTTCAAATATGGAATTTTTCAAATTTCCCTCCATATTTTGGAGGGAAGCTGACAAGCTTCCACTGCTTGCCTTACCCTCCGGTGCTATGGAAAATAAATCCAACATCCTTTCCTGTGGCAGCCCTTCTCGCTATCACATCTCCCCTTAGTCTCCTTTGTTAAGCGAAACATACCATAGTTCCGTCACACATTCTTCATAGGATTTAAGAGTCTAGACCGCCTAGCATCCTTGCTTTTCTCAGCCCTTTCTAGGGCATCACCATCTCTTTTTTTATGGGGGTGACTGAACAGTGTTACAAATGTGCCCTCACCAGTGTGGCATAGAGCTACACTGTAGTTCTTGCAGCAATAGGAAAATGGACTCACACTGGCTCCTAAGGAGATAATGACTTGTAGTCATTGACTTTCAAGACTCTTGTAGTTTTCTGAAGTAGTCTACTCAAATCTAAGCAAGATCCAATTCTGCCCAGATTTCTCAAGGTCAGCTAGTCTGGAAAGGAACTGTTGCCTATCCTGGCAAAAATCAGGCTTTAAGGAATGGTTAACATCATTTGTAAGGTCAAACAAGGAAACTGACGGGAGTTCAGTGTATTTATTACATTTGTACATTGCCTGACTTCCAATAACTTCCAATCTCAATTCTACAATGGTGCTAAAGTCAGAAACATGTTCCCACCTGCACATCTTACGGTTTGCCACTGTCTGGTACATGACATACCAGTACTTCCTACTTGTGTGCCAACAGGTGTTAAGCGGAATGGAGATATTTCTCATTCCCCGCTAGCTCCTGCAATTTTGTTGACACTGCACTGAGAATCCAGGCAAGTTTGGGATCTGGCAAAGCATCCCCCAGCATCTTTATTTACAAGAAATTCCCTGGGCCTTGCATAAAACCTTGCAGACATGGGTATGGAAAATATGTTCACCTTTGTGGGGAAGAACACAAGGTAAGCTAGAGCTTCCTGGGTACAACAGAAAGCAATTCAAGTTGCCTTCAGGTAGAATAGTTGTTTTGACTTTTCATGCTTAATATACCAGCCATTTTGTGTTAGGGCATCTGCTTATAGCAGCCATTTTGTGAGAATATCCTTCACATGCTTTAAAAATCCTAAATATGCCCAACAGGCTAAATTACCACAGATTATTCCTTTTCACAGGGACACTGGCAGATTATTATTTATGTAGTGTTTTCATTTAGAGAAAATAGTATACTTATTTTAAAACAAAAACTCTGAAAACTATCTGCCAGCAAATATTTTTCTCTTAATGAAGGAAGAATTCTCCTCACCAGTTAATCAGACATTCAACCACTCTTTCTGCCAATACTTTGTCATTGCACATACCAGATTTTTAATCAAGTCTGCAGTAGGACATGAAGCATGATTGATCGGCTTTATAGGTGTATGGTAATGCAGTTTGGTCAAACATCATTCAAGAACCACTCAGTTGATGGCTAAAGGCAGGTTTGAAATTCTGAGAGATTGTGAGCTCTACCCTAGTGCCCTGCCTCCTTCCAAGCTTGCTATGTGTCTATGGGCTAGTCTTTCTCTCTCTCCATCCTAGGAAAAAGGCAATGGCAAAGCATTCTGAATAGAACAGCAAAAACAGACAAAAAAAAAATATTCTTGTGTGGACGACGGAAAATGCAACTGTATTCTACTGAGAACTATAGCAACGCACTGCCACCTGCTCTCCATTTCCTCACAACTACACTCATGCATTAATACAATTTGGTGTTAAAGTGAACTGATCTTTGAAAGTATTCAAATGGCTAATTTTTCTCCCTTTTGCATAAGGACTGTCTGGTGAAAGAAACCCATCCCTTAAAAATGAAAGCAAACATAGTCATATCAGAAGTTTTGGACCTGATTTTATTTTATAAAGATGTGAATCACAAGGCAACCGAAGTTACATAGATAAAGTCTCACAGCACTTGCAAAAGTCCTGTGACCCATCTATTCCTGAGATGAGATGTTCAATAGGGAACAGGGAATGGAAAAGTAAGTCAGAAATGAAAAAATGGAAGAGCCAGGGATTTTAAATGTAAGGCATGACACAGACCCATCAGAAACTTAACAGCAACAATTTGATCTACTTCAAAAAATATCAGCCCAGATAGAGAGAATTGCACAATGCAACCCTCTTTTGTTTCTCCCAGTAAACATCTCATCCTGCTGGATGGGATTAAGTATCTAAGGGACGTCCATTCAATAAAGAGTTCAAATAAAATTAATTAGGGCAATCACTGGAACCCTGACACTGATTCCTACTGTTGGTATTCTCAAAAAAATGGAGCCACATTAGCTAGAAAAGGTCCTTTCGTGAGGGATGAGTTGGGAATTTGACAAGGGTGAAGATGACAACTGAAAAGAAATCCCAAGAGAATATTTATGGGCCTCAAAGGTGCATTATCCAAAAGCCCAGAATTCCCATTCTGTCAGTCATCTGCGTGGTTCAAGGAGGCAATCACTGTTTCATTTCTTTGTCTGTTTGATGAGAAGACTATCGCTGGAAGAGAAACAAAGACATAACAAAGAACTTTGAGAAACATACCATAATATGGGCTTGGGAGCCAAGCACGAAATCAAGCATTAATTTTTATGGTTAACACAGACCAAGAGTAATTAAGGGTTCAAACATATATATGTATTTGGTGGATTAATTCCTTGAGGCAGAAAAGCAGGTTTGTCCTATGTTTGTGTTTAGTTTCTACAACATTTTGTAATTGTTGTTTGGATATAGAAATTCTGTGTTTTTTCTATTTTTCATCAGCCTGCTCCATGATGGGAGTAAAGGTAAGTTAATTCATAGCTTTGGGTAACTGATTTTAAGGCTAGGTCACACTGGCCGACGGATGCAAAACGTATGCAAAAAGGACACAGCAGATGAGCAAAATTTCCATCTGTTGTTATCCGCTCTCAAAAGTGCCCCAGATTTGCATAAACAGAACGGACAACAACGGAAAGGAACCGACGTGGGGAGGATGTAGCGGGGATGTAAAGTGGATGTTCGTAGGAAGCCTAGCGGATGGAAGCGGATGACACATCCGCAGGGCTTCCAGGGGAGAATAGTGAAGCGGATGCGTAGCGGAAGGAGTGGATGCATAGCGGATGACGCAGATGCATCACAGATGCCTATAGGATGCATAGCGGATGCGTAGCTGATGCAAAGCGTTCACTGCGTATTCGGGGAGGATGAATTGCGTAAGCTCCGTGGATATAAAAGGATGCAGCTCACAAGCAGTCAGCATTCAGAGGAAAGACCTGCTGCCAGAGACATCTTGAGAGAACACCATGGGGAAGAAGAGGAAGCCTGTGCCAACTCCTGCCAGCCCTGGCAAGAAGGATAGAACCACCATCCCACCCCCTGGCGCTGACTCTGAAGCTGCTGGTGCTTCTGCTGCTGCTGGTGGTGCTTCTGCTGCTGGTGGTGGTGCTTCTGCTGGTGGTGCTGCTGGTGGTGCTTCTCCTGCTGCTGGTGGTGCTTCTCCTGCTGCTGCTGTGATGGACCAGCCCCAAGGCCCTCAAAGCCCTGCTGCTGAAGGCCCTGAAGCCCCTGCCAGAGGGAGGAAGAGGCAAGGCAAGGAGAAGGGAAAGAGGAAACAGTACTCAATTTCCGAAGACCATGAGGAGGTGCTGGAATGGCTGAGGGAGAACGAGTACCTGTGGAGGAAGGGCCATAGGCTCTATCGCGACACCAAGCGGAAGCAGGCAGCGTGGAGAGAGAAGGCAGAGAGCCTGGGCTACACTTCAGATGTCCTCCTGGGGTGGTGGAAGCATACGTACACCTGGTATGGCAAGCTGCACCTGAAGAAATCTGGGCAGGCCGCTGTCAAGCTCACTAACCGGGAGACCTATGTCATGGCCAGCTGCAGCTTCCTGGAGGGTGAGATCTGCCACCGAGGAACAGCCCCTCTGAGACCCCTCTCCCTCAGACAGCCCAAGAGAGCCACTCCTCTTCCAGCCAGGAGACAGCTATCTTGTCCAGGCAGGTGTCTTTGGAGGGCCCCCCGACAGCTGCACTCCCCATGCCAGAGGATGTGGAGGATCCCCTGTCTCAGATGGAGCAAGAAGAAGCAGCCACCAGAGTCCAACCCACCCCACCCCCAGCTCCACCTCCACAGAAAGCAGGCAGAGAGGCAGACCGGAAGGACAGAGCCACACTGTTCTCTTGGAGATCAGGGACACAATCAAAGCCAGCACAGATCTCCTCTCCCAGCTGGTCCACTTCGACATACCATCCTTGAAGCGCAAGCCCTTCATCACGTACATGAGCCAGACCCTCATGGACATGCCCGAGGCCCAGTACCAGGCGATGAAGGAGAGGATCACAGCTCTTCTGCACCACCCTCCAGGCCCAGCTGAACCTGCTCCGACCCACTCCAGGTCTGCTCCTCCACCCCAGGCGATGTCACAGCCCTTCCACAGATTTCAACAGCCCCTCGCCTACCACTACCAGGACTTCCCACAGCAGAGGCAGCCCTTCCCAGTCCAGGCCCAGGTTCCTCGGACGCCACAGATGCCACAGACGCCTCACCTGGCCCAGCTGCAGACCAGACAGCCCCACTCCACTCCTTCCTCCACCTCACAGCCAAGCCCTTCCTCAGAACATCTGTCATCAGTCTTGGGCCTCACATCTCAGGCCCTTGATGAGGGGCCTCTCAACCTCACAGGACTGAGTCAGCTCTCTGAGAGCTTCCTGCACACACCATCTCCTGTTGTACTCTCGGGGTCAGGCACCCCAATGGCGCCTCAGACCAGCACTCCAGCAACAGCCACCTCCACAGTCCCTGGCCCCTTTACATCGGAGACCATGGGCACGCCTCAGAGTGACTGAGAAGAGTGCCAGAGACTGAGTTGTTACCTGTTCACTTTTATCTTTGCTTAAGACACTTTACTTGGGTCATTTTGCTTTTTAATAAAGTCATACAGTTTGTGATTAATAAAGGTTATCTTTGCTTCACACACTGGGTTCATTTTATTTACTTAATAAAGTGTTGGTGAAAACTTTGAAAAAAGGGTTAAGCCTTTGCATGCTTGTGGGATTGGTAAGGATAGCTGTGGGATGGGTAAGGATAGTTGTGGGATAGATAAACCTCCAGTGCAAGAATCGTGGGACTGTATGGTCCACCCTCCCAGCTGCCACACATATGGACCTTTATTATCAATACCAATTTAATCATTGATCAACACATTTCAACATAAACACAACTCTTTATTAATGCCCTGTTCATTGTAGGGCCACTCAACATACATGGCACAATCTCATCAGTGTGATAAGATAGGCTGAAGGAAGCATCCATTAAGCATCTACCATCCTGTCTTGCCACTCCACTGCTCCAGCTGGGGAGTTGCACCAGTGTTTCAGGAGGTTGTGCTGCTTCTTCCCTTCACGTGAAGCTCTGTTGGGGCCTTGCACATCCACAGTGTCTATCAGGTTTCACCCTTGCCTCCATTCCCCAGGCTCCATGTCCCCATTGCCTTGTTGGAGGTCCACGAGCCTGTTCTGCAACATTGGGTAGCGGGTGCGCATGAAATTGTGCAGGATGCAGCAAGCTTCCACGATCCTCCTCACGGTCTGTGGGCGATGCTGCATGGTGGTGAGAAGTACCTGGAACCTGTTGGCCAGGATGCCAAAGGCGTTCTCCACTACCCGCCTTGCCCTGGACAGCCTGTAGTTGAAGATCCTCTCTTCACAGGTGAGGCATCTGGAAGTGTAGGGCTTCATGAGGTAGGTTCTGAGGGAGAAGGCGTCATCACTCATGATGAAGTAGGGCACATCTTGGGTGTTGTTGGGTAGGGGGTCTGGATCTGGAAAACCCATGATGAGGTTGTGTTCCAGCCCATCCTTGAGGTTACTGGCGTTGTATATCTGGGCATCTGAAGCTGACCCGTTGCCTGAAGCATCGATGTACATGAACTTGTAGTCAGCATCAACTATGGCAAAGAGGATGATGCTGAAAAAGCCCTTCTAGTTGAAATAACTGGACCCTGAGTTGGGTGGAGCTTTGCAGGCCACGTGCTTCCCATCTATGGCTCCAACGGTGTGGGGAAAGTTCCACCTCTGATACCACTGCTCTGCAACTTTCCTCCAGCCTTCTTCAGTTGTGGGACACTGGAGGAGCTCCTCCACGTATTCTTCGATGATGGCCTGCACCACTTCTCTGACCACAATGCCGATGGTGTTGTGTGGCACCCTCCAGGCATACTGCATGTTTCTGTATGTGGTCCCAGAGGCCAGGTGGCACAGAGTCAGTGCCACCATCAGTCCAGGGTCCAGGCTGGGACGGAAGTTGGTGCTCGGCTTGGTCAACCTGGGTCTCAGACGCTCCACAACTTCGTCAAACATGGCTGGTGGCATCCTCATGAAGTGCTGGAATGCACGAGGGTCTTCATTCCTCAGCTCCACCATCAGCTTGTCATAGAGTCCAAACTCCACTCTTCTCCCGATCCATCTTCGGACCCAGACAGCTCTTGGACGTCTCCTTCTTCCCCTTGCATAGAAAAGGTGAAACAGTCTGAAGAGGGCTTGGTTCTGGTGTTGAATGATGGCGGCTACCAAAAGGAGTGTGAGATGATCCATGGTGGACATCAATGGATGATGTGGAAGAGCAAGAGCAAGGCTGAAAAGGTCTGCACACCAGGGCTGCTGGACTGATAGTGAGATCCAGGTGATTTCCTCCCCCTTTTTATAGGAAATGTCAGTTTTCCGCTAGGTGTCTTTCCACATACTCTAGACATCCTCCAGACATCCTAAATATCTGAGATACGCCCCATATACGAACTTTTTGTCCATTTTAATGCTTTATATCCGAGCTGCATCCGCTTTCATCCTTTCTATGTCCGTGCTACTAACGCTGTGTGGACGTTCCGCATACCTTTCGCTTCCTCCCTCTTTCCGCTTTCCGCTGGAGCGGATGTGAGTTGCGTGGATGCCCAGAGGATGCCAAGAGGATACATAGGACGTTGAACGTTTGTTGCCCGTATGTGTCGCGGATGTAGATTGTATGCGGCGGAAAGTTCATCTGCTCAAAAAGTTTTGTGCAGCTCAAAACCTTTTGAGCGGATGAAATAGCAGTAGACGGATGTTTGACGGATAGAGCGTATGAAAGACGTATGCAGTGAGTACACAACGGATGCATCGCGTTTTCCAACGGATGGCAAGCTTTTTTGTCCATTTTACATCCTCTTTGCATCCGTTGGTGCAGTGTGACATGGGCTTTAACAAGGGAAGAGAGACAATGATGCCCAATGTCGGAGAAATTTATTCTGAATCCCTTGTTAGACCAAATCTTGGTAAACTTGCCTGATTGACTCATGAAATAGTCATTTAAATGAAAAATAATAGATTAGAAAACCTTCCTTTTTTAACTTCATTTATGGAAGACTATATAACAAGCTGTTCTTGAACATGTTCCTTCCAACTTATTCAACATTTTCTCCAATGTCATAATCATTGCATCATCATAACCAATTTTATATTCATCCTGACTCTCAAAAAATCTGGGTGTTTTATAAATCATTAAAGATTATTAAAAGGAAAGAAAACCCCAAGTGAAACATAAAAGTAGCACCTTACTGTATGAATGAATAAATGCTTTATATAAGCCCCTACTTAAATATAGTACCGGGACATAACATTTCAAACTACATTCTGAACTACATAGCTTTTTTTAGATAAACATTTAAATGAGATCTGCTCAATTCATATGAAGATGCCAAAGTATGGGTCCTTCCTCTGTACTTTTATGAACACCTAGTTGCTATGAAACTATTCATGGAATTGGTACGCCAGCTAACAGCTGCTGCCTTAGATGTTCTGGGAAGCTATTCCTTGGGATTTCACTTTCTACAGTTTGAAAGTAACTACAATAACTTACTGTAATAATATTAACCTGGAGAAAAGATAGCCATGAATTCACAAACTTATTGTACTTTGGAGATGACAATGACCACGCTTTTGTATCCTGAATGGAGTGCTTGATCAAGCTGGACACAGAGTAACTTTCCATCCAGTTTCAGCTGAAAAGCACCAGAAGTTTGCCATTTTCAGCAGAAGAAAAAGGAAGAGTGGTGGCTTAATCTCCTCCTGACCCTACTATTTGTCAGTTCAAGATTTCTCCATAGATATAAAAAAGCATATGTAGCTTAAATTTTTTCATAAACTGATTTTCTCAATGGGGAATCAAAAGCTTGGATCAGAAAAATAGCCTGCCTGTCCTCCAAAATGGGTACTAAAAACTAAGCAAACATGCATCCAGGCAACTCTTAATAAATTCACAGCCCTTGTGGTTGCCTATAAGATGGAATCAAGCATCTGTGGGAGACTGTTCATGTATCAGAGCAGTTTAACCTAACAAGGGTCCACAATCTACAAAGAAGAGCCCATACTTATTATGTAGGTTCTTTTCCCAAAGAATAAAATCTCATCAAACAGCTATATGGACCTACTGATCAGGAGGAGAAGCCAACCCCATGTCTTACTTTCTGTGGGCCTCTCTCCTCACACTATAATTCCCAGAAGTCTAAATGACTCCATATTTGCCCGACTCCTGTTTTACATCTATCAAAATCTAGGAAGATAATTCATCAAAACTTTTAACTAATTAAGGTTTGTGTATGGATAACATAAAGGCAATGGAGGGAAAAAAAGCACCGTTTCAGTCGATGGCTTCTCAGAACAAGAACTTCTCTTTTACTCTCACAAGAGTAGGACTGTGTATTTCAAACAGCAGATGCTGCAATATCTACCGCCTACAGCATTTATAAATATATCACTTGGCGTTATCAAATGAATCAGAAATAACTTAAACCATTTTCTCAAATTAAAGACTGCATGAAAGAGATGTGTCTTACCTTCCTCTGGATCCGGATCAACAAAGAGTAGCACCAGAAGAGAGAGGACAGAGAAAAAAAAGGATTAGAAAAATTTAGAAAGCCTGCTGTACCACCATGTTTACAGCACATGCTTTGGGAACTAGATTTATGCTACATGCAGAGAGCAAGATATATTATATTCTTTGCTCTTTTTCAAAAAAAGCAGTATAAGATAAATAGCTTTCTAGTGGTCCCCTCCCCACCCCACTACTTTTCCAGAGGAACTGCAGTCTTCTGATTTCCCTAAATCATCTTACGTTACATCTCACCATAGAAGAAAATCTAAAGTCTGTAGATCAGCTACTTGAATATTCACAAGCCACTCACCTTGTAAAACCTTCATCCTGTAGATTAAGCACTAAATTGTCAGCTGTAAGATACACACGGTTTTGAGATGTTGCAATCTGCAAAAGTTCAGGGCAGTGGATAAAAAAGGAAGTTAGCAAAGATCCTGAAACACATGGAGGTTTAGCAGAAACATACCTAAACATAGACATTTCTTTCAACCTTTAGAGAATCCTTCCCTAAACTCATCCACTCCAGGGGTCTGCAGCTTTAATTCCCATGATCCACTACAAGCATGGTGCATGAACACAATGAAGTGTAGCGTAACCAAGATAAAGTATATTGGAAAAGATTGATGTATTAGCAGCTAAACCATGGGTTGAGAGTCACCATGCCCAAGGGAAAAAAACCCCCACAAGGTCTCTGTAGAAGCATGCTATGGACAAATCTATCTCTTTTCTTTTGAGAGTTTATTAATTATTTTGATGTTCTCATTATGGGCTGTTTCATCAGATCCCAGAACAAAGACAATGGGTGTGGAATTTTACTTTGTTTTCTGTCACAAATTTCCAGGTCCATCAGTATTCTAAATTCCCAAATTCATTCTGCTTCTCCATCTGATTTTGTTCCTGCTGTGAGCCTTTTCCTAGCCTGTGACACATGTTCTGCAAGTGACCATGACTGGGTATAGCCCACTGAAATGATGTGGGCCTGCTCTTACAACAAGAGTCAAAGTCTTCTTGACTCTTGCTAGGATGGGGAGATCAGCAGGCACTGATGGTAAAAATGAACATCAGGAGAAGCATATCATATTCGCCTTAAATTCATCACTTGGCCTGGTATAATGCGAAAGCAGCAGCTAAAGGTGGTTATGCGTACATCTAACTATGAAAGCAAATCCACTAGTCTTAATACTCACCGTTTTGGAGATATTCTGGGCAGCACGGATCTTGCGCAGCTTGATGTAACCTGGGTTCTTGCTGAGGGCTTCTCCAATGTGAATAATCAGTTAAGGTAGCATTTCTTAAGTTTTGAACTCAGGACCATCTTTTGCCATCCTGTCAGCTATGTTTAAGCTGCATCACTTTCCCTGAAATCATACTGTGTGAAGCTTAGCATGCTTTTGCATTCTACTGCTGCACCCAAAGTGTCTGAAACCTGTAGAAATGTTACTCTCACATCAAAGCAAGGATATCATTTTAGCAGCTGTAGCTTCACCTTCAGCCTGAACAATTTTCTGCCGTTGTTCTTGCTTTGCTTTTTCCACAAGGAATTGTGCTCGCTGAGCCTCCTGCTGGGCTAGAGTACAGAGGAAAATTAGTATCTTGGCAAGAACCAGTCATGTCATATATATGTGGAAATGCCAGGATGTTGCTAATTCCTTCTTGTATTTATTAAACAGTCACAAACAAATTACTGGACTTTTCAGCTTGGAAAACCAAATGTAAATCTCCAGCTTTTTAAATAGTCTTTAATTTTATATTCTGCCTTTATTATTTTTATAAATAACTCCAGCCAGTGAACTTATCTAATGCTCTTATTTTCCTCAAAATCCTGTGAGGTGAATTAGGCCGAGCCAGCGACAGCCACGAGATTACGCAGCTAGTATTACAATAAATTACATTATATTTCAATAAACATGTATTTTTTATTTGAAACAGGTCTCTCCAAACTCAACTGCTTCATAAAGTTCCAGATTTTTCACCAACCCTCAAATATGAAAATAATACTGAATAATACTACAAATAACAACAGATAGGTGAATAAAAAAACCAAATCCAGTCTAAACATCTAGCTGACTCTGTGCAATCTACCATAATCAAATGATCTAAGTGCTAGAGCCCACTGTAACTACATAGCCAAAAAGGCATTAAGAGTTGTTAATCTAATCTTATGTAGCTTCTTCTCTGGTAATATCACACCACTAACTAGAGCATACAAAACATTTGTTAGACCAATACTCAAATATAGCTCATCAGCTTGGAACCCATATTATGTATCTGATATTAACACAATTGAAAAAGTCCAGAAATATTTCACAAGAAGAGTTCTCCACTCCTCATTGCAGAATACCTTATGCCACCAGACTTGAAACTCTAGACCTAGAAAACCTAGAACTACGCCGCCTCCGGTCCAATCTAAATATAGTATATAAAATCATACATTGCAATGTCCTGTCAATGAATACTTCAGCTTTAATCATAACAACACAAGAGCACACAATAGATACAAACTCAAGGTAAACCGCACCAAACTTGACTGCAGAAAATACAACTTCAGCAACAGAGTGGTCAATGTCTGGAATACTCTACCTGACTCTGTGGTTTCTTCCCCAAACCCCAAAAACTTTAACCTTAGACTGTCTACTACTGACCTCACCCCTTTCCTAAGAGGCCTGTAGGGGGCATGCATATGCACACCAATCGTGCCTACCGTCCCTGTCCTATTGTTTTTTATTTTTCTTATAAGTATCCATCTCATGTATTCATAACTATATTATTCTTATACCTGTATCTAGTGAGCGATTGACAGATCAAATAAATGCTAAAAAAATATCAAAAGACAGACAGTGAGATTGACTATTTGGAGAACCCTGATTTAAAACAAGAACCCAACCTTTTCCCATGCAGACAGCTAATATACTGGTAGCATTTGAGTAAAGTGCTGTAGGAAGCATCATTTTAAAAGTGGGATCAGAACACTAAATAGATATTTAATTCTTCCAATTGCTTACATTAAATTACAATATGATTGGCATTAAACTGATCTCACTTAAAAATAATTTTAGAATATTCAATATTAAAATTAACTGGTTTACGCCTACACCCTGTCTCTTATAAAAATTATGTGGGGAGTAATTTCACTTAATATAATGATCTCAATATTCCACTCTAGCTCATCTTCAAGTTAAATTGATTTCTTATCAAACAAAATGGAAAAAACAACCACCACTGAGTGGTCTGACATTAAATTACAGATGGCCTCCTGTGGATAATCCGGAATCCAATTCAGGAGAATGGAAGAGCAGGAACTGAGGACAGGATGAGGGTGGGGGGTGGAGTATGGCTGCCACAGAAAGCAAAAGACAAAAGGACCAAAGACAGGAGCTGACAGAATATGGGTGTTTTGTGCTGCAGTCTGTGGCAAGAGTGGTTCAAATGACCACACAGGCTTGTAGCAAAACCTGGCAGAAAAGATTCTCATCTGAAGCTTTAGTAAGATGTATGTGAATCATGGAATAAACAAGCCTCCTTCAGAAAAATAGGCAATTAAAAATGATGTGAAGTGTGCCTTCCAGTGCTCTTGTCAATTCTTTTTTTTACCAGCAGCAACCATAGGTGGTATCTGTTCCTACATATAACAAAGTAACATGTTACATAAATATACTTTAGTGCATTTCTGTTCTCCCGTTACATCCGTGGGCATGTGTCCACTCAGAAACTCAAGGTGGACTGCATACACCCTATTCCGGATCATAGACAGAAGAATTGGCTTGTATTGAACTTGCGAATATTTGAGCAGCTGCCCACCTGCCTCCCATGTGTTGAAAAATATTTCCAGGGATCTTTTTCCCTGCAGCCCATTTCTATTTTCAAACCCAGTCTTCTTTTTTCTGGTTTCTCCAGCTGTTAAGTTTCCTTTAACCTAAGCATTAACTCACCCACTTGCTTGGCTTCAACTGCTGCCGTGTATTCTCGGCTAAAACTCAGCTCTGTGATAGCTACGTCATCCAATATGAGGCTAAAATCCTTTGCTCGCTCCGTCAGTTCCCGTCGGATAAGCAAAGATACCTGAAAAAAAATAAACCCAGTTTTTGCTCAAGGAATTTCCTTTTGCCAGAAAAAGTCACAAAATCTTAAAAGTCATAGAATCATGTTGCTGAAGTGGCCATTTAAATCCTTGCACCTATCCCTTTGATACAAGAATCTTTCTCCTCATGCTCCAACAGATCCTGGCAAGAGCAGTCCATTACCTGTCTGATTTCATTCTACTGTTAAACTGCTCTTTACCAGTTGATATTTAAACAAAATATGCCTTCCTATAATTTTGGATGGTGGGATGAATAACATTTAAATCTAATAAATAAACTTAAAAAGTCATAAATCTGAGCTGTCCTTTAAAGTGTTTTTTCCCCCTCAATGTCAGCTTTTCAGATATCTGAAAGGTGCTATCATGTCCCCGTCACTTTTCTCTTTTAAAGGCTATATATTCACTACCCTGTCACTCTTTTCATAATAATTTGTTTTTAATTATCCAATGGCCCTCATTGCCCTTTTCTGACCTTATTTAGTTTATAAATTCTTACATTCTTAAGAAGAGTTAAGTTTTTCTAAAAAGATTGGCCATAATAATTCTTAAAAGAACCGGGCTTACTACTGGCTTTTCAAGATGCTGTACAGTACATTTATTTTTTCTCTTACTAATTATCTAATAATTTCACTACTAAAGTTGGTTCTTTGGCAATGCAGCTCCCTGGTTTTGAATAAAAGCACTTAGGGGGGAGCCAAGACAAATTATGAACGGGGGGGGGCCCGGGGGGGGGGGGGGGGGGGGGGGGGGGGGGGTCCTTAAAGATTCCAATTCTCTCTGGAATCAATCAAAAAGTCATTGAGTGTATCGATCTTCCTGTCAAGCAATTTCATTTTCTAAGCATACCGGAATTTTAACTTTCACTGTTTACTTGTTTTATTTTCCTTATTGTTTTAAATGTTGATTAATGGTTGGGTACTGATTTATTTCAACCCCTTGCCACCAGGTTTAACTGGGGGTTGAATAACTCTCAACCCCTGGTTTCTGTATTTTGTGAATTTGCAAAGCACCTGGAGTTTATTTCCACTGAACTTTTCTTACAAACTTGGATTGAAATATAGAGGCAAACATATTTGTTCCCTGGTTAAGTTTCATAGATTAAGTTGGCTGAACAGTTTCTGAAACCTAAGAAAGCAGGGTGGGAAGATGTACAGCTCCTAGCTGGATTCCTCTCAAAAACTTGACAAAATTTAATGATTGTTAAATCTAAAGAACTAATATTTTATCTCTGGATGTGGATGAAGATACACAAAAGGACTTTGAGCCAGTTCCAGATCAAAAAGATAATTTCATGGCCACAGAATCAACAAAATGGATTTTATTTGCTGTTTCGAAGTTTTAAGTTTGCATTCTTTCAACCATGCTTTGACTACAAGGGGAAAGAGGCAAAACTAGGCTTAATAATCAGTGCAAGATCTGAGCAAAACAATAAAAAATACCCTAAAACTACATTTGCTACTTTTGCAGCCATTGTGGACTACTTGTCTATGCACATCTGCTACCAAGTCAGGATACTTCTCACTCAATTTCTTGTCTAAAGGAAATTCGCAAAAGATCTCATTTTTTCCCCTAAACAATTGCTGAATATATAAATCATCTGCAGCCAGCAAACTACTGGACACAACTGTGAAAAGTAGGATTAAGTGCAGGAAGACAGGTCTGGTATCAGAAAAGGACAAACCTGAGCTCGTTGGGTAATGAGCTGTGACGCATTAAACTTTGCTACCACACTTTTGAGTACTTCATTGACAATGGAAGGAAGAACACGTTCTTCATAGTCTAGTCCAAGTCGCTGATATAAGCTGGGCAATTCTGCGGCATTGGGTCTTGATAGAACACGCAAGGAGATATTCACCATCTGCAGATCTAGAATTGAAATTAAGTCAACCACAATCTCTAAAGTGCATTCTATTTTATTTCTCAAGCCTGATTATATGTCCAAACACACCATCCAGAATCAGTTGTTCTGAAGTCCTTAATTTACATTCTGGTCAGAAAACTGTATGCTCTTCCATGAAGTACAAACAGAAGGATGTCAAAACTGATACAAAATGCAAAACTCAAAATTATGGAAGCACAAATCCTATCTACTCCACAATGCCCCATTTACAGATGGTTTTGTGACATCATTCTTAGTACAAGTTCCATTGCAGCATTGTTATAAAGAATAAGGATGGAGAAATAAAAACATAATGCTGAGTTCTTAGCAAGTAAAAACTCTGTGCAACTCTGTTCTTACCTTTGGATCCTGTTGGTGAGGAAATTTTGCGGGGACGGGCTCGAATATCATAAATTACTGGATACTGGAACCAAGGAATTCTGTGGAGATTAGCAATGATTATAACTGAAAGAGATGTAAAAAAAATCCTATGCCTCTTACTTGGAGACACAAATATTACCACATAATCGACTCCTTACTCTTTAATGAGAAAAATTTCTGAAGGTTTTAAGAACACCATCTTTGCAAAAACAGAAATTATATCAATATGAGGGGTTTCCTTCAGGGAAACTTTGAATAAATGAATGAATGCTTTATTGCCCAAGTATAATGAGACACACAAGGAATTTGTCTTGGTGCAAAATTGGTAAAAAAATACCATGCCAAGCTGAAGTAATATCAAATTTTAATTTGGGGGAAAATAGGATATTTTTGGAAATATTAGTATGAGGATAATATTGCTTTGAAATTCCCTGCTACAATCTAATTTTTTATTTTTTATTTTTTAATTTGGTATTACACCACCCAATCCGCTAGATCAGTACCTGAAATGAAGTCCTTCTGAAAGAACAGTGTCCTGCTGAACTCCACCAATGCGGTTGAAGAATATTGCTCTTTGTCCTCCTTCCACTGTAGAAATCAAAAGCATTCTGGTGTTATTGTCAACAGTTGAGCAAAAAAGAGAGAGAGAGAGAGAGAGAGATGAAAGGATTAGAATAAAAGTTACCGTACCTGTAAAGACAGACTCCCGGATCCCGTAGGCTGCAGCTCCAGCACCCAACAGCAACTTTAAAGCAGTGCTCATCCCACGTGGGCCAGTCGGCAGGCGGCCAGCAAAGTCCTTCAGGCTCTGAGCCATGGCAACCTTGTTATGGAGGCAGGTTCACAATTATACCATCACACAATTCTGCAGGATTTCTTTCTGATAAAGCTTGGAGGGAGAGGCGGACTCTGGTGTGCATGAAGCATTTTATGAATGCAATTATCTCTGGGGAAAGAATTCTGCACTGAGAGCCACACCAACAAGAGCGCCAAAACTTCCTAACCACTTATATGCCGACTTGTGGTAAACGTCCTGAGAGATGAGGCATATATGCATTTAAGCAAGATGGTATGATAAAGCAGCCCTCCTTGACTGACTGCTCGGTTCGCATGAAAGGAAGAGCGCCTCGTGCAGAAGTGGGATAGTGCCGGTCTCTGAAAAGCCACGCACCCCGGGGTGAGGCAAACGAATTACTCAGCCCCACCACCCCCCGACTTCCTTCAGCGCAGCTGTTTAAATCACGAATAAGGCCCCCCCACCCCCATTCCACAGCCCCACCCCCCTGTTTGAACGGTCTCATTCAAGCACTGAACCGATCAGCCGCTCCCTTCCCCGACATGCCCTGCTGCCCTAAAGGGGATTCATCCTCGGAGAAGCAGGCGGGGGCTCTAAAAACCCTTCCGCTCCTCTCAGAAAACCTCACGGCAGCCGCCTCCGAGGACAACCAGCCCTCACCCTCGTTCTCCAGTCACGCCGCCGCGCCGGAGAGAAGGACACAGGAAACGGCGGGATCCGAAAAAGCGTTTCCGGGTCAGGCGGCCGCGGCCGGAAGGGCGTTTCCCCCGACGCAAAGCGTGGCCTTCGAGCGACCCGAGGCGGCTGGCGGCTCTCGAGACCCGGAAGCCGACTGGCGCTTCGTCATTTGCGGCTCGGCCCGTCTGGAAATGCGACGTGAGTCCGTGCGAGCAACGCGGGGCTTTGTTTCCATCTGGGGCTGCTCGAGTGCCTTGACGCGAAGGGCCCATTCGGGAACAGGAAGTGGCTGACCCTGGAAGAGGAAGCCACTGAGCCCCGGGGGCGGGGGGGAAGCGCGAGTTCGCCGCTTTAAAGATGGCGGCGGACCCCGTGAGGAAGCGTCCCCATCTGGAGGGGGGCTCTGCGGACGGTGCGGGGTTTGATCCCCGGCGCGCCGGGAAGAGGCGGCTGGTGGTGATCCTGGAGGGGGCGTCGCTGGAGAGCGTCAAGGTGCGGGCAGGCGCTGCTGGCCACTGTGGTCCGAGAGAGCGTTGGGCAAACTTGTCGGCCTCGGGAAGAGGACGGAGGGAGGGCCCGTGGGGGAGAAGCGGCTTTGAACTTCCCTTCCGAAGCAGTCGCCAAAGTCCAAAGCTCCTTCGGGGCGGGCGGGAGTGGCTTCATCACCTTTCTCTGAAATACGTTGGCATTTTAATCTGGACAAAGATCCTGTCCTATCCTGTGGCCAACAGTTCCCAAGCTGGCCGTCTCCACGTGCGGGGTGAGAGCAGCCACCGGAATCGTCACTTTGGATTCTGGAAGTTGTAATTTGGAGGGCTTTTAAAAAAAGGTGTCTGGGAGAACCGTGGGGAGGAATTCTCGTCATATGGAGCCCTCTTACCACAATTGACATATTATTGATGCATAGGGGTCGCTAGGGTCATAACTTAGTATGGGATGCAGAGAGGTCTTAGTTTCTGAAAATACTGTGTTTAGGTTCAGAGCGCTGATAAGGTAGGGGAAATTCTGTTGAGAAGTAAAATTGTCATTTCCTACCACAAAATCAATTTTTGGAGAGTGCCATAAAAGATGTGTCACAAAGAACGAACATAGGGTAAATGTGTCTTGCTCATGAACCAAAGCGGTAGAGTCAGCCTTCAAAAACCACAGAGACAAGTTTATCTAGTAGTATGGAAGGGAACTTTTCCTCATTTGGCACTTTTGATTGTTTTAAGGTTGGGAAAACATATGAATTGCTTAATTGTGACAAGCATAAATCCTTGCTTCTGAGGAATGGCAGAGACCCTGGAGGAGTTCGACCAGACATCGCCCACCAGGTATTCTGTGCATATTTAAATCCAGTTTTATGCCCCGCCTCTGTTTCTGAAATATTAATTGGGAAATCACATTCATGAAAAGGCAAGAAACTGATGCTGGCAATTCTATTTTTGAATCAAGTCACAAATGCTCTTTATTTTTTCACTATCGTTTCTTAGGTTTTATATGTGTGTGTATGTATATACACACACACACATACTTTTTTGAGGCACTGCTTTTTCTCAAATATTCTTTACAACAGTCTTGAATTGTTCTGAGACATACTTCCTAGATTTTGCTTTTTAAATAGGTAAGTGTATGATTTTTCATTGTTTTAATTTAGAGCCTCTTGATGCTTATGGATAGTCCTTTGAATCGAGCTGGCCTTCTCCAAGTATATATTCATACAGAAAAAAACGTTCTTATTGAAGTCAATCCACAGACAAGAATTCCTCGCACCTTTGATCGTTTTTGTGGTCTTATGGGTAAGAAATACAACTAAGATACACTGCCCTGAATTAAGTATACTGAGCAATGTTTGTCTGTGGATGTAAGACCAGGGGTGTCAAACTCCGGCCTTCAGGGTGCTTAGATCTGGCTTGTGGGGTCAGATCTAATGGAAACAGCTGTTTCTTGGAAACAGCAAAAGACTGCCCCACGATGCCTCTGCCAGCAAAATTGGAGCTCCAGGGGCACGCGTGACACACCCCCCCCCCCAAAAAAAAATAAAAATCTTTTGCTGGCAGAGGGCTAGGAAAACAAACTAAAAACAAAAGGAGAAATGTTTCCCCTTTTGCATTTGAGCATAGCACTAGCACTTATATATAGTGCTTTACAGCCCTCTCTAAGCGGTTTACAGAGTTATCATGTAAGAAGGGACAGGAAAGGAGAAAGGGAAAGAGGAAAGACAAAGATGGGAAGAGAGCAAAGAAGGAAAAATAAGGAAAGGGGAAGGAAGAAGAAAATGAAGAGGGAAGGAAAAGGAAGGTTATAATCAGTGAGGGAGGATCTCAGGGAAGTCCTTTCTAAGCACTTGGCCACAACAGGTGCCCCCCCCCCCCAAGATGAGTGATGTTGAGTTGGCTACACCCACCATTGCCACACACACACACACCCAGGTCAAACACAACCCTGATGCAGCCCTCAATGAAATCAAGTTTGACATCCCTATTTGTAGACTATTAAACTAGTCTCGTTTGGGATGCACACCTTGTAGAATGTTTATATGGGGTAGCCTAAAAAGTAAGATCTTAAAGAGGAACAAACAAAAGTTTGAAATTATGGTGCAGGTTGGAACTATAAAAAGTTGGTAAAGTTCACTATAGTTTTCATGTAATTATAATTTAATGAAATACATGGATATGATTATGTTCCATCTATTTTTATTTATATCATTGTCAATCCTGACAATTAACATTTTATCATGTGGCACCATTGTTTAAAAGGATCCAAGGCTCCAAATACGGTCCCGAGTCTTATAGTCACCTGTGCTTTACATTGCAAATGTGAATTCATTCAATTTCTTAATGGATAAACAACCTGGCTTTCTGTATGAATCTGCATTGTCAATCCATTGGTCTGGTAAGAAGGCTAGAGCAGTGGGTACCAACCAGTGATCTGCGGACCACTGATGGTCCATAAGAACATTCTGGCGTACCTGGGTGGTGGAGCTGCTCCAGAATGACCAACGGGCCAGTCTTGTGACTAGAACTCTGGAATATGGGACTAGCCGGGCAACTCGTGGTGGGGCTGGAAACCTCCGCCGTAGAGGATGCTACATGCAACTTCACAGTGGTGTAATGTGCAAGGAGTAGTGCAGCCCTCGCCAGCCAGAATGAGGTAATGGTCAGCTTGCAAGGTGGGGTGGCGGCACAAGTGAGCCAAAGCAACGAGGGGTGGTAACCCGTGGCTCTTTCATCCCCCTGCTGTGGCTTCCTGTTGTCTGAACCCACCAGTGGTTGGCCCCTCCTTCCTCCCAGTCACTTCTTTACTAGTCTGAAAAGGTACAGGTGATGGCAGCAGATGGAGACTTGCTTCATATTCCAGAGCGGGAGCAAAGTGCCCCTATAATTGCTTCATCTCTTGCTGGGTCTCACGGGCGCTTCTTCTTGCCCTTCACCTTAGTCGCTCGGGGAGAAGCACAACTTCCTTTCTGCCCCGAGACACTGGTCCAACCCAGCCCTTTCTCTCCGCTACTGTTGTTGGCGCCTCCATGGCCTGGTCGCTGCTCTTGCGCAGCAAAGTTAAATTTATTGTGCTTCACAATGGGGGAGATGGCGACATCTCCTCGAGTCCATTATGACACGGAGCATCAGCTGCAGCCAGGTTGGGCGAGTGTCTCATGGGCAGAGAGCAGGTTATGTGTCTCTCTGAGCAACTGAGGTGTGTCCAGCACCAGCAAAGGCCGAAGAAGCACCTGTGAAGCCCAGATAGCGCTGGAGAATCAGAATGAGAGACAGACAGACAGACAGACAGACAGACAGATAGACAGACGAGCTGAGAGATACCTCTCATAGAAAACACCTGAACCAACAAAAATGGGTAGGCATGGATGGGGGGGGGTGTCATGTGACTGGGTGGAAGTGAGTAATATCAAGTTGGCACCCCCATCCAGATTTTGTAGCTCCTAATGTTTTGTTTGGAGAACGGGTCCAAATGGCTCTTTGAGTGTTTAAAGTTGCAGAAACAGGCTGTCAAGCTAAGTGCCTGAAGGATCCCATCCTGTCATGAGGAGTCCAGGTGCTTCAGTGAGCGGCATGCAGGATTCATATTAGTGCTCCACGGGATTTAAAATTAGGAATTGTGGTCCCTGAGGTCCAAAAGGTTGTTGACCTCTGGACTAGAGAGCCATCATCTGGTTTAAGGTAGTTTTGTATTATATATGCTAAATTAAATCACTTCCCCTTTCTGGGGGTGATAAATGGATATTAGCTTTCCCTGTCAGGTCATTTAATTAGTAGGTCATGAATTATGCATTAGTTTGTGGGAAAAGAAAATATTCTGAAAACCAGTGCTTGTATGGGATTGTTGCAAGCAAGTAAGAGTATGTGTTAGTAACAGTATTCTCAATGTTTCTTTGTCTCTCCTTAGTTCAATTGTTGCATAAGTTTAGTGTCAGGGCTGCCGATGGACCTCAAAAGCTGTTAAAGGTAATAATTCTACTATGATTCTATAGAAGATTAATTATGTTTCTATTACCAGATTAATCCAGCTTTTTTTCTGTAGGTGATCAAGAACCCAGTGACAGATCACCTCCCTGTGGGCTGTACAAAAATAGGCACCTCGTTCTCAGCCCCTCAGGTGATAGACATGCGTGACCTAGTCCCTACTGCAGATCCTATAGCCATAATTGTGGGGGCGTTTGCTCATGGATCGGTAAGGCCTGCATATGTTCTTAGGCTCTCTCTTATTTCAAGTGTATTATCTCCACCTTGAGGTTCTGAGAGCAAAGATAATACAGGTAGTCCTTGACTTAAGACCACAACTGACCCCCCACATTTCTCTTGCTAAGTGAGACGTTTGTTAAGTGACTTTTGCTCATTACAATCTTTCTTGCCACTTTTGTTAAGTGAATCACTGCAGTTGTTAAGTTAGGAACACAGCTGTTTAGTGGATTTGAATTCTCCATTGACTTTGCTTGTCAGAAGGTTGCAAAAGGTGGTTACATGATCTCAGAACGCAGCAACTGTCATAAATATGAGTCAGTTGCCATGCACTGAATTTTGATCAATGACCATAGGGCTGCTGCAACAGTTTTAAGTGTGAAAAACAGTCATGTTATTTTTCTCACTACGGTTGTATCTTCAGTCATCAAATGGTCTAAATCAATGACTATATTGGCTCTTGTTATAGAACTGGATTGTGTCTTAAGAATGGGTGCTGTAAACTTGGTACATTTCTATAAAGGGGTGGGTGGGAATACTAGTGGGAAAGTGCTAATAGCCACTAATTATGGAGCTGACTTTTGAGTGCACCAATTTATAGAGTTATAAACACAGAAATTTGTTTTCTGGAAAGTTAGATCATTTTTTCTAACTTACACTCTCACCTAAGGTATTAAACAATGTAACCTACATACTTTAGAAACTTAACTGCCATTTTTCTCCTTTAGCTTAATGTTGACTACACAGAAAAGACCATCTCTATCAGCAACTATCCACTCTCGGCTGCTTTGACTTGTGCTAAAATCACCACAGCTTTTGAAGAAATGTGGGGAGTGGTATAAGCTTCCTGTTTTGCTTACAGATTCGTAGCCCATGATTTGGTCCAACAGGCTCTATATTGTAAATGTTATGTACTATACCCTTATTTATGGGAAATATATCAATACTTTGTAGTAAATAAAGAATTTTTTTATACAGCGGTGTGATACTTAATAGCATTAGCAAATAGCACTTGGACTTATATACCACTTTATAATGCTTCACAGCCCTCTCTAAATGGATTAGAGAGTCAGGATATTATCCCCAACAAATTGGATCCTCATTTTACCAACCATGGAAGGCTGAGTCAACCTTGAGTAGGTCAGGATTGAACTCCTGGCAGTGAGCTGTGAATTAGCCTGCAATACTGCATTCTCACCGCCACAACTCTTAATGGTTAGCAATAGTTGCTCTATATTTTCACCAGGTTTCCTGCCTCACCTCTTTTTCCTCCTTAAAATTATTTTGATAAAAAAATATGAAACTGGTATGGCACAAAGTCCTAGCTTGTAGCATCTTCTTCACATCAATCTCTAGGCCCTTTAAAGTTTCCTCTGGGATTATAGAAAACTTCCTGGAAACTAATTTTTCTTTGTGATTTGCTATGTTTTTGTCATGACAGTCACATGTAACTGGCAAGTCTCAAAACAGTCATTTCACCTGTATCTCCAGTCTAAAAAAAATTTCCCTGCTTCTCCATGAACTATATAGCAAATTAGTTGAATAACCAGCTTTGGAAGCTAGAGACCACTGAATAACAGCAATCCCATTACTGTTTCCAGAGATAGTCTCACTTAGTCCCAGTGCTGCCAATTTATGCATACTATTTTGTCATTTGCCCTCCTGAAGATGCCCGTGACTGTTATCTGCTCCAAGCAATCAAGAGAAATAAAATTATCAGAGCAAACATTTTGGCTAAAGTGTACTCACCACTGCTGAAACTGTACTAAGATTGGTATTGTACATAAGCAATTATCTGTACAAAAAGAGAAGTGTACTCCGCTGCTGTGGTGCACTTCATTAAAGGCACAAGAACAAGGTGTCAAGATAAAGTGGGCAACCTTCATGTGCATCCAGGAGACAATGTCAATCTCTGATAAATCAGAATGCCATACTTAACTACGTCCCTCATTTTTTACCATAAGCTACAAATAACACTAGTAAGAATAGGAAAAACAGTACCAGTTCCAAAATCTGGTGAAAAGAAGCAGCTAAAGCAATAATGAAAAACCAACTTGGCCCAATTTATCTAGTGGCATTGGAAAGTAAAAAAAGTCAGGCAGATGCTCCATTCCTAGATGGCAGCTGGATCAAGTGCTTTACAATCATCTGACACTGCAGAGGTGGAAGTGTCTGGGGAGAAGTTGAGATAAGGCAACCTGTAGAAAGGGTAAAGAGGTTTGCAGCCTGTTCCCCTCAGTTTGGGGTCTTGACCCCTGTGCTCTTTCAACCCCAGTCACTGTAATACAGTTTGTCCACAGCAAATTTGGCAGGTGATGCTTCAACCATCCTGTAATAAATGCACACATGGTACAACCTGAAAGGAAAAGCAAAACCAGTCAACTAGGTGTCATCCAAGGCCACTATATTAGTGATTAGTCAGGAATAGTTCTCTCACCTTTTGGCCGTTACTCATCTTTCTTTAACTTTTCTTTTCGTGGCACAAATATTTTTCGGAAATAAGGCAATGTAAACAGCAATATAAAGAACAACACATGGCCTACAAAATAAATAGACATGTACACCTGCAAAAAAGGATGAGGAAGTCAGTGTGCTGTGTCTTTCTCCAGCCAGTAAAAAGAGGGGAAATGCCCTCTTGTAGACAATCTGGCTCTTGGTACCTTAATCCACTTTTCCCAGCTAAAGAGGCAGAATGGTACTAGAGAATATCCCATGAACATCCAGTGAATAATTTGCTGAATCAAGTAGAAAAAGGGCCTCAAGATGATGTTTGAAGCCAAGGCAGACAGAAATGGACTGTCGTTTACCAGTTTAATAGCCTGTAATTACAAAAAACCAAAACTATAATAAGCTTTAAGCTTACAGATCAACAAACAAAACATGACTGCTGATTACCCATTTTTTACTTTCCTTCCTCCCAGAAAAATCTCTTCAGTGAGCTTATTCCCATATCACTCTAGCAGTTGCTTCAACAATCGTTTGGTATTTCAATAAATTACCACAAGTTGCCAATCAGCCTTGAACTGCTCAGCTTGAAATTGTCCTGGGTTCATCAAGAGACTGTTTCCCTAAGCCTATGTGTAGCAGCTGTCAACCACTTCAAAGAATGTAATCTGCATTTCTTTATTTCTTTTCCTGAATGGATTTACGTTGACTAATGTCTTCCACACACTGAAATGCACAGACTGAACATTTTATTTCATTCTCTTAAGAAGAGTTCAACTTAACAACTTAGCATAAAAATGCCACTGAGGAAACTCAAAAGCAACTTCCAGTACTTAAGAGTCCTGGCATATTGTGATAATTACTGGATTCATCCATATGCTAAAATATACTCTGAAACAACCTAATTCAATGAACTCTTGAATGAACCAAGTGCAGCTTTATGGGCTTCTGATCTTGCTCCTTTCACTGGAATGAAAGCAGTGTCACAGGTTTTATCAGTCTGGCTGTTCTTCCTTGTGCCCATGGATGCCTCAGTACAATTTTGTCAATCTATAATGCACTCATCTGACCTTTTTTTAAGTGGGTCCAGATATTAAATATTATCTAAGATAACTCTAAAAGGTCCTCACCTGCCTCTCCACAGTGACAATCAGGAACTCCATTTGGAAGCAAACTAGATACCCACAGTGTAGCCCATGCCAGACGGCCAGGAAAAGCAAAGATAAAGCTTGTGATAATAACTTGTTTCCCAGGAATTTCAGCCGTTTGTATATATAGCTAGGAATGGAAATATAATATTGTCAGGGCAAGCGTCAACATTATTTTGTTTCTTCAGAAATAAAACACTTAAAGACATCCAAGAAACTGCCAACATTTTATTCTTTAACTTCGGGTTTTTCAAAATAAATATTAAAATTTAGCAGGCTCTACTTTGAATGGTGTGAGTCTACAAGAGGTTTACTAAAACTTCCAAATATAAAAGGTCCTCAGTGGGAATACCAGAAATCAGAGATACTGTTTGAGTGCTTTGAATAGCTCCTTGCTCTTAAGTCAAAATAATTCCTACAATAAATCTCTCTCTTTGGTAGTGTGAGGAGACTATAGCTGTGTTTCTTTCATCGTGGAACAATAATTCTTACTCCCATTTTAGGCATTAGTGACCCAATTTTCTTAGCCTCCAGCTGTATATCCTCTGCTTTCTGAGCCAAACAGCAATCTTGGGAGGCTTAACATTTTTTAGAGGACTACAAACTGCAATGGGTTGGGCAATGATGCAAGAGGGCAGAGTCATATATGATTGAGTGAGTTTGGGAGTTTTCTGCTTTTGTTTTTGTGCATTATGTTGCTCAAACTCCCTGGGAGATTTTCTGTCGTAATGGTCAAAAATGCTCTGGGAAAAATGCTGCAAATTGTTCACTCGGGCCTTGCACACAAAAATCACCTTATTTCCCCAAACTCAATCCCATCCCCAAGCCAGCCCTATTCCATTCTTGCTCTCCAGCTGACTCAAACTGTTCTGCAAAAAACAGCAAAGTTATGCTCACCGGGCTACCCAGTTGTTGGTGTTCGTATTGAAGGAGGCAATGGTTCCTGTAAAATAAGGGGTTGTCTCAAACAACCAAATTTTCATGTTGGCACAAGCATCCCACTGTGGTAATCCCTTTTCATCCCTTCCATTGTAGCTTAGCCCAGTTAAGATGCAAACTCCTTCCTGGAATGAAAATAACATAGGATTATTAAATTGTGCCAATTAGATATTATTCTATCTAACCTCATTAGAAAATATATTCAATGTTCTGGATTAGTGGCTAGACACGATAACGGGCTAGATGAAGAATGACAAGCTAAAATTAAGTCCAGTGTTAATTAGTAGTGAAGTAAGCTAGAAATGAGACCCAGCCTATCTCCCTGAAAGAAGAGATCTCTAGCTTGGTCTGGATCCACCTGTGGCAGCTGTGGTGAGGAGCATAGATTTGAACAATTAAAGGAAACCTACCAGCTACAATGATTCTTTAGCTACTTTTCCCCACAGCTTGAACTATTATAACAGATTCTGTGTGGAAGTAATCTTGAAAAGTGCCTGAATGATGTAAACTGGTACTAGATTTGCACTAAATTCAAACTGCTTTCTGGGTACAGTTTAAAGGGTTTATGTTATTTTTTTAAACTTCTGAATAGGTTAAATTAGCTAGAACTGCTTTGGCTGCCCAAGTAATAGAGGCCTAAATATCACTTGAGAACTGTGTTTGCCCTTCACTCACTCTCTGTAAAGTTGCCTCTCTTTTGCGAGGGCTTTTGAAGATTAACAGATCTGTTTTGTGGTTACTTGTTTTTACTGATTTTTCTATTCAGTATATATATGATTGTTTTAATAGCTGGGTTGGTCTTTTTCAAAATAAAGGTGGCCCCAAATTAAAAAAGAAATAAATTGGCTAACTTCCAGGCTTACCGTCACTAGCCAACAGGTAACGTACTTGTAAAGCATTATCTTGCCCCAGATCAATATATAAAAGCAACGAAACCAGAAGGACTGTTTCTGCATTATAAGAACACATTTGTAAAATAAGATTAATGTCAGAAGGCAAAAAAGTTTTTTGTATAAATTACTAGTACTAACCATTTTAATCTTCTAAGATTATAATAGAAAAGTGTACTTCAACAACATAAACCAATCATAAATGTGTTATATATTTAGAGACATTTTGAAATATCAAAATAAAATCACACAGTAAATTTTAAAAAATGCCCTCACTTAAATGCCAGAAGAAGCAAATATATTTTTATTAGTCCAATATTTAATCAAAGAGTTCATCTTAGATAAAAATAAGCCCAACCTCAGAACCTTAAATAGGGCACTTTCAGAAATAGCTTTCCTGGTCTCAAATTTTGGAACAGTATTACCAAAGCATACAATAAAGCCATGGCAGGCAAAATGCGAACTATTAAGAAATTGTTGGGATGTGTAAATCTGAAAATTTGACTCTGGCAACTCATGAAGTGGCTTTATTGTAGATATTTGCGATACGTGTGCACTGCTTTCCTTCAAAAGGTACTACTCAATATATTACTTATAAAAAGTTGAACTTTCAAAACAGGATGGAATGTGTGTGTGTGCGCGCGTGTGAATAAAAGCAAATAGTGGGGAAAAATAGTAGTTCAGTTTTAGAATACTGTTTCATTTGTACTAGCAGATGACTAAAAGCAAGCTGTTCAATCTAATGCCCTCTAGACTGGTTGCATTTCAGATCTTATGTTGGTTTGAAATTCTGAGAATTAAAATTCAGCACATCTGAAGGCACAAAATTGAAAAACAGTAGATCACAGAGCTACAGGCTGTTATTCAAGAGATAATCATTATAAAGTGTCATATGAGCTAAACTGTTCCAATAGCCAAACACTATTTTTATTTTTTATTTTATTCTCCTTAGTATGAACTTATAGAAGCCTTTAAGCATTACGTACCATATAATCATCAGAGATAAGATATTCCTCATCAATATAAGGAGATGCCACAGTGTAGATTATCATGAAGAAAGTTCCCAGAAGTAGACGTTTAAGAGCAGGAACAAAACTGTAACAAATGTCAGAAAATCCAGACTCCCTCTAGTATTATATTTCAAAACAAAGGGAATATGTGGTTTGGTTGAAATGGTTCACATAACACCAGTATTTCACAACTAAAATATTATTCCTTAAGAAGTGAGAATCCCCAAATGGCTCCCAATGCATCAACAATGTTGGGCTAGTTTGGGAGCTGCATAGATGTCTCCTTAACAAGAAAGACTTTGGCAGTTGGTTTGCAGAAGCTTCCACGTGGAAGATTACCTGTTGGGTCTTTGGCCTGGAACATCAGTCAGCTCACCTTTCACCAATTTCTGATATCGTATCATGGAGAACTGAGGGCCCACCATGAAGGCACCATAGAAATAGGTGAAGCCAGAGACCTCAAGCAAAGTAGGAATTCTCCGGACAGCAAACTCTTTTTGATCAGGGGCTAGAGATTCCTGCAGCATAATAAGAAAAACACTAACATTAGTACTCTTAAGTGAAACCTTTCCTGTAAGGTTTTGAATGTCAAAAGAACCTGCTCTTCTATACCTAGACTTTACTCAGAGTTCAGAATTTCAACTGCTTGGCATAAATAAAAACTGTGTTAGGTGTGTGTGTGGGGGAATTCTTTAATCATTCTGAATGTTATTGTAAGCTGCTTCAAGTCCTCTTTTAAAGAGAAGTGGAATATATATAAATAAAAAGAATATTGCTGCATAAATAGTGCACAGTAGAACAAATTTTACAAATATGTGGTTGTAAGATTAAAAATAAGTGAAAAAATATTTCTTTTCCTGTTACATCCTTAATGCTCTAAGCATTTCAAGTGCTTGCCAATTACAGAGTTTTATCAGTTTATTCTTTGGTAGTGCAGCAACAGATACCAGAGGTGGAGACAACCACAGCAGAACCCATGATAAGCTGAAGGTTGCAGCATTTGGGAAGGATACCAATATTCCTTTTCAAGCCCTGTGCTTGTAACAATTAAACAAGCCATATGTTCCAAATGAGTAAAAAAAAAACTCCACTCCCTATACCAATGTTGGTGAACCTTTTTGGCACCAAGTGCCAAAACAGGAACATGCACGTACGGGGGAGCACCGGAAATTGGAAGAGCTGAGCCTCCAGTTTCCGACACGTACCTGGGTGCCAGCCACCCGGTCTTCTGGTTTCTGGAATGCATGCACATGCAAAGACCAGCTGGCCAGCACACATGCACATGCCAGAACCTGAAAGAGCAATAGGCAATGGCTGGCGTGTCTGGAGAGATGGCTCTGCGTGCCACTTCTGGCATGTGTGCCATAGGTTCCCCATCACAGCCCTATACAAACAAGATACCCTTCCATTGTCAAACTGCCAGTAACCTATGAATGTCAGCAGACAGAACTCACACAAATTTTCTACATTACGTTCTTAAGCCAGCTATTTGTAGTCTTTATCAGGAGACTTGTAGAGAAGCTGAGAGAAAATTAATCTAAGCATTGTAAAATATTCAAAATAAAAAATCCAAACTGCAATACCCTCACCAAGCCAACAGTCATTTAAAGAACAATTGTAAAATCTTGGGACTATAAAAACATGTAACAAGGCTAAACAGTTAAAATCAGAAAAGGGAGAAAAAGCATTAGATTGAAAGCTGAGTTTGCTATTTCAGGTTTTTGGTTTCTCAAGATCAACATTTGGAGGAAGCCCACTTCCATCACTCTGAAGCAACATGCAGGCGATCCTTGATTTATGACCACAATGCTTTGTTGTTAAGTGAGTTTTGCCCCATTTTATGATCTTTTTTGCCACAGTTAAGTGAATCGCAGTAGATGTTAAATTAGTTACATAGTTGTTAAGTGAATCTGGCTTCCTTATTGACTTTGCTTGTCAGAAAGTTGCAAAAACACATGAATCCAGGACACTACAACCTGGCAGCTAACTATGAGTCAGCTGCCAAACATCTGAATTTTGATCACATGAACATGGGGAGGCTACAATAGCTGTAAGTGGGAAAAATGGTTATTGGTCACTTTTTCAATGGCATTGTAACTTCAAATGGCCATTAAGTCGAGGACTACTTGTACTGTAGTCTCAAGTATTGGTGATTTTCCTATTTTGATAGAATTTGATGTCTGTTAGTACAGTATGACGATTTAATTTGGTTTTGACAGAATCAGCAACAATTCGATTATCTTCACATTTAGGACTTTTGGGACTGCCCATTTAACTCTGAGTGTATTGCATAGAATGGGATCAATGGGAAATTTAGCTGCTGGAATTTGTATTCAGACAGTACAGTTAGTTTGAGTGAAGCAGCAAAATAGGCTAGTAAACAAATAAAATAATATTTTTTTAAATATGGAGACTTTATTTTAATATGTTTGCTTCCAACATTCCCATGAAGAACCTTTGCTATATTTTAAATAACTCTGTACTTACTCTGAGAAACATCCAAATTGCACGCTTGTGGCAGTGATGGGATTCAAAATTTTTTATTATCAGTTTCTACCAGGCGTGGCTTGGTGGGTGTGGTTGGGGAAGGATGCTGTAATATCTCCAGTCAGAGGTGGTATTGGCCGGTTCTCCGAACTACTCAAAATTTCTGCAACTGGTTCTCCAGAACTGGTCAGACGCTGCTTACCTGCTTGACAGCTTTAAGCCTGCTTACCAGCTTGACAGCTATCTGGACTTCAATTACTGCAAGATCTCTTTCTCCTTCATTGTGGATATTCACTAAGTATCTACATTTCATTTCGAAGTCTCAGTCTAAATATATGATGATTTCTATCCCATAAAGAATATTCTGGGGATGTTTTTATAATCACAGGTGATCTGGTATGAGTCAAATAATTGTTTCTGATTTTTCTTATGATTCCAATTCATGATGAAAGAATAATAGAGGGAAAAAAACTGTTACTACTCACCTCTTCCTTCCTGCCTTCATAGTAATCAATAACCAAACCTACAAAAAATATACATGATCAAACAAGAAATATGCCTATTGAACACTTTGGGGGCACCAATATAGAACTGATACGGATCTAGTCTCAGCTCAGCTAAGAAATATCTGGGTGTGAGTTGTCAATCAACAAGAACTCTGGGATCTCCAAGACAATAAAATTTAAACCACAAGACTAAATCTAAAGGGACCAAATGGAACTGCATAGGTCAGAAACTGCATGGAATGGAATTACTTACCAATCATCTTTAGAGTCAAGACACAATGTGGCATGGTCCATTTGATGTCATAGTGCTCTGTGGCCGTGAAATAATAGCCAGCCATCAAATATGTCTGAAAAACATTAGCTAAAATCACATGCTATTGCATAGATTCTATTTTTCTTGCCTGAAATTTCCTCACAGTACTTGCTGAACCCATCAGACCCAGACAAAATCAGAATTCCATCGAAAAGCATGAAGGGAGGAAGTATGTTCATTGGAGTTGGGTGGCTAGTAAATTTAAATAAATAAATGTTTACCATCTGAAAGCAGAAGGTAGTGGCAATGGCAGTGACTGTGCGACCCATGAGTCTCAAGATGAGAAACTGTACGAAGACACATATGAGAGAGTGACAGAATTGTGGCCCTAAGAAAATAAATAGAAGTGATTACAAACACCTTATAGACAAGCAGCACTGCACACCCTCCCAGTGACCTTCTCAGTGCTTACTAGTAGGATACTCTTCTTCTAGCTCTCTTACCAAAGTTGAAGTAGGCAAGTGAAAGTCCCATTATTGTATTATAGATGTGGATGAGGTAGTCACTTTTCTGGAAAAGGAAGTAGCGTTGGAACAAGGCAAAGGGGTATCCTAAAGAGAGAAAACAAGTGAAATCAATACAGTGCATCTGTATTTCATAAAATTAAATTATATACATTTTTATTTTCTGATCTTCTGTCCAAGACATAGGTTTTTTGTTAGCCAACAGCGATAGTTTTAGGGGAATGGAAGCCTGTAAAATGAGTAAACTGACTTTACAAAATTTGGGGATTATATTTTTAGAAAGACCATTGAGATTAAAAAAATATGAGAGAGGCTAATTCAATAAACCATTCAAGTGTTTATCATCATGTTTATCAGTATGGTTTACAACTCTGTTATCAGTTTTCAGAAATAAGAGTCAGAAGAAGCAACAGAGGGTGCTAAAGTGCAGCTAAGATCCATTTATGGAATAGAGACCGGTGAGGTCTTAAATGAACATAATATGAGTCATAGAACACAAAATAACAGGGTTGGACAGAACGCTGGAAGTCTTCTAGTCCAACCCAAGCTTGAGCAGACCACCTATACCATTCTGGACAAATGGCTGTCCAACCTCTTCTTATGTTTTTTTTTTTAAACAATTTAAATCATTCTAGTAGTATATTCCAGGCCTCAGTTTCATCCCCCCAAGCTTCACGAATGGCAACAATGTACCTGCCCTCATGTATAGATTTCAAGTTTACCCTCTTTATTCCTCATTCTTTGAGTGTATGGGCATCTGAGTCCTTTCTGACTGACCCCTGCCCCTGTATTTATAATGGTAACAGTTCTACTCCAAGATGTAAAATTATAGTATAAAATTGGAAACAATGTTTTTGGTTGTAAGTTTTTCACTGAAATAGAGGCAAGTACAGAAGCCTTGTAACACCACTAGATACATATTTTTCCTTTTTTACAGTTGGAAAAATATTCAGTTATTAAAGCTGTGAATTTCTAATAAGGAAGGAACCTGTAAATGTTACATTTTCAAAAACTGCCAATCACCCAATTTAAGTGTTTGCATCTCAATAACCCAAAGTAAAAGTTGAAATCTATATGATACTCGGAAAAGCAGCCTTCACAAACATAATATTCTCCAGATGGGTTAGTCTACAATTTCCTTCATCTATAACCAGTCTTCCTTATGGTGGCTGAGGATGATTGGAACTGTAGTCCAGCACATTTAGAGGACTCTAAAATAATAAAAAAAACTGTAATAAAGACATATCCTCTCCTATAACATCCTTAAGTCAGGACCAATTGATTCAGACCCATGGTTTCAACATCCAGCCATTTTTTGTTCTCTGCACCTTGCTTCATCCATTATTTAGCTAGTAAAATAATTCTTGACCGAAAAACTTGCTCACTGCTGTGACATTGTTTTGTTCTTAAGATAGGTATAATATTACTTAATCAAGATCCCTTTCTATATCAAGAACAGGGACATCAAATTCCTCCTCCTAACACACACAAAATGAATTTTATACAAAACTATACTTTGTGGGTATTAACAATCCTTTCCATTAGCAAGAAATCCTAGTAAACAGGGAACTACCATTAAGTGTACAACACTGCAATGAATGAATTAAAACCATTACTCCATCATAATCAGGCAAAAAACCCAAGAAAGTTTAAAAATTCAGGTTAAATAATAATACATTTTTTAAAAAACAAGCCTTTTCTCTTTTTCTCATGAACATACATCTCTTGGGTAAAATATCCCTTGTCTTCCCTGTGATTTTAACCCATGAGAACCTTAAGAAAACCTAAAACTCAGACAGGACAGTGAGCCTGACAGATAACAAGAAAAATATCTGCAAAGGTTATACTAGAGACAAACAGAAAATGTATAGTAAACCAAACAGAAAAGAATAAGCTTTATGTATCCAAATCTCCCTAAACTGATGATTAAAAACAGGGAAAATAATCATCCAAACATTATGAGTGACTTCAAATATTAAGAGGAACAGAATTCAGGAAAAAGTTAGTAAAGTTTGCTTTGACCCTCTAATGATAAGTACAGGTATAACCCCTTACTTTCTTTCCTGCCTTCTATACTGATGTGATAACTAGAGGTTTATAGAGTTGCAGTTTATCTCAGCAAATATAGCCCAAGCTCCTGTTTCAAAATAAGTAGCATAAATTTAAATTTCACTCTAAAATAGCTACAGGAAAGTTTCTATTGGAACTGAAAAAGGATTTCCTAAATTACTTCTTCAGTAGACATAGTCCCCAATTAAGACAGTTACTTTGTCTCTCTAATCACAATATTTTCCTGTTTTATAATGGGATATAAAATATTATATAAAATCTATCCTAGGATACTAATATTTTATATGTCTATAAAATACTTTATCTTTCTCAAGGGCAGCATGAGGTGCAAGCGAAGAAGCCACCTCAATTCACTTCTGCTTTTTGTCTTTGGCCAGGTTACACATGCAGTTTCACAAACTGAACTTTTAAAATGAAACATGCCACATTCTGTAATATGTTTTTCTGTCCACTAGACTAGGTCATCCTGGAAATATGGTAACCCAGCTGCCATATAATACACAAGCAATATCATAAACTGGATTTCACTCTCTTCTGCCCCGAAATCTAGATGCCCATCTCACATGCATACATAATTATATTAATGCTCATTAATAAATATATAACTACTGCAAACATCTTTCTCACATACAAAAATCCTGCAAAAGGACACTTTCAATTTGTCGTTAATTTTGAAATTTAAGGAGATATAGCCTTTGCAGAATTCATTCCAAAAAATTTCCAAATAATTTCAAAGGCTCAAATCTATATTACTTATAAGCTGCCATATATCAGGTTTAACTGTTTTTTGAGGGAATCGTTAAACTCATCAGGTTGCAAAGATTTCCATAGCACTATTAAAATAGCTCTATTACAAGGAACATGTAATGTAGGAAATGAAATGTGTGATAAAATGCAATGAAAAAAAACCACAGCAATCCATTGCCTGTGATTTGCATTTGTTTGTTTACACCTCTGGCTTAAATACATTTATTTATGAAGATTATAAATCTAAGATGCAATTCCCAAGGCAGCACTGGGATAAAACAAATGCATACTGTGCAATGTATTTGCACATGTGTGTTTACCACTTTCTTTTGCTTCTCAGAACAATGCTAGGCTTAGAAAATACATAACCCCTTTGCAAATAAATCAGCAGTTCTAATGGTAAATGTGTATTTTTAAGGACCAAGTTCTCACAACCATTCTGTACATTATGGTGTGAATCGCGATGCTCATATCTTTTGCAAGATCATCACATATGCTGTCTTATATACCTCCAAAAGTTTTGTCCCCAGAGAAAAGTTCTTTCTGGTTCTTTGTACCAGAGAAGCAAAGTTTTGTACCAGAGAAGCAAAGAATTTCAAAAGAAAGATGCTGATTTTCAGAATCCAAAATTATACAGATTTCTTTAAAAATTGCTGATGTGGAATGGCATGAAAATGGAAACCTGTAAACTTTGTCAGACTGTCAATCAAAACATTACATATTGTCTAGGCTCATGTAAAAATAATAGTCCACCTTGAATTTTCATGTAGTTAATGCAACTACAAATGCAACTACATTTTAATGCAAATTTTGTGCATTAAAAACTTTGCAATATGCTTTTCCCCTAGTTCTCTGCCAACAAAACTGATAGGCAGAAACCATGGGTTATGATATTCCAATATAGGATGTTTTCTTCAGACATCTATTTTAAGCTGTATTATTTGTTCAACACATGTGTGTTTAGAGATACATTCTTATTTTTCAGCTTTCTAATTTAAATCTGCTTATCTCTGCTGATGCTATTTTGTTTTCATTATTTTTTTAACCTTTTTGTTTTACACACCTTTGATTTATTTGGATGTTTTGCCCTACAAACAATTGTAGAAATTGAGCAACAGGTTTGTAATTATTAGCAACAGGTCCAAACTGTTTGAAAGTTCCTTCCATGAAAGCTGCATCCAAATGAATTATTCCTGGGCAAATGAACAAAAGCTAGGGGAAGATAACAATTGAGACAGGATGGTTTTTTCTGATTCCAAAATGCAACAATTTTATCCACTGCACTTTCATTATTGCTTTCTATTTATCGATAAATGTTGCCACCATATCCCTTCAGGTTATACTTACTTCCAAATAGCACTGCAAACAATCAAAATACTATTTTTGCTACAGTTCAATGTTAACATTAAAAGAGCAAAATCATCACATTACTATAATCTAGTCTACTCAGACTGCCTGAGGTTTGGGGCTTCCAATGAAGATGATGATTCGATGATTCTTTGAAGAATCACATAATAGTAACAGGGCATATGCTTTGCATGCAAACATTTCTATCCCAGTGTCTACAAAGAAAACTTCACCATGCTTAAGGAATCATATTGCTGCCAATCACAGGAGGCAGGACTGAATTGCATGATGTGAGATCCTGACTTGGAGGTTGGACTACAGAATGTTTTCTCTCTCTCTCAGAAACAGGATATGGAACAGATTTCAGAACAAAAGTGAGTTCTGATGGCACCAGTAAGAGTTGATGGCAATATAGTAAACTTTTTTCAGTTCAGCATCAAATGGTACAGCAATATTACTATTCCAACAAGAAAATATATACAAGCTAAAGAACTCCCAAAACCTGAATGTTAACACTATTTGACAACTGACATGATAGGTAGAATAATAGAACAGAACATATATCAGATATGTCTTTTATTTATTTTAAATTAGTGCTTTAAAAGCTACCAGAGGAAATTTGGGAAGTAATTAAGCAATGTGAAAGCTAATGTGAAAAGGTAAAAACTTCTATTCCATGTAAACTTGAGGAATCTTGACAAGCCACGCTGCTGAATACATGTTCCAAACATGGCTGCTTTGAAGATCTTACACAATGCCTTGGCAACCTTAATTAAGAACACACCTGAAATGAGAAAATATCTACAAATCTGCAATACTCCCAACACAGTGCAAATCATCTTGGTGTTGTCTTAAAGTAACCACCCACTGAGATACAGGAACACACAGAAGTATGGAAGAGGGTGTAGCAACAATGAGCTCCTCAACATACAAGCCCTTGGAATGGTTGATGGATAGAGTGAATGTAATCACAAATACATCCTTGGATGTACATCCAAGCATGTTACTTGATCTTCAAAAACTGGCAGAAATACATTAAATTAAAGCCATTCTACTCTGAGATTAACAGAGATTACAAGAGAGAGAAGCTGGAGAAACAACTAAGTAGTTTTAAGTATAGGAGAGAGAACTCCCTGATGGAAAGGCCAAGATTTCTATAAGAGATAGAGTTAATTACTACTGATTCCAACTTACTGTTGAAACCAAATAGCTTTTGGAACTTTGAAATGAAGTAAGATGCTGAGATCTTACCTATAAACAACTGCATTCCACCTTTATATATCAATACAAGTGGTTCTTAAATTGCTCTTCAGGGTACTCTTGACTATCAGGAGCGGGAAAAAAAGAATTATATAGCTAAAATGGACAGCATTCCATTGGCAAGATGAGCTGGATTTTGTCAGTATCTGGTCTCAAAAGTTATATTGCTTTTCAGCTGAGAAAGCAGCACAGTAATGAACCAAAAAAATCAGGTTTTCCAAAAAAGGATTCAATTATGATCCTTGTTCCTACACTCTTCTACAAAGTAACTACACAGATCTTTGACGTGTATGGACGTGTGAACTAGAATGGAGAAACAATAGGTGCATAAGATGATCAATGAAGACATAGTGTTCTGTATCCATGTCTATATACAATATCTATCAACTGAATGGTAACATTAACTGGAATACACTTTCAGTGATGAAATAAAATTTATATGCCACGTCACTGAGCTTAGAATCAATGTGATTTAATGTCCTCTGGAATACATTCTCATGTTTGCAATTAATAATATGGCTTTCTCTGTAGGAAATGAGAATTTTCCACTGAACCCAGAAAGGTTAAGAGTTGCTGCTGTCAACTTAGAACAAAACATATAAAACGATAACTTGTAGGGTTGAATGGTAATTAAGATAAGCAAGTGATACCTGTATTTCTTATTCGTGGAAGCATTCGTAAGAAGTACAATTCCTATCTGTTTTGTAAGAACACAGTATAGCAGTAGTTGTTCCATCTGGAACTATAATTACCACCTCCTCATGTTTCAACATTAGAGGTATTTTCAGATTCTCAGACCTAGGGTTCATTCTCACAATTTAGATGAACAAATTGAAACAGAACATAAGCTGTCATAATCTTTTACGTAAATATGCACCGCTCCAACATCTACAAAGCCATAATATTTTAAAGTTTTGCCAAGTCTTGAGTAAATGATTCATGTTCATTTCACATACTTAACCATCTCCTAACAAAAAAACAATTCCTCATTCAAGCTTCTCCTGCCAGCTGTTAACCACTGATGGAAAAGGCAGATTAGAAAGGCTCAGGTATTCTCAAGAAACGCCTGAGCAGAAATTGGGAGTGAAAAAGTTGCCCTTCCTTGCAGAATAGCTTTGCTCTTTTTTCCTTTTTCTGGTTTTTCCCCCCCCCCCCCCTATTCTCAATTTTCATGGGACATCGCAGCCAGCGGACATAGAGAAGTAGTCAATTCCTTTCCTGCTTAATAGCTAGGATAAACAGGGAAAAGAGTCGTTAACCCTTTAAAAACCTCTCTCCACACTTTTTTGGCAGGCACCCCTTGCCGGTATAATCAAGGAAAAGAGTCAGTAAGGCGCGACTTGTCATGCAAGGCTGCTCGTTTATCCGGTTCCCTGCGCTACCCAGCCATCTGAGAGAAACCGGGAGCCCTGCCACCCCTTCCTTCGCAGGCTGTCATTCGGAAGAGTTTGCTGCTCCAGAGATTTATGACAACCTGGGGTCGACGCCAGATATCTGTGAGGCAATAAGGACGGCCATAAATGCAAAAAAGGGACGTACAGGCAGGTCATCTGTCAGAGCAGGCATGAAGGATAGCCCAGCTATCCACCGGGATCCGGTTTCACAGGAGCCGCCCTCCCGCCGAGACCCCTGCCTCAAGCTGACCCCGAAAGGGCAAGGCGACGCGGGGCTTTTTAGGTATCCCGAGCGGGAGGGGGGCGCCGGGGCAGGCGCTCTCTCTCTCTCTCTCTCTCTCTCTCTCTCTTCCCCCCCCCCCCTCGTGGCACCGGGCCGCTCGTCCCTCCTCCTCGCCCTGACTTACCCAGGAAGATTGAGAGGATGAGGCGAAGTGCCTGTTCCGAACTGCCCAACGACTTCGCTATGTCGGCCAGGCTCGTGTCGAGCCCGCGTCGCACCACGGCGGCGATGGTGCTCCCGAGTTGTTCCGCCATCTTCTCCGCCGGGCCACCCAACCGAACCCACTCCGTTATTACCCCTTTCGAACCCGGTTACCAGCCGCGGTAGTTGAACCGCCGCGGCGGCCCCCGCACCTAAGCCACGCCCCTGCCGACTTTCCTGTCGCGCCGATTGGTTTCAAGACTCCCGGCTCCCACCTTCCATTGGCTAACAGGTGGCTGAAGGGTGGAGCAAGAACTTCAACGCCTAACTGAGGCAAAGGTTAGCCACGCCTTTTTTACACCCCCCCCCCTCCTCCCCACGCACACACGTGAAGGGACATCTAGTTTGTTGAGAGTTAAGGGAAGCCATTTCTATTGGGAAGGAAGGGTGGCGTCCAGAGCGTGAGGCGGTTCTCAGCTTTTCATTGGCTGTCCCAAGACAGGAGAGAGCCAGAAAGGGAGGGGGGCAGGAGGAGGAGGTGTTGCCGAGGTTACTGTCGGCCATCAGGAAGCAGACTAGAGAGAGTGGGCGTGTCCCCCCGCGGGAGGTCCGAAGGTTCCTCTCGTGGTTCTCGACCTGTCAGTAGTGAAGTAGACCCCGCCTATTCATGAATATTCAAGTAGAGGCAGACGACTTTGCCGGGCTTCCAGCCTGAACATCTATTGCTCGTTTCATTGTTCTGTCTTGGAATGAATGCAATACCTGTTACTATCTGCAAAATTGAAGAGGGATATTTGAGCTTGGGGTTCCCCCCCCCCCCATATGTTTCATTGTACCGTAAAGTGTAAACTAATTAAGGTGGCAGAACTGAACAGATAAAATTTTTCCTCATATCCTACTACTTTAATTGCAAGGGATCCAATTTTGGGAATTATTTAATGATTTTCCTAGCCAAATAAGACACTTTAAGAATTCTTGGATGTTTTTATGGAGCATAAAAATGAATTCAAATTTAAAACTTATTTTTTAATGATTAAAATATTTTAGCATTCTTTATAAACACATTAAACAGAGCACTTATTCAACATTAAGTTATACTAAATTATTTTAAAATAATTATTACATATTTTATGAAATTTATATGCCACTGGCTTGGGAATTAAATTTGATTACTTCTGGATTTTTTTGTATGTGCTACTCTGCACTGTTGCACAGCCACATAGAGATAAAGAAATAAAATATACACATAAATTTATTTTGAAAAAATAGAATAAATATATTTATATCCTGCTTTTTGATTAATCATAAAAATATACTTCTCAGACAATGAAATTGCCTTTAGATTTTGCAATCACAAAGGAGCAAATGGTTCTACCAAACTTCATAAAACTACATTGGTTGCGTAAAAGTGCAATCCTACACCTTGAAGATACCAGCTGAGAAACAGAAGGT
>BLBF01000004.1:7701051-7794228 GCA_015471245.1 Laticauda colubrina | reverse complement strand
CTGCTGTCCCCCACCCCTTTTAACACAAATATAAATGAAATTGGGTGAGTGCTCAGTATGTCTGATTTAGCCCTTTGCTTGTCTGAGTAAAAGCCTCCAGGCACAGAGACCTCTCTGTTGAGCTACTTCTGAACACAGATCCAGCACCCTTCTGAAAAGTGCACAAACCATGTCCCAAAGGAGTAATCCACATGCCAGGTCATAAGGGGACAGAGGAGAATAGGAAGGAGTGATTGATAATGAATAAATTGCATAAGCACTGGGAGAAAATGGCAATGGTGGCAGAGAGAAGTGGTGGCCAGCATTTCAAACAATAAAAAAAAAGTTTTGTCACACTACGGAGGTGGGTATTCAGCAGGTTCTGACCACTTCTGGAGAATCGGTAGCGGAAATTTTGAGTAGTTCAGAGAACCGGAAAAATACCACGTCTGACTGGAGATTTGACAGTATCCTTCCCCTGCCACACCCAACAAGCCACGCCCACAGTACCGGTAGTAAAAAAAATTGAATTCCATCACTGTCACACTGTTGGAAGAAATATCCATTTGGTTCAGTTCCAAGCTGGGAGAAAGGCACTGGAGATAAAACGGAGGCTGGAGACTAATTGGAAAAAGGGTCCATTTATTGATGAACAGAAGTGAGAGCTGCCTCGGGATTTTGTGCCTCTGCCTCTTTGTCAATTCGACTCCAGTGATTGGATCTCCCAATGGCCTCCTTTCCTCCCTTTTCAACACCGAAAACCCTTTGCTTCCCTGAAGAATGAAGTGGCTGCAATCCAGATCAGATTTCCTTACAAATTACTGGTGATTCTGGAACGCTATTCAAAGGAGAAAATATTGCCGGCTTAAAACAGGGTGAAGTTTCTAGTCCCTCAAGATTTCACCATGGGCCAGTTTGTAGCCATCATTTGGAACTGAATGGGTCTGACGTCCATGCAGGTGTTCTACTTCCTGGTGAACAGAAATCACAGCCTTGTGAATATGTCCGCCACCATGGCCAATGTCTATGCCACGGTCAAAGATGAGGACAGCTTCCTTAAATGACTTATGCCTCCCAGGAGATATTTGGCTGAGAGCCTTCAAACTTTTCTTGAGAAAATGGCCTAGGAGGTATCCTTAGTTCTCCAACCTGTCTGCCAGTTTTATTCTGAATTTTGCAGTCTTCAGAACATGTTTCCAAACTTTGGATGAACAGAACCACATGTTTGTAGTTCTGGTGAAGCTGACTGGATGGAGTTGAGAGTGGGGTTTTTATACCCCTTGGGCTTTGCACTTGAGCTTCCTGTTCCTGTGGAAGAACATGTATTCTATTGGCTGTTGTCAGACTCCCATGGGGCCATGTAGAGGTCATAGCTGGCTCTATAGGCAAAGCACAAATTGTCGGTGTTTGTCTGAGCTAAGTTTGGTTGAAGTTTGGACTGCCAATGCAATGAAGGGGCTTGGGCAATTCCGATTATGGCTGAGGACTAATCCTACCTTGGATCTTTGGTGAGGGTATTTGCTTATGAATAGAGCTATCTATCTCTTTATCTCTTAAGTGCTGACATCTGCTGTGGACTATTAAGGAAGGTGAAGGCTGCTTTCTCCCTCTAAAAAAACTTCTCATCCAAAGAAATATAATATTCTGCTTTTTTAATATTTCTCAAAATATTTCATTCTACTGGAAGAGGGTGGGTGCTAACTTTTTACAACATGAAGGCTAAAGCAGCAGAAACTCTGCAATGCATTCATTGATGACATACACCCACCGACATACAGCTGGCAAAGCCCACCTGTTTTTCCCAATCCTAGTTTTTAAATAAAGCAAAGTCCCTGACAATAATAAAGATTGATTTAATATACATCTAGCACTCTTTCTAAAGAATGCTAAGTCCATACACATAAGGAGTCCAAGTATGACCTGAGAAGCAACTGAGTGGTCAATGTCTGGAATATTCTACCTGACTCTGTGGTTTCTTCCCCAACCCTCCAAAACTTTAACTTTAAGCTTAAGGCTAGGTCACACTGGCCAACGGATGCAAAATGTATGCAAAAAGAACACAGTGGACAAGCAAATTTTTGGGGGTGGCTCCATCCATTGTCATTCGCTCCAAAAAGTGGAAAAAATTTGCATAAACAGAACGGAAAAGAAAGGAAAAGAACGGACGTAGGTTGTATGTAGCAGGGATGTTAAAGGGATGTTCATAGGAAGCCTAGCGGATGTATATCGGATGCAAACCGTTCACTGCGCATCCTTTCTATTTCTGTGCTACCAATGCTATGTAGACGTTCCATGTACCTGTTGTTTCCTCCCTCTTTCCGTTTTCAGCTGCAGCGGATGTGAGTTGCGGGGATGCCCAGAGGATAAAGAGAGGATACAGCGGACGTTTAACGGATGATAAACAGACATAGAACGTTTGTTGCTTGGATGTCACGGATTTACATCGTACACAGCAGAAAGTTCCTTTCACAAAGTTTTGTGCAGCTCAAAACTTCTTGCGCGGATGAAATCTCAGTGGACAGATGCTCAAAAGATAGAGCATATGAAACACGTATGCAGTGAGTACACAACGGATGCATAGCGTTTTCCAACGGATGGCAAACTTTTTTTTAACGTTTTACATCCTCTTTGCATCCGTTGGTGCAGTGTGACATGGGCTTTAGACTTTCTACTATTGACCTCACCCCTTTCCTAAGAGGTCTGTAGGGGGCGTGCATAAGCGCACCAACATGCTTACCGTCCCTGTCCTATTGTTTCTTTCTTTTTTTTTCTTATATGTATCTATGTATTCATAACTATGTTTTTACTTATACCTATTGTAAGCAATTGACAAACCAAATCAATCAATCATTCAATCACTTCAGAAAACACAACTATTACTTAGGTAGAACTTCTGTAACCAGGATCAAAGTACTGTTTCCTCCCTTATTCTGATAGTCTGACATTGTTTCAAGGTGTGAAAAACCCATTGGATCCATTGGTCAGCCATTGCCTGTGGAGGAAGCCATGGGGCTGCAGTGATTTGAAAGAGAGGTAAGAGAAACAGGATAGGGATCAGCAAGGGGGATAGGAAGTTTCACTCAATTTGGGGTCAATTCAAGGACATGCAGGAAGTGCTTCAGTTCAACAACGTTCAAGTCAAGAATTAATTCCATATTCATAGTCACCAGTCAAGAGTCAATTTGTTGATTTACAGGTGGGCAGGTCATTAACCAATGCTTTTCTCAATATAGTAGCACCCTCTCATAACAGCCAGCAACACAGCTGAGCTTTAGGTACCTTGGAAGATGGTCTCTTTAGAGAAAGCATACTCTCCTCCAGCAGTCCATCACTGTTTGGCAGTCTGCTAGCAATCTCACTTAGACTCTATGGGAAGCACTGTTCCCCAGGTCAGAATCTGGAGTGGGGGGATCTGGGAAACTCCCAGCCCTTGCTTTACTACTGCTTGTGGACTTCAGACTTGAAAAGGTTGCCAAGATCTGATTTACACTGCTAATCTTGCAGTCTCCCTTGCAAGCTGAATTGTCCCCATGCTAATAAGAATTCATTCACTGGATTGTATTTGGTATGCATTCTCCATATGTGCATTAATTGGCCTTCTTTCTATGGCCTTCTTTCTTTATGGCTTTTGTATCTTGGATGCTTGCTGTTTTATTTACTTGTTTCGAAGCTGATATACGATAACAGCATGAGAGAGAGAGAGAGAGTTTAATAAGCATAAGCCAAAAGTCAATAAATGACTACCTCAATGATTTAAGCTTGTAAAAGCAATCGGCTGCTATAATTGCACAATACTGTAATTTTGTTTTTAAAGTGGAATTTGGAATTTCCCTCATTTGCTTCACAGAAGTCACCTGACTTATTTAGAAAAAAAAATCAACCATCCCTCTTTGGTTGATCCAAAGCTAATAAAAATAGGACTAGTGCAATTGAATTATTTTCATATGGTTTTCTTTGGGCTGAATTATTTATGAGAAAACACGAGAAATGAAAGATACATTTTTTAAACAGCAGAGGGAGACAGAGTTCCTTCACGAAGCCCCATTGTTTCTGAATAGAAATGCTGTTCAGTGCTGGTAGGGCAGAGAGTCAGAAGAGGCAAACAGAAAGAGAAGATCCAGCTGCAGAGACAAGGAGTTAAAGGTAAATCACTCTCAATTTCCTTTTCAGAAATAGGTATCCCGAAAGTCTCTTTTTGGGATTAAGTTTTCTGCTCTAATTTCCTAATGTAAAAGAGGTGATGATACTTTTTTTTTCAGAAGGTCAGAAGTAGCTTTATGGAGAGTTTGAGCTCCAAACCTTATGGCTCTGAGGATTCTCTGGTCACACTGTGCACCTTATAAAATCTAATATGCCTTTAGGGCATGGTTTTGCTTACTAGTTGACAGTGAGAAATAATACATAGGCTATGAATTCATGCTAGTTCCTTTCTTTGGGAGTGGGATTTTCACTCGATTATTCTGTCCATCCACCAGGCACACTGAGCAGGGTGCTGGATTCTCGTAAATCTTATGATCCTGTGGCTTTGTGGAAGGAATAAGAATGGTGCTCTTACAGATATGGTAAGTTACTAAATGAACCCAGGGTTGTTGAACACATAATACCTTATGTTGTTGAACAGAATACCTTATGCCACCAGACTAGACCTAGAAAGCCAAGAACTACTCCGCCTTCAGTCCGATCTAAGTATAGTATATAAAACTATACATTGCTATGTCCTACCAGTCAACGAATACTTCAGCTTCAACCATAACAACGCAAGAGCAAACAATAGATACAAACTCAAGGTTAACTGCACCAAACTTGATTGCAGGAAATACAACTTCAGCAACAGAGTGGTCAATGTCTGGAATACTCTCCCTGACTCTGTGGTTTTTTTCCCCAAACCCTAAAAACTTTAACCTTAGACTGTCTACTATTCACCTCACCCCTTTCCTAAGAGGTCTGTAGGGGGCATGCATAAGCGCACCAATGTGCCTACTGTCTCTGTCCTATTGTTTCTTTTTTATTTTTCTTATATGTATCCATTTCATGTATTCATAACTATGTTTATACTTATATCTGTTATCTTACTGTTAGCTTGACTAAATAAATAAAAAAAAATAACTTGGGATTGTGGTTAGCTACTTTCTTTGCTGGAAGACCATTCCAGATGAAAGACTGGGTGGTAGAAGATGACCCACAATCCACTTGAATAACTGCATCTTGCCAGGGCTCCCAGCTGCTCCCATCTCATGTACAAAAACTCTGTTGCACATCCTCACTTACCAGAGTGACTTTCCTGGCATCTGTATCTCATCTGGGTCAATAGTAAGGACCAAGAAAAACTCCATTGTCCTTTGGAGGCTCTGAATCAAGTGGCTGTAATTGTTCCAGCCTATAGTGTATGGGATGGAAAGCTGAAGTCTTCATACTATGTACAGTCACTTCTGTTCAAGACAAGCAGCAGATTCCTCCTCTGTCTTTGGTTACCTGAAAAAGAGCGTGCAAGAACATTTCTCTCTTTCCTTTTCCATCAACATGATCTCACAGAGGTTGCAAGGACATTTAGATTGCACGTGTTTATGTCCCACTACCCATGGTTTGAGCCAAACTAACTATGGCTTAAGCAATGGAATATTGTTAGTACTGGACCTCTGGACAAAAGCAGGATGTCAAAGCTGGAAGATCTTCCAAATACATTTTGTCCAGGGACTGAGGGTGAATTTGGCAGCCCTGCTCAATATTGATCTTCCCTCTTTTAGGAGCTTCATTTCCTTCCTCCTCCTGTCCTGTACTGAAGCAACATCCATGTATGGAGAAATTCTGTCTCCAAATTATCCTCAAGCATATCCCAATGATGTTCTGGAATCCTGGAAAATAGAAGTTCCTCCTGGTTATGGCATTCATCTCTACTTCACCCATCTGGATATAGAGCCATCTCAAAACTGCGAATATGACTTTGTGAAGGTACAGGGACATATTTGTCTGTTGGGAACTTGAGAGTGGAGATGTGTGTAGGCTGAGGTTTGTCAGGCTAGCTATTGAAACACCCAGTTAGGAAACTATTTCAAACAAGATATAAAACTTTTCTGGTGATGTGTAAAAGTTAAGGATATGGATTGTTGAAGAGAGTTGAATATTGTTTCCATGCTAGATCATACCTGTGCTACAACTAATGAATTAACTACTTTGCCTGCTTCTATATAGTAGATTTTAGTTAAGCCCATTATGTTAACCTCAAATAGAAGGTTTCTAGGACATATGAATGTCTGTGCTAGATTTTTTTCTGGCTATGTTCATAACTGGCACACAATCACAAATAGGCAGAACATTTCCAAGCGAGTGAGCTTATCTAATTCACAGTGTTCTGAGGACCAGACATTTACTGCAAGTTCCAGACCTGGGAGCCTTCAAGCCTCTCGTTTGTCATGGTCTACTGTTGGCTTCTTGTTCTTCATCCCAGCATTATGGCATCTGGACACAGATCCAGCCTTTTCACAGCTCCAAAAGCCTTCTGCATTCCTCTCCCAGCAAAGACAATTACACTCTTCAAGTCATTTTGTCAGAGAGTGCCTGATTGTGATCCCTCTCATTCCTGTTCATGCTCCTGATCCCCCTCTCTTTTAAAGGCTATAGCCAACCTCTCACTCATTTTTTTTCTTCATTATTGTACTTAGTGGCGGCAGCAAGAGACAGGGAATTCTTGGGAGTGGAGTCTCTGACTGCTATCTTAATTTCCCTACAATGTACTGCATGAAGATGGGGATGGGTACAGTCGTAAATTAAGATCTTAGTCTGCTGCAATCCTTAAATAGCAAGAATGTGTAAAATAAAAGTTAGAGAAATGTTTAGAAGCCATCCACAACAGCTATTATCATTATGCTGGCCCAGGCACATTTGTATTCTGAAAGAATAGAGGGAAAGGATGATTGAATTATAAACTGAAGACATGAACAAAGGCTTGGATCTGCTGTCCCAGCTTTCAGGAAGGGAGTAGCTTCTGAAATTCCTGGACCTTTGCATCTTTATCTGGAGGCCTGGGGAAGTGGAAGCAAGTGATGAATCATGTGTTGCAACATCGTAACCCAAACTCTACTCCTTAAGAACTTACATGCAGTGTCTTGATGCAAGTAAGAATGGCTGGAGCTTGTGTTGTGATGTCACTGTGCTCATTTCATCATTTGGATAACCCTGTGTGTTAGGAATAGAGGCCTTTGCTTCAATAATTTTAAAAAAGCAGCCATTTTCTGAGAAAATTAAGTCTTGGGTGACATGAACAAAAAGGGAAAGAAGGGCATGGATGATATTCATGTAATTTAGATGACAAAATATGTTTGGCGTTAAGGGGCCATTTTGAAATCATGGTAAATGAGATGCAAAAAGGCAATTTTTATTTTAACCCCCCCCCCCGAGCATCCCAGCATACAAAAAAGAGGCAATCTTGTAGTCTCTATTGCTCTGAGAACTACAAAAGAGAAGTTCATGGGCTACATTTTTTGCATTGGCAATAGAGCATTGAGGAATTGCTGCAAAGGGCTGCTGCCATGAAACACAAAGATGACCTTGGACAACCTCTGCCACATTATTGTAGAAAACCATGTTTGAACCCCAGAAGGGGGAGAAGAATCCTAAAATGATTTCATCTTGACTCTGTTGGGTAGAAGAAGGAGGGAAAACAAAACACAGGGAGGCTTTCGAGGTTCTGTTAGTCAATAGTGAATTTCCAGTCAATCTTATAGAATCTATTTCCTGGCTTGGCCTACCTTGAAGGGCTGGCATAGAAATATGATGGAAGGATTTTCTATGGGCCCAAGGAGGGTTTATAATGTTTTTGATAAAAATATAGTTAAACATAAGCCCTTATTCTTGTTCCTCTGATCCTACCAGGTCCTGTCTGGTGAACAGGTGGAGGGTCAGTTCTGTGGGCGAAAAATAAGGCGCACACGGGGCTCTCCTATCCTGGAAGAACTCCGTGTGCCCCACCATAGTTTGACTCTCCTATTTCAGTCTGATTTTTCCAATGAAGAGAGATACACTGGATTTGCTGCCTATTATACTGCAATCGGTAAGTCCTTGCCTGTCACAGGCAAAAGATCAGGATCACACATGATGTTCCAATTGAACTGATTTATTACTAATCATACCTTTGTACAAGAATCTACTCAACTACTGTTGATTCGCTATTTTGATATTAGATAACAGTCAACAGAATTCAAGAAGGGTTGGACTTAGTTGGTTTGTGACTACGTAGAGACTCTCGGTTGATTCCTGTTTTGACTCCATCCTCAGACTCTGTCACACTTTCTTGTACATTAGCTGCCTCTTCTGAGCAGATAAAGATGTGTGCCTTGAGGAGGGTTACCAAAAAAATTTTTACAAATGGAACCATTTCTGATTCCTCTGAAAGAAGAAGTAAATCTCTCTGCACCATTCAAGAACTCAATCTTAAATCTGTTTGTGATTATGTTGCAAAAGACCAGGGTATTCAAAGCATTTTCATCTGTTAGTTTTTTTAAAATCCAAACCAAAAACTACTTTCCCAAGCTCCCTACTCCCTCTAACCACAACATGTAAATCTTTGGAAAGCCCTATTTCCTGTAAATGAGGGCTCAGGATTTGGTAAAGACACTACTGGGACTCCCTTGGACATCAAGCCAGGCTGGTAAAGTCTTGGGGTGGTAAATTATGTCTTTTTTTCTGTCATCTTTGCTCCTATTCCATTGAGGATTTTTCTACATCTCTTTTCCTTTCTTACAGATGTGAATGAATGCACAGATTTTGTGGAAGAGGCCTGTAGCCATTACTGCAATAACTATATTGGTGGCTACTATTGCTCTTGTCCTCCAGAATATTTCTTGCATGAGGATAAGAAGACATGTGGAGGTATCGTTGACTGACTTATAGATTATCACCAGTGTGGAGTCAATGACAAAATGTACATTGTGATGTTAATGGTAATAACACTTCATTAAACTTGTCTGCTGCTCGACTCCCAATGATTATGGCAGTTTACAACAATCAAATAAATTACAATAAAAGTCAATAAAAGATACTGTACACAATGGCAAGCATCACAGACTAGAGGGAATGAAGTGAAGGAAGTCTCTCTCCCCTTTGCCAAGGGCCAGGGCTTCACAGCTCTTCTAAACAATAGCTAAGTGGGAGCCATCTGGCTCTCTGTGGGGTCCTCCTTCCAGATGGCATGTGCTGCCACAGAGAAGGCATGCTCCTAGGGTCCCAATAGATGACATTGTTTAATCAAAGGTACCCAGAGTGTGCCAACCCTGCATGATCAAATTGGGCAGGCAGGTGGTCCCTTAAACAAATGTTCCCTCTCTGTAACCAAAACTACTCTGCGAGTGCAGAAGAATAAGGCCTGTGTTTTTGACATCGCAATGCACATTTGTCATCATCATGATTAGAAATAGATTTGACTTATATCTGCCTTTCTGTCCGGAGACCATTCAAGGGGAAAGCTAACAGTAAAAAAAAACCCATAAAGAATTAAAATCTGAACACTTCATTAAAATTACGTTTAATTTAAAATGAAAACAGCTGACCACATCAAATAATTTCCTAAAAATAGAAAGTATAGGATTAACCACAACTCCCAAATAGATGTTTACTTTGTTTACTGTTTACTGAAAACATAATCAGAGGCCTTTTCTTATGAACCTGACAGACTATAGAAAGTTGAAGTTGCTGACCCTAATTTCCCAACACTTTCATATAGGAATAGGTGGGCAGTCTCATTTGATAGACAGACAGACAGACATGTCTATATGGCTACCCATCTCATACCCATGATTATGTTAGGACCCCAGCTGTTTTGGTTTTTAAAAATCAAGAATATGTAAGTTTACATCCTTACACTGAAGTCCAAACTGAAGTAAAACCAACTTCATCTACAGAATATACTTCAACATTTTCACAATGAACCTAGCTTCCTGAGTTTTAATTCATTTGTACTCAAATGTATTTATTTATTTAAAACATTTATTCAGCTGTCTTACAACTGAATTCTGGGCTGTCTTTCCTTTCTGCTTCATCAGTTTTGTCCTCCATTGAAGAAGAGAATGGAACAGTCATGTGGGACCAAGAGTGTCCACATTTCATTGTTTCTCTATTAAATTGTCACTGATAGAAGGAGCAAGAAAATTCAGGAAACAAACCGAGTCCATGAAATGTCTGAGATAGACCTTTGAATTGGTCCTCTGATTCTGCAAACTTTGCTACCAATATTCAACTTAGCTCATAAGATCTAAGTGCCTGATTCCCATAGTTGATCTGAACTTCTCAGAGATTTCCCATTTAGAAATTGTGCATGGATATTTATTCTTATATTAAGGTTTATATATAGTATTTGCTAAGCATGTTTTCCTTAAAACTTAGACAAGAGTTAATTTTTAAGGGAAAAAATATTCTGAATTAATATGGGTCATTCTCTTGTGAACCTCTTTCAGAAATGATTGAGATGGTAACTTAGAAAAATATATGGAGTTAACCAAGGAAGTTAATGTCAGAGAATGTGCTCTTTTGATAAACTATCCCCTCTTAAGACAATGCCTTGAATCTCCCAAGATATTTAAATGCAGAAACTTCAAATGGCATATGTGGTGGGTTAGTAAAAATATAACTATATCCCTTTCATATCACCCAAAACACTGCTGTTGACAATTTATCTTGCCTACTAATAGGCCTTTAAACCATAAGGAGAGCCAAATAGTAACCACAGACTTCTGTCAACATTATTTCTATTCTCTTTGCCATTGCTTTTCTTCTAAATTATAGTGAATTGCAGTGGGAATGTATTTACTGAGCTGTCTGGGGAGATTACCAGCCCCAACTATCCCAGGCCATATCCTGAGAACTCTCATTGTGACTACCATGTCATCCTGGAACCAGGATATGAGGTGATCCTGAACATTGGGAATAATGACTTTGAAGTTGAGCTAAGTGATGAAGGAACCTGCCCAGATGCTTTGAGAGTAAGTGGTCATGATGGCTTTTGATTATGAGCTTTTCCTGTTTAGACTGTATCCTAACTTTGTTCCTTATGAAATTGAGAGCTGACTTGACTTTCACAATCCATTGGAGTCCTAGAATGTTAAAATTGTAGCAGTGTAGAATGTCTGAGCAGGAACATGGTGAATTTACTTTTCCAGCAGTGTGTTCAACTTTGTTCCCCTGCTAAATAACGTTAGAAGGGGGAAAGGAGGGCTAATGGACCAAACTTCAACATATACTTGTATATTCTTGACCTTGTTGGAAATATTTGCTTCTGTTTGCCTTAGAATTTTCTTTTCTTCTCTTGTTCATTCTTCTTCTTCCAGACATTTTAGTGCTCTTCTATAAATATAGACAATTTTCATTAAGGATGCTAAAAGATCATCTCAGGGCCTCTTTTCAAGAGCAGATAGATTACAGTGAAATCAAACAACAACTCTAAGAATTAATAGCAAAATCAACACACTTTGAGAGAATCACAGCTGAAACTCCCCTCCTACATGTTTAGTTAATTCCAGTAAGGTATGTCATATTTCTCTTTTCCACATTCAGTGAACAATGGATTTTTGCAGAAATCAAATAAGAAGGAGTTGAGATATTTTCATGCTCAAACAACAGTGGCTACTTGTTGTTAAAACCTGGTTCCTGCAAATGAGTACAGACTTAAATATTGTATTGTAGTGCTATGCAATCTTTCTATCACATCTTAGTTTCCCACCAAAGGATTAGTAGCTTACTGTCATATCCAGTAAACACAGAGGATATTATGGGTTTTACTGTTTTTTCATGTACCTAACTGAGCGGTAATTGTGTTTTGACACAATATCACCAGCATGATATTTCATACATAAAATACATAGTAAATATTATGTCTGGGACTCTGAACCCACACATCTAGCTCTCTTATAGATATTTCAGACCATTTTGAGTAATACTCAGCTTAAAAATGCCAGGAAAAAAAATGAAGTTTTCAAGCCTTTTAGGGAAAAAGAGGAAACAAAAATCTTAGCAATATTTCATATCTAGTTATTCAGTAAGAAGTGATTAAAAGGTGTTCTGTTTTTATATCAAGGTCTATGTTTCTTGCATTCTGTGTAAATACTTAAATAATCAGGGAAAAGAAAGTTCTTTGGTGTCCCATTTTATTTGAATAAAAACAATCAATAAAAGTTCAGGGTAGTAATAATAGACTGGGCCAGGGAAAGCAGTTGATTTGTTAGGAGAATGAAGCGAACCCATTGACATTCTTCTCTACCAAATATTTAAAGACATTTTAGGACAACAAAGTGAGTGGAATATTGACATCTCTTACTTAATACTCTTCCATGACATTTCTAATTGAAATAGCAATCTTCTTTTTAGGACCAAATCCAGGCCAGTCAATATTTCATATCCAGTTATTGAGTAGGAAGATGATTGTTCTGAGTGTTCTGTGTTCTTTCAGTCTCTGGGAGGACTGACAAATGCTTACCACATTCTTACATTATATGTCATTCAATGTATTTAATAACATCAATAACCTGCTTCTATTTGAGTTTTGCTGCTCTGCACATTAATATTGAATGTGTCCTTAGTTGTATCTTTAATTCTTTAGCCGACAGCCCTTATCCCTATTTTACATCTCGAATGCTGCCTCACTCTTTCGACTACAGGTAGTCCTCACTGTATAACCACAACTGAGCCCAAAATTTCTGTTGTTAAGCAGGACAGTTCTTAAGTACACTTGGCCCCATTTTATGATCTTTTTTGTCATAGTTGTTAAGTGAATCACTACTTCCCCATTGACTTTGCCTGTCAAGGTCTCAAAAGTGATCACAGGGCCCTGCGACCATCATAAATATGAGTCAGTTGCCAAGCATCTGAATTTTGATGGGGATGCTTCAACGGTCATAATGTGAAAAATAGTGATAGGTCACTTTTTTCAATGCTGTTATAACTTTGAAGGGTCACTAAATGAACTGTTGTAGGTTGAGGACTACCGGTATTACAATGCTTCTTTTTCTTTTTTTAACCTTTTTCCCAATATTCCTACTGGCTGTTCTATAGTTTTCAGCAGGAGGTCAGAATTTTGGCCCTTACTGTGGCGGTACATTTCCTGGGCCTCCTAAAATCAGCACTAAGAGCAACATTGTGGACATTTTCTTCCAAACGGATCAAGTCGTACAAATGAAAGGCTGGAAAATCCGCTACTTTGGGGACCGTGAGTAGATCTCCTGTGAGGAACCAATGGGGTGAACTCAAGTGCTGAAGTAGAGAATTGGGATGTTATAACAGGACAAGTGTTTGCTTCCAAGGAGCAAACAAAAAAGGATGATATTTGCAGAATGGTGAATGAGTTACTATCAACAGAAGGAATGTTGTCTACAAGAATTCTACTTGAAGAGTTAATTACATATTGGCCTGGACAAATTGTGAATGGGTAATTATGGGGGCTAGGAGCTTTCTTGGCTGGTTTGGAGTAACTGCAACCCAGCTCCACTAAAACCAGGACCAGAGACAAAACACAGTATTGAATCTGGAATGTTTATTGTGCAATGTTTAGGGATGGAATTTCCATCAAAACTGGACTATGCAGAGCAGAAGGTTTTACCCTCCTGTGTCATTACATTATCAGTTCCTTCCCCATTTTGCATAAAGTTAGGAAAAATAAAACAAAATCATCTCAATAAAAAAGAATAGGCAAACATGTTATATAAAGAGAGAGCCGATCTTCAAGATCAGTCTGGAAGGCAAGAAAGTTTTAGCAGAAAGCTTTGCCATTCTGGTGGAGTGAAATCATCCTTTCCTCTTTCTCCTTATTCATAAGTGCTAGACAAAAAAGCACACTTGGTCTCAGTGAAGAAAGGATGAAGTGTTGGCCAAACTCAAGACTTTTCCTGGTCCTGATTCTAACTGTTGGTGATAGAAAAGTACTTTGTATGTGTTTGTATATCATAAGTTGATTCATTTCTGATACCCTTTTCCCTTTCTAAAGCAATGCCCTGCCCACAGACTGTTATTTCAAGATCTGTTCAGCATCCCCTAAGAGACCATTATGTCTTTAAGGATTCTGTGAAGGTGACTTGCATAGAAGGCCATGAGATTGTAATGGTAAGTAATTTGTGTTTTCAATTGAAGGCTCTCCATAAAGTTCCTGTGGAACCTGTTGGTACTACAGTAGTTCTTTGTTTATTCAAGGAAGAAACAGCAAACCATGCATTGGCATGTTATGTGGCACAACCATCGTTTCTGAGAAGTCATGTAAACAACATCATGTTATTTCCCATAACAGAGATCCCACAGTTCAGCAAAAGGATTGGTTCTTCATTCTGACCATGAGTTAAGACCAAAAACCAACAATGGACAGGCTAAAGATCAACTCCAGGAAGCCTGGCTCAGCCACATGACCATGAAAGTCTTACCTGCCATTTCAAGATAGGAGGACCATCAGCAATCTCCCATCTTAACTTGCCAACACTAAACCTTTCTAGCCAAAAGTTGGGAAATAGAAGGAAACCAGCACTGCTAGGATGCTCATGTTGGTGAAAATCAGGGCAAGGTGAGGTGACAGATAAAAGAGGGAAAGAAAGAGTCCATAAAAAATTGTGATGACACCAAAGTGATGCTGTGAGGGCAATGAAATCATCCGAGAAATATCATACTTGCATTGGAATATCTGCATTAGAAACATAAATGGAGCCATTTGTGTGGTTCATAACTTGCCCTCCTAACATGCCCTCCCTCTGTTTTCTACAGGATTAAAAGTAGATAAAGCATATGAGTAAATTTCAAGGAAATGAGGATTCCTGGCATCATCAGCTAAAAGACAGGCTTCAGTTATTCAGTCTTTCGCCCTCTTAATGGATTCTTCACCCTGCGCCCCAGTGTTAAGAATAGACAGAACACATGATATGAAACTTGGACACAGAGAAATCATGATATTTTATTTTATATCGTGGAACAAGCTTCAAACAAAACTTTATTCATTTTTGTCTTAGAACAGTATATAAAAACCAACATTGTTATTTAATAATCTATTATAACGTGATTTCTCCTTGTTCCCCTCACTTTCTACAAGAATGGAGCTCATGCCCGGGGGGCTTTTCTCAGAAGCGCTATACATTTTTTTTGCTGACAAAAACTTCACCAGGATAACATCTGCTGTCTCCACTGGGAATCCTTAGACTGCCCCAATACCATCTATTCTAGCGTGTGCATGCAACTCTGTGTGTGTGTGTGTGTAGAGAGAGTGCTTTTGGATGTGCAGGGCATGTTCAGTAAAACATTATTTAAACCATCTATTTTTATTTTCCATTCCTCTTTTCAATATTTCCACTCAGCAATAAAACATCTGCCAGTTACAGTAATGCTGTGGTTGGGGGGAGGGATGACGTTGAGAAATGCCTTCATTTGTGAACTTTCCCATCTTTCAACAAAGGTTTGTGCTCAGCCTGTTAGACTGCTGATTATCAGACTGGGTTATTGCTTTCATGGGTAGAGCTTTTTACAGTGGATTAAATGCATTGAGAATTGTTGGGAGACATCTGTTCCTTGAAAGAGATGGTTGTAATTTTGTATTTCTGGAAATATGAAATACAAAATGGTGGATAATCTTGATGCTATGCTCAACCCTGTGTGTGTTTGTGTGTGCATGTAGTAAGCCTCTCTCTCTCTCTTGACAAGGCTACTTTAATTCCCCTGGAGCCCACCAGATATCCACCTGGGAAATGATGGGTAGTGGGAGTATCCATTCTGAAAGAGCCAGGTCCCCCAACTGCCCAAAAGAGAGGAGCCCCATGGAAGAGTCCACAGGTTCCAGAGGAAATGGTTTGCTTGTCTCAGCCTGAAATGGCTAGTAGGTGTTGACCCAATTCCTACGGCCTTCTGACAGCACTGCTGATAGCAAAATGAATTAAACCTTGTGCACCTTGAAAGTGCTGTGAATTATAAAGTGCAAATGGGGAATTCCTTTGGGAGTGTCCCAGGGCCTTTCCCCACTTGTACCTAGCTACAAGATAAACATGTCACGGCAACCTCATTTTTTCTGCCCTGTCTCCAGGACAGGACAGCAGCTCATCTCATCCACACTCCATACCACAGGCAGCTTGAAACACACACAGATACATTCAGTTACAAAAATTTTGAAAGAGAAAAGTAAAGAAAGTAAACTAATAAATGCAATATAAGTGCAGGGGAAAAGCATGGAAAAAAATAGAAAAAGAAAAGGGAAAAAAGGAAAGAAAAAAGGTAAAAGGAAAAAAAAAGAAAGGAGAAAGAAGAAAAGGAAACAAGAAAGAAAGGGAAAGGAAAGGAAAGGATAGGATTGGATTTCCGGTCTTCTTAAGAAACTTAAAACACATTTATACTTTACCTTATCTTTTTAAGGTTACAATATGTTTTCTTTCTTTCTATAATTTATCATTTCTGATCACTATCCCCATAAATCATTTTCATATTTTTTCATTTTTCAGCATAAAGGCCACAATGGGTTTCCAGTCATTAATAAATGTGTTTATTGCCCTTTTTACAACCAAACAAGTCAGTTTTGCCATCTCTGTTAAATCTATGATTTTCATAAGCTGTGCTATTTCTGAATCCTTCTTTCAGCCACGAGGCAGTACAACATTCTTCTACTCTAACTGTCAAAGCAATGGCAAATGGAGCAACTCAGATTACAGTTGTGTTCGTAAGTAATTTACAATGATCTCCAGTGTATTTTCTTATGGTCTCAAGATGAAAATGATATGATAAAATATGAAAATAATAAAAATGTGAGAAGCAGACATAGATGTCTTGCCAAAGCAGCGAAAGTAGATGAATTGCAGGGCTCAGAGTAACTTTAAAGAACTTTAAAGAAACCACTGTTACCAGTGTAATTACACCAGTGGTGTAATTGTTTTACTACCGGTTCTGTGGGCATGGCTTGGTGGGCGTGGCAGGGGAAAAAAACTGTAAAATCTCCAGTCAGAGGTGGTATTTGCCGGTTCTCTGAACTACTCAAAATTTCTGCTCCTGGGTCTTCAGAACTGGTCAGAACCTGCTGAATACCACCTCTGCCTATTACATATAATTTTCCTCACGCCTGTCAGCAAATCTATGACAATTTGCCATGACCAACTCACCACAGCCAACTTGCCATGGGTCAACTCATTGCAGGACAAGAGTTATACTAATATCAAAGAAATAGTGGAATAGAATAATTAAAGAATGGGTGCAAAAGGAAAGACAAAATGAAATGTGAATGCCAAAAATTAGAATATTTTTTTATTTATTTTAAATAATTAAATTAAATTGTTAAATTGTCCTGAGGTGAGTTCTTCTGCAGCAAGATGGCTGTGGTGAATTTTCCCAGTCTGCCTGTCAACTTTCCATTACCATGCTGAATCAACTACAGAGTGTTATCTTTTATGGGTGTTGTATAGTCAAAAGCTGTGTAAGTTAACAAGGAGTCAATCATTTAATCCAGCACAGTTTGAAAATGTTTATATGACATGAAATACTCACATATGGAAGTTTTCCATGAGGAGGACTATTCTAAACAAATAATTCAACATGGGATGGATGGATGCAACATAAAGAAAAGTGGTGATAGGAAGGTAAACTACTATAATCCGGCTTCACTCTGTTTTTCATTTTCCTTGCAGCCGTAGACTGTGGTTTGCCTGATCCCATTAAACATGGAGATATAGTGTACCTGTCAGGATCGGAAGAGACACAGTATCAAACCACTATCCGTTACGAGTGCCACAAACCTTATTATTCCCTGAAGGGCAAAGGTATGTCCCATTCTTTCTTTCCTCCACTAAAATCTTCCAATTCAGAAATTAAGAAAATCATTTTGCTCATTTCACAATTGCCGGCCTCAGGAAGACAGGATTGGGGTGGGAAGGTTGAGTAGGCTGGGAACCACCAAATGTACCCTGCCAAAAATTGAAGTATTCAGGTTTAACAATAAGCTTAGTGATACAAAGAACAAATTATCATGATCTTATGAGTCTTCCTCACCTTATTGCTGGGTGTTTATGAACTTTCTGAAGCCTTGGCAGTTGTGCAATACATGGCAGAGGCTGCAACCTGAAATATCTTGTACACTATGTGACTTTTTCCCTCTGTGCCTCCACACAGCAGTTCTTCACTTTCTACCTGCCCTTCACAGCTATTTTGTTCCCCAGGAGCCCCTGTTTTTTATTTTTCAAATCTCAACTGTATATTCCTTCAGTTGTTTCCATTATCTCCTTATATTATCTCAGTAACTCATTTATTACATTCCACTTTAACATTTGTTCAGTTCAATCATTAATAATTTTTGTCTTTAATACTTTTAAAATGAGAAAGGGTGGACTTTTGGTTAAATTATTGGTTAAAATATTTGATCAATCAGTTGATAAATTCTTTTAATAATTGTTACTTTTTTAACAGATCTTTGTTGGGTTAATAGTAAATCAAAGCTAATGCTTCTTGGAGTTTGTGATGTATATTATAGTCTTAATCAGAATTAATGATAGTATTTTATTTATAAATAATTGCTTTATTTCCAAAGAAACATTTCAGTGTTCAGCCAGTGGAAAATGGGTGGATGAAGAAGGGAAAACGGACCTTCCAATTTGTGACCCAGGTACAATCTACCTACTGTTTAATTCTCTGTGCTTTTCTCTGAAAATGAAGATCATAATGTTGCTTCTCTTTTATTCCAAAATAACAGTGTTTTCTCTGGTATCTCTTTTGCCAGAGAAAATTTGTAAACTTTCTCCAGTTTAAAGTTTTATAAAAGAGTAATGATCTGCCAAGTTCTGAATTTTATTAGTTTAATTTGTTTTGGAAGATTTAAACCTTCCTCTAATACCAACCCTACCACAAGTTCTAAAACAGGAATCATTTTGGGAATCCTTGTTAGGACATTAGAAAGAACAATTGAAGTATAAGGAACAAACCAAAGAAGAACTTGAAGCTTGCTTGGATATCCCTGGCCTTAATATTTTCCATATGGGTCAAGGAATCATGCTTTGGATTTTAGGTTTAGTGGGCTGTGTCTATAGAATTGCAGAACCTGTACTATTTTTTCCTTTTTTCCCATGTTAATCGAATATACAGTTACCTGTTTCTGATATTTATTCTGCTTTCTCTCTGACTAAAAATTGTTTCTTCTGTTCTCGCTTTAGTTTGTGGAATACCCAGTAGAAGTATTGAAGAAATAGGAAGGATTTATGGAGGCACGGTTGCTAAAGAGGGAAATTTCCCTTGGCAAATCTACTTTGATGAGCCACGAGCTGGTGGAGCCCTCATTTCCGAACAATGGATACTTACAGCAGCACATGTGCTGGATGGTTCTCCATATCCAATTCTCTATGCCGGGTTGTTCAGTGTGAGTCAAAGGGCCAAGAGTGCTACTGAGCCACTGAATATAGTGGCGACATTCATTCATCCTAAATGGGCCAAAAGTGGACCAGGGCCCAGGACAAACTTTAACCATGACATTGCTCTGTTAAGATTGAAAGAACCTTTGACAATGGGCCCCACTATTTCACCAATTTGCCTGCCTGGTACATCCTCAGAATATGATCCACAGTTAGGGACCTTGGGCTACATAGCTGGCTGGGGCAAGACCGATGCTACTAAGACAACTCCTAGATTATCAGTGAGACTCAGGGCAGCTTGGATCCCAGTGGTGAACATGGATACATGCGAAAATGTGAAAGTAGACACTTCAGATTATGTCTTCACAGAAAATATGATTTGTGCTGGAGATGGCCGGCAGGACAGCTGCCAGGGAGACAGTGGTGGGGCATTTGCTATCCAAGATCCCCACAATGAGACACAATATTATATTGCTGGACTGGTTTCGTGGGGGCCACAATGTGGCACTTATGGCCTTTACACTAAAGTGGCAAATTACGTGGATTGGATCAGAAATGTCATGAAGGAGTATAAAGAACCAGAAGAGTAGATGTTTCCGCCCCTCATGCATTATCTGTCTACTAGGCACCTACTGACTGTCAAGAAGTTTTGTCCCATCCATAAATCTAACATACAAAAATGGAAATTTGCAGCTGAGATCCATATTATTGCAAGTCGCTTTACATTGCCTGTCTCCCTTTTTCTTCAAGATAAGTAAAGTAGTAGCAGACATATTACGTTTTTCTAGTTTTGAATTGCTTTGTCTTCTCTTTCTTTAATTCGGCTTCATTTATTTTCTTTTTGGGGGAAGCTGCTATAGACCAAATTACTTTTAATTCACGCAAGAATATTGCATTTTAGTCTCCCTGGGTTTTTGACCACTGAAAAACAAATAGCCAGCTACATCATATATCTGGAGTACATAGTCACTGTGGGCAGCAGAAAATTCTGGAACATAATCTACCCAAAGGTTCTTTTTCATTGAAATGAGTGGCAGCCAGCCTTCATCTCTGTATTGCTTAGGACTTGCTTTTCCAAGAGAGCAGTCTCATGGATTCTGCCCACTTTGTGTCCTTCTTGCATAAAAATCAATATACACTCATGAAGACAACAATATTTTGTTTGTAGTTTTCATTTTACAAGTCTGTATGAGACAGGTGGCTCCAGAGCTTCAGCAGGTAATATCAGTAGATAAGTAAAGGTAAAGGAGTTCCTGTGGATTTTACTCTGCTAGTTGTTAACCGATTTTTTGGAGTGGTGCCCTCCTCCGTTTCCAGGCCATTGAGCCCGTGTTGGCCAAAGACATTTCCACAGTCATGGGGCCAGCATCAGAGAATGGTATTCAGCAGGTTCTGACCAGTTCTGGAGAACCGGTAGCGGAAATTTGAGTTGTTCAGAGAACCAGCAAATACCACCTCTGACTGGAGATTTTACACCCTCCTTCCCCTGCCAGGCCCACCAAGCTACCCCCACAGAACCGGTAGTAAAAAAAATTGAATCCCACCACTGGCCAGCATGATGTCACGCCACAGCTTAGAGCGTACAGCAAAACATGGAACACTGTCACCTTCCCACCAAAGTGGAGCCTATTTATCTATAGGTAGTCCTCAACTTATGACCACAATTGAACCCAAAATTGATGTTGCTAAGTGAGAAATTTGTTAAGTGACTTTTCCACCATTTTACAGCCTTTTTTGGCCACGTTTGTTAAGTGAATCCCTGCAGTTCTTAAATTAGTAACGTGGTTCTTAAATGAATTTGGCTTCCCCATTGACTTTGCTTGTCAGGGGATCAAGTGACTCTGGGACACTGTAACCATCATAAAGGTGAGTTGTCAAGCATCCCAATGTAAATCAAGTGACCATGGGGATGCTGCAATGGTCATAAGTGTGAAAAATAGTCACGTCACTTTTTACAGTGCCGTTGTAATTTCAGAATTTCAAACGGTCACTAACTGTTGTAAGCCAAGGACTACCTGTGGTTGCATTTACATGCTTTCAAACTGCCAGGTGGGCAGGAACTAAGGCCAGTGACAGACTCCTGTCTGTCATCTATTAATCCCCTCAGCCACCCCTGTCTACTTTCCTATAGGCCACAAATATAATTTCAACCCAGCACCAGTAATATAATGCAGAAGAACAGAAACAAAAACAAAAAGAGGCACTAGACTAGGAAGAAGAAAGTCATTTAAATGAAATTTAGCCAAGTATCTAAGGGTCAGAAAATGGATTCATCTGCGATAGCGCTGGGAAGGCCTTCTAATTATTAGTCCAGAATGTTTAATTGTGTTCTTCTAATGCTTTCCATAATCATAATCCTTTTGAATTATTTTGAAATGCACTAAGCCAAGCCACACCAGTACTCTGCTAGAGAGGCAGTCTTGTCTTTCTCCTTTCTTGCTACTACTTCAAGCACCTGTGTCACCTGGAATAAAGTTGTTGCTGATTTTTAATGGAGAGCCATTCCTGCCCAAGAGGGAAGAAAAACAGACATGGAGTTAATTAAAAGTCTCCATTAAATAAAAGTGGGTCATTGTCTAGTGTTTAGTTTATATTTATTTATTTATTAAATGTATATGCTGCCCATTTTGCTATCAAGCCACTCTGGGTGATTTACAATGTGCCCCCCCCCCAAAAAAAATACAAAACTCTTCGAACTTTAAAAAACATTAAAAACATTGAGCATGAAAAGGTAAATCAAACAATAAACTGGATTTTAAAAAGACCAATAAATAAACAGGGGGGCGGGGTTGGGGGAATTCTCCTAATCTACTAGCTACCTCCAGAATGGACATATGCATCCAAACCCCTAACCAGTTGGCCAAGCCAGGTTTTTAGGCCAACAGTATGGGGGTGACTTCATCTCAAGGGGCATGATGTTCCAGAGGGTGAGATCCATTGAAGAGAAGGCTCTTTTCCTGGACCCCATCACCCGAACTTCTTTGGCCAATGAGGTCCATCGTATGCCCTGTCAGAGAGGGTGGCAGCCATAATTGTGTCACCTGGAATCAAGATACGAGGGCTATCCACAAAATAGATTACGTTTTCCTCTATAGCAAGAAGGGGCAGAGCTAACATGGCCGTCTTTGGTCTGTGTGTCCGCTGCTTAGTCTGCATCTAGTCGTGCTAGTGGGAGGTTCGTATCGTTGCCCGTTATTTCACAGCAAATGTTTGAAATGTGTGCTGCAATTGAAAATCCCACGAGTTGTGAGGTGTGATCAGTGATAAGATTTTTGTTGGCAAAAAACCATAAACCGATTGAAATTTTTCGGCAACTGTGTGAAGTGTACGGGGACAACATCATCACTGAAGGTGGATTGCAACAATGGTGCCTTAAGTTTAAAAATGGATGAACTAACATTCATGATGAACAGCGGAGCGGACGTCCGAGCGTTGTGATTGATTACTGGTCATGAAAGTTGATGACAAGATTCATGAAAACCGCCGTTTCACAGTAACAGAACTTTCGCTTAGTTTTCCACAAATTTCATGCAGTTTGGTGCATGAAATTGTTACACAAAAGCTAGGCTAACACAAATTTTGTGCAAGATGGGTGCCAAAAATCCTGACAGAAAACCACAAGAGTCAGCGTATGGCCACATCATTGACATTTCTGTACTCTTACGACAAAGATGGAGATTCATTTCTTGATCGAATCGTAACTGGAGACGAGACTTGGGTCAAACACGTGAACAGCAAGACCAAATTGCAGTCTATGGAGTAGGGGCACACAAATTCCCCCCCAAAAAAACAAGAAAATGTTTGCAAACGTTCCCTGCAAGGAAGATTATGGTGACTGTTTTTTGGGATAGGCGAGGTATGCTTCTTATCAATTTTCTGGAACATGGTGAACAATAAACTCTGTGAGGTATTGTGAAACATTGCAAAAACTAAGAAAAGCAATTCAGAACAAGCATAGAGGAAAGTTAAGCTCAAAAATTTTGTTTTTGCATGACAATGCCCGACCACACACAGCAAATCGCACTCAAGAAGTCCTGAATGCTTTCAAGTGGGAGATTTTTCCTCATCCGCCCTACAGCCCCGATCTTGCACCAAGCAACTACCACTTGTTTCCGAGGATGAAGACCTGGCTTGGAACACAGCACTTTGACGATGACACGGAACTGCGGGCTTGCGTGACTGACTGGCTCAAATCTCAGGCGGCTGAATTTTATGACAATGGAATTACAAAGCTTGTTCACCGCTATGACAAGTGCCTCAGTTTGTTTGGTGAATATGTTGAAAAGTAGCATTTAAATGTCACTTTCAAGTGTATATAATAACATTTTTTTCCTACACTTTGTTTTTTTTCTATCGCAAAACGTAATCTATTTTGTGGATAGCCCTCGTATAAAGTTAGTATCATCAGCATGCATCCCATGGTATCAGATAATTTCACCCCATGACTTCATGTAGATGTTGAAAAGGAACTGTGCAATGTGCTGCAAAAGAGCAGCCATGGACTGGACACCTGGCTCTCTATCAACACTGAAGGGGGCCAGCCTTAGAAGAAGGAGCCAAACCAGCACCTTACTGGTCCAGTTTGATCTAGAGGTTATGGCACTGGGGTAAAAACTGGGAGACTATGAATTCTAGAAAACCATCGGGATGATGTTGGGCCAGTCACTCTCTCTCAGCCCTACTTACCTTATAGGGTTATTGTAACAGGGGAAATTGGAAGAAGAAGGAGTATTAGATATGTTTGCTGTTTTGAGTTGTTTATAAAAAATAACATGGGCTAAAACAAACAAAAAAACTGTGGGAATACCCCCCCCCATAAGAATGAAATATTTTAATGAAATATTAAAAAGGCAGGATAGAATATTTCCCCTAAAGGAGAAATGGGGAAAAAATCTTAAGGAAGGCAGAAACCAGCCCCAGTTTCTCTGCCCCAAGCAGAAACAGAGGAGGCAAGCTTATAGAAATGCAGATTTGGTAATCCATTCAGAAAGACTGGGTCAGGCAGAAACTTCAGACAAGCAGCATAATAAGCAATACAATCAATAGAATCACAATAAGTAATACAATCAAATAAATACAAGCCAAAGATTGACAAAATTAGCTCAGACAAATAGCTAGGATGCACATTTCCCCTTTTGCCTATTGAGCCAGCTATGACCCCTACATGACCCCATAGGAATCCAGAAGATATAAAATCCACCCACTTAAAACTCCATTTGCTCAGCTGTCCCAGAATCACATGTGGTTGGTGGTTCTGCTTCATTCATAAACTTTCTTTCCAATCAACCTCCATATTGTTTCTAGCATCTTTCTCCCAGCTTAGAACTGAACCAGATGGATTTTTCTTCCAACTAACCAACTACTAATCAACCAACTGAATGAACAAGCAAGCAAGCAGACAAACAAACAAACCATCAGCCAGCCAGCCAGCCTGGATAGGCTCCTGTAGGTTACCAGAGAAGCTTCACAATATCTTTATTTGCAGATTGGATTAAAAAAAATAAAAGGACAGAAATGAATTGTTTTAAATATGAAAGTAATGATCACCATAAGACAAACTCTTTTATTAAAAATAACACCATATGCTGAATGATGAGTGCAGCCTTGTTCTTCATCTGACACAGACTCTGAAAATGAGGCAGAATATTGCCAACTGCCAAATATTCTTGTGCAACTTCCATTCAGAATTCAGAAATTCAATTGTGTTATGTTAAGTTGCCCATAAACTAGGGACTTATTTACTCCTTTGTGGATCTTTGTGTATTTTTTCATCATCATTTCCTAGAACAGAACTTTGTGTACTCTGGCCCAAAGTTCTTTTCTGCTACAAATATATATCAAAATACTTTGTTTTAGATTGAAATCTTGTCCTCTTCAGGGATTGCAATATTTACTGATAAGGTTTTCTCTGTTTCAAAGTCCCACAGTCCCAATTTAATATGTTTCTGCTGTCCCGGTTACCTCTGTAAGGAATATCTTTCTCCTTTTTCTCAAAATGTTAAAGTCACCAGTAGCTTTACACAGGATTAAGCACATTTGGATAATAAATCTCCCTCCAAACACAGAAACAATGCTAAAGTCCTCCAAAACATTCTAAATAAATCAAAAGACCCAGGAGTCCTAGAAGAAGAAGAAAAACGAGTGTTTACAACATATTGTGTAAGGACTGTGATAGCCACTATATAGGACCAACAGGCAAAAAACTAGTAGAGCAAATCCAAGTAGCAGTCAGAAGACATGATGAAAATGCTTAATTTCACAACACATAGACAGACTCGACTACAGTTTCAACTGGGAAACTCTGAACTTCCTACATCAAGCTAAGCCCAAAAATGCCAGAGAATTCCTGGAAGCCTGATGCTCAAGACATGACAACCATTAACAGGCATATTGACATAAGCAACATCTATATTCCATTCAAATAATGTAATTAAAAAGCCAAAAAGGAAACAAAAAGATAAAAACTTCTCACCATAAATCAGCACGCAGATGAGGAGAGACCAACAATCAAGAAATAAACAATACTTCAATCAAGGATCTACCAACTCAAAGAAACTAACAGGAAATAACAGTCTAATTAAGGGTAATCATGTAGCAATAACTATGAGAGCGATCTTGGAGTCTTAGTGGACAATCAGCTAAATATAAGCCAGCAGTGTGCAGCAGCAGCCAAAAAAGCCAATGCAATTCTAAATTGTATTAACAGAGGGATACAGACAAGATCAAGTGAGATATTAATACCACTCTATAAAGTCTTGGTAAGATCACACCTAGAATACTGCATCCAGTTTTGGTACCACACTATAAAAAAGATTTTATAGAAAAAGTGTAGAGAACATCAACCAAGGTGAATAAGATACTGGAGGCTAAAACACACGATGTACAGTTGCAGGAACTGGGCACGGCTAGTCTAGTGAAGAGAAGGACCAGGGAAGACATAGTAGCAGTGTTCCAATATTTGAGGGGCTGCCACAGAGAGGAGTGGGTCAAGCTATCTTCCAAAGCACCTGAAGGCCAGACAAGGAATAATGGGTGGAAACTGAACAAGAAGAGATTCAACTTGGAAATAAGGAGAAATTTTCTGACAGTGAGAGCAATCAACCAATGGAACAGCCTGCATTCAGAAGTTATGAGAGCTTCATCACTGGAAGCCTTCAGGAAGATATTGGACTGCCATTTGTCAGAAATGGTGTAGGGTCTCCTGCTTGGATGGGAGGGTTGGACAAGATGTCCTACAAGGTCTTTTCCAATTCTGTTAATCTATAACCTGTAATCTAAGGAACCACTAGACCACTCCCACCAGTATTGTCAGAGTAAGCGACTACCATATAAAATGACAGCAAACCTCACTATTTTCTGGCACTAATAATGTTACCTACTTGAGGTAATGAAATGTCTGCAAACACCAACTAAATTCAAAGAGTAGCAAGGACCCCACAATATACTGTATGTAGTTCTGGGAGATGTAGCCAATGGAAGTTTTCTTGGTCTCATTATAAACTTCCCAAGAGTTTCCTTCCAGATTCTGACCTTCAATCTGATACTGTATGCAACCATTAGGGACTCCTATAACTTAAACATCTCTACATATTCTTCTGTCCTCTTTTCTATATAAACCATTAATAAATTTAATGGGCAATTTGCTTCTACATTGAATTATAAACACTTATGAAACTGTAAAGACTCATCAGACTATGGAACAAGGCAGCATCTGGAGTTTTTAGTGTCAAAATGTCTTATGTTTTTTAAAAATGTAAGTTTTCACCCATATGACATCAAATGTAAGTCATGGAGGAATCCTCTAGTGAAATGAAATCTGGCAGAGTTGGCCCTCCTCATATTTCCTTTCTAGGTCACCAGTTCTCAAAATCAACCATTTGGATGAGAATATTAAATAAAAAACTTGGGAAAATCCAGAGGTAGATTTTTTCATATTTGTACACTGGAATCTTGCATAATCAGACCCACAGATTTAGCAACTTCATTTGGCAATTCAAATAACAGCAGCAGCATTTTGAGACATGGGCTGACTGGGTTTTCCCCATCTGGGTTAAATAAAAACTTAAGGGATAAAAAAGAGACACCGCATTTTTGTCCATCCTCTTTCTGGTCAATGAGTAATATCACTTAATTAAGCAAAAGTCCACACTTCTGCCTTTGGAGATTTTTTTTGTTTAGAGATATCGAGGAGTCCAAAATCAGCAACTTTGAGGATCTAGGAGTGCCTGGCACTTCTATTCTAGAAGCTGTTTTACAGTAATGCTTTGTGTATTGTGAATCTGCCTTTCTCATTTTATTTGATTTAGCTTAAGCAAGTTAGGGAGAGAATCCTGCTCAAGATCAGCATGTATGCAAAGGAAATGGAAGCTTTCTCCTCTAATCACTTTCATGGCAAAATTATCCCATTAGCATCTGTAGAAAACATATAAACCTATAAAAAGTAGCTGGGAAGGGGTGTGAGGAGGATCTTGCGGCAACATACATATTTTTCTTCTATGTATCCATGTATTCACAACTATGTTTTTACTTATACCTATTATCTTGTAAGCAATTGACAAAAATAAATAAAATAAAAAATAAAAAAACAGCTGTCACCCCATTGATTGCCACTGCTGCTTTGTGTTGTGTTCGCAGAAAGAGAGACATGAGACCAGTGTGACTTTCAGCTCTATTAGTTGCTAGGTTCTGTCTGACTGTGGAGCTGTGGCAGCCTGTTTTATAGAGGCTGCTCGTGGCTCATGGCCAATGACGGCTCGTTGAAATCTCCCACCACTCAGGCGGACCAATCATATGGTGGTAATTGTCGATCGATCACTGTCATTTAAAACACCAGTCAGATTCAAGTATTTGTGGACCAATGGGAACAGGGTATTACGAGTATGCTAATATGTAACACCCCTCTCCTCTTGGTTTAGTCCTATGTTACATAGTCACGTAAGTAGGCGGGGTTTTTGTGTTGTTTACTTGACCTGCGCAGTTTAGTCGCGTCGTTGTCGGGATCGCTGTTTCTCCCGTCCTTCTCTGTGGAACCTCCTGGAAGATGGAGTCAGCCATGCCGCTCCCGCCTGGCCTATCCGGGCTGGTAGAATCGGCCCGGCTGCTCCCTTCCAGAGTGGCTTCTTGATGTTTTTCCGCTGCCTGTTATTCTCTACCAAAGTCATCTCCAGGTAAGTAGTTGTTTCTTTCTTGGTTTATTTGAGGATTTGGTTGGTGGTTTGTTTTTCAGTTTTGTTGCGGTGTTTCTTGTGCTAATGGAGGGTCTCCCCCTCCCCTTTTATTTGTGTTTGAGGGGTCTCCCCCCTCTCTGGTTTGATTATTATTAATTTTGTTTAATCTTTGCTGTGGTTCTGGCGTGTGTGTGTGTGTTGTTTTTCTTTGTACCTGGATGTGTTAGTGGTTCTTTCTAATGTTAGTGATCTCAGTTGATCTATGTGTCTCCTCCAGCTTCTTCCGTCCTCTGTTTCTAGTCTGTATGATCAGGGTCCTGTTACTTGGGTTAATTTTGCCAGTCCCCACAGTGGGTGCCCCGTGAGTTTTTTTGCGTAGACGAGGTCCCTTATTTTGAATGTGCGGTGTTTGCTAGAGGAGTCAGCTGGCTTTTCCAGGCTGTATGTGGGGTGTAATCTTTCCAGGTATTATCTTAATTTTCTGCCCATCAATAATTCTGCTGGGCTTTTATTTGTAGTGGAGTTAGGTGTGATGTGTTGCATCGTGAGCATTTTGTAAATTTTTTCTTGTATGTCCCCCGTGTCTAATTTTCCTATAGTTTCTTTGGTAAACTGGACCATGTGTTCCGCCTGTCCATTTGTAGCTGGCCGGCCCGGCACTGTCAAGGCATGTCTAATGCCATGTTCGGCGAGGAACTTTTCAAATGTCAATGACGTGAACTGCGGTCCGTTATCTGAAACTAATAAGTCTGGTAACCCATGTATGGCGAAGAGTCTCCTCAGCTGTCTGATAACTGCTTCTGCTGTTGTCATGGTCATGACGCTTACTTCCAGCCAATTTGAGTAAGCGTCTACTATGATTAAAAATGTGTGTCCGTTTGTCGGCCCTGCGAAATCTATGTGTATTCTCAAGCAGGGTCCCCTCGGTGTTTCCCAGTCGAGCACAAGTGCCGCAGGGGGAGCTGGTCTGAATGTTTGGCATTTAGTGCACGTTTCCACCCGTTTCCCAATATCCTTATCCATCCCTGGCCACCATACATAACTCCTGGCCAGAGATTTCATTTGTATGATACCCGGGTATCCTTCATGCAAAATATCCAGTACTTGTTCTTGTAATAGTTCCAGTATGACTATCCGATCCCCCCATAGAATGCAATCTTTTAACATTGAGAGTTCAGTCTGTCTGTTCCGGAATGGTTTAAAAGTCTCGTCTTTCTTGTTTTCCGGCCACCCTTTTCCTATCCAGTTTAAAACCCGTGCCATCTTTTTGTCTCTTGCGGTTTCTTTCGCAATGTCTGCTGCGGTTATGGGTAGGTTTGGTAATGTTTCAATTTGTAGGGTGGATGTGGTTGGTGCCGGATCACTTCCCAGCTCAGGTAGGGGAGAATGTCTCAGGGTGTTGGCGTGTGAGATGTCCTTGCCTGGCCAGTGAATTAATTTGTAATTGTATGCGGCAAGGAACTCGGACCACCTCATCATTCATGGGGAAAGTATGTTTGGGGTGGCCGTGTTTCCCGTGAGTATTCCCAAGAGTGGCTTGTGGTCTGTGATGAGTATAAAGGTCCTACCGTGGAGGTATTCATGGAATCGTTTGACCCCGGATATTGCTGCTAACGCCTCTCTGTCCAACTGGCTGTAGTTCCTTTCAGCTTTAGACAGTGTTTTGGAGTAGAATGCGATCGGTGCTTCTCTCCCATCTGGTAGTGTGTGGCTGAGTACAGCTCTGATGCTGAATGGTGATGTGTCGCAGGTGACTGTCAGTGGCAGGGTTTCACTGTATTGGATTAACACAGATTCGGATGTCAGCAAATATTTTATTTTCTGGAATGTGGCCTCTTCTCGTTGTCCCCAGGTCCAGGTGGCTGTCTTATCCAGTAATCTGTGTAGTGGTTCCGCCGTCGTTGCCTTCTGTGGTAGGAAAACATTATAGAAATTGATGAGTCCCAAAAAGGCTTGTAAATCTGTTTTGTTTTTCGGCCTGGGAGCTTCTTTTATCACTTTGATTTTCTGCTCTGTGGGGTGGATGCCATCTTTATTAGATACCCCAGGAATTTGACTTTTGAGGTGGCTAGCTGACATTTCTCTTTTAGAAATGAGTCCCGCCTTTTGGAATCTTTGCAATACTTCTCTGAGGCGGTTTCTTAGTTGGTTCTTGTCAGTAGCTGATACCAGCATGTCACTGAAGTATGGGACCACCCCTTTTATCCCTTGTAACAACCGCTTCATCAGACTTTGGAACACCCCTGGGGCCACGCTGACTCCAAATTGCAGTCTGTTGCATCTGAATGCCCCCTTATGAGTCACGATCATTTGTGCCTCCAGTGTTTCTGGGTCGACTGGCAATTGTTGGTATGCTTATGCAAGGCGAGCTTTGCGAACATCTTGCCTCCCCCCAACGAATGTAACAGATGTTGCACTACCAGAACGGGGTATGCGCTTTGTTGTAGTGCGTGGTTTAGGGTGGCCTTGTAGTCTCCGCAGATTCTCACAGACCCATCTGGCTTAATTGGGGTTACAATTGGGGTTTCCCACTTTGCGTGGTCTATTGGTTCCAATATCCCCTGTGTGATGAGTTTATTTAATACCTCATCGATCTTCGGTTTTAATGTGAAAGGGACTCGCCTTACCTTTAACCTGATTGGGACTATGGTCGGATTCAAATTAAATGATATGCGCGACCCTCGGTACTTGCCTTGTTTCCCATTGACTACATCCTGGAAATCCCTCATTAGGCTCTCCTCCCAGTCTGTTGTGGTGATGCTGTTGATTCTGGTCACTTCAATTCCCAGGGGTTCGAACCATTCGAGTCCCAGTAAGCTTGGGTGATTCCGGTCTACGATGGTTAAAGGCAGAATTTCTGAGTGTTCCTTGAATTTGACTTGGAAATGTCCGAGTCCAACTACGGGAATCCTGTTCCCTTGGTCAGTGTTTGGCTCTCTAATTCTGTTCTGTGTATGTTTGGTATCAGTTTCTTAATTGTGTTCCATGATACCATAGATAGGTATGAGCCGGAGTCCACCTCCATCTTGCATTGTTGGCCTTCGATGTTGACCATCGCCAGTACCTTCCGTGCATTTGTTGTGTTTGAATGCCCAATGGTTATAGTTTGGTGTGTTTCTTCCTTTTGGTAGCTTTCATTGAGCCATTTGCCTCTGCTTTCTCAGCTCCAATGGCCCCTTGTCTGTCTTTTTTTTGTTCTGGGGGGAGTGTTGTCTCTACATCAGGGGATATAGCTTCTCTGGTTTTGGCAGACCCTTGCTATGCATCCCCATCTCTCGCAGTGTCGGCAAATTGCGTCTAGGAAACAGCACTCGGAATGGGGGTGGTCTCCTCCGCACCCGGAACACTGGAATCCTGACTTACATTCTTTCCTCTCCCATCTGTTCCATTCTGATTGGAGTCTGTGGATTTCTTCCTCTTCGTCGTCGGTCTCAGACAACGACTCGCTATCCTCGTGGTGCATGAGAGTCTTGTGGGTACTCTCTGACTTCTTCTCCGGGGGTTGGCTTGTCTCTGCCGGTGTTTTCTGCATTGTCGCATTCATTTGTTGCATTTTGGCTGCTGATTTTTTTAGTGGCTTCAGCTGCAGTGGCCTCAGCGATGGCCTCAGTGACTATAATTTTTGGCCGGGTTAGCAGTCGGCTCTGCAAGGTGAGATCTCTTAGTCCTAGCACCACGCGATCCCTCATGGCTTCATCCATGTTGAAGAACTCACATGCTTCTCCAATGTCCCTTAGAGCCGCTACGAAATCTGCGATACTCTCACCTTCTCTCTGGTCCCGTTTGTCGAACTCATGTCTCTGAATAAGGCTGGAAACGGTCGGTGCATGATGGGCCTTCAGCATTTTTTCTAAATCCAGCCAGGCCATCTGCTTTACGTCCTCTGGTTTGGCCAATGCCTTGGCCATCTTGAACACTGTGGGCCCACAGTGTGTCAGGAACACAGCTCTCTTCCTGTTGTCGGAGATTCCTTGTAAGTCATTGCTCTCGAGGAACATGAGGAATCTGTTGGTGTACGATTCCCAGTCCTCCGTCGCTGGGTTGAATGGTGCGGGTGGTAAGTTGGTGCCAGCCATTTCATCTGCTCGGTTCTTGTTGCCACGTGCTCAACTGGTCTCTTCATCTCAGGATCCCACCTTCATTGCCAGTGTTGTGTTCTCAGAAAGAGAGACTTGAGACCAGCGTGACTTTTAGCTCTTTTATTAGTTGCTAGGTTTCATCTGACTGCGGAGCCGTGGCAGCCTGTTTTATAGAGGTTGCTCGTGGCTCACGGCCAATGATGGCTCGTTGAAATCTCCTGCCGCTCAGGCGGGCCAATCATATGGTGGTAATTGTCAAGCAATCACTGTCATTTAAAACACCAATCAGATTCGAGTATTTGTGAACCAATGGGAACAGGGTATTACGAGTATGCTAATATGTAACACTTTGGCTGACTAGAAGCCAGATCTCTTCCTCCCTAACTACTCCATGTACTTGATGCTGAACACTCGGTGGAAGAGGATGACTGTCTTAGACGTGTATGATCTTGTGTGAAGGATATACAATAGCTGTGCTCCCCTGCTATTTGGAAATTCCAAATGAGCTCAAACTGGGAAGAGAAAATTGAGATCGTCACTAGTGATCTCTTCTCAAGATCTAGTTCTTGCACACAATATATGCTACTTTTCTTTAAAAAAATTAAGACAGCGACATGCTTTTCCCCCAGGCGTGTGAATGTCTAGATTTTTTTTTAAATCTAATTTTGTATGCTATTTTATTGCCTACCAAGCATTTATCCATACAACTGCTAGGAGTTGAGCCCAATTCTGTGGCAGCTATTTTTATAACTAATTGTAATATATTTTTCATGCTGCTGTCCTCGCTGTATGTTCTGAAGATTTCAAATGTATGCAGCCTCAATGGGTTGAAATTAGGCCAATGAAATCTTCTTATCCATTCTTCCAATAAGCTTCAAACCTACCTAACAAGGAAGCTTATTTTAGGAGGGAAGGGGGATAAAACTGCCTGAGAAGCATTGTCTAGAGGTAGAAGGTATGCATCTTCTGGAATATCTGTCCCAGTATTGTCTTTTGCAAGGGCTGAAAATGTTGGGAATGGAACAATCTGAAGGCGTTATTGCTAGTGGTAGTTCATGTATATTTTAAGGAAAAATGAATTAGACGGCTTTCGGTTTTTTTTCTGCCTTGAAAACATTCACTACCACCTGAATGGTACAGCGTAAAGGCAAGTTTTCAGTGAACCTGAAATTATTCAGGATGATGTAGGGACTAACAGAATCCCATAGGACTTTGGTAATGTACAAGCTACAATATGATCAGTGTAGAAGAAAGGAAGCAAACTATTCTTTCAGGGTAAGTGTCCTGAAGTGTTAGTTTATCCTAGAATTAGCTCCACAATAAACTTTGAATTTGAAAATGGCAGTTAATGGTTTTAAATCTGTTGCCTTAAATCTGTTGTTAAACTCTATCAGTGCTTACCTGTATAAGAAGTTGGAGTGAAAACTTGGAACTACTTGAGACATCAACCTATATGTGTTTTTTTATTGTTCAAAAGGGGACATCATGTTTCCTCCATGAATCTGGGCAGTTTCCAAAGAAGCCTAGACTGCGGCTGGTCTGAAGATAACCATTCTCACAACATCTCTGTTCACAGATCTCTCTCCTTGCTATCTGACTGCCTTCCCCTTCCTTCCCCAACAATCCAATTGGTTTTACTGGTTGCCAGTTTTCAAATGAAAAAGGCTATTCAGCTGGACAGCAGGTGAGGAGTAAACCTGGCTAGTATTTCTACTCTCGTTATTTGTTGGTCTGCAGTAAATCTCAAATCTCAAAGAATGGATCAGGATCTTGCCTTCATTAGCTGGCTAGAGAGTATCTGGAAAGAAGTAAAGCCCATGTCACACTGAACCAACGGATGCAAAGAGGATGTAAAATGGACAAAAAACCTTGCCATCCGTTCGAAAACGCGATGTACTCACTGCCTCCATTTGGCTTCCTCTCTATCTGTCCAGCATCCGTTTATGGACATTTCATCCACTCCAAAAGTTTTGGGCTGCCTAAAACTTTTGCGCGGAAAATGTATCCAGTTCGTCCGTTCTGCATCCGTTACGCATCCGTTACGCATCCGTTATGCATCCGCTATATCCGCTAGGCATCCACTACGCATCCGCGCAATTCCATCCACCCGGACGTGGGGAGGAAGCGGAACGGACGCAGAACGGATGCAGAACGGATGCAGAATGGATGCAGAACAGAAACAAAGCGTTTAAAACGGAAAAAACGTTCGCAGAGGGGACCTATCTCGGATATTAAGGATGTCTAGAGGATGCCTAGAGGATGCCTAGATGATGCCTAGCGGAAAACCTATACTGCCTATAAAAAGGGGGAGCAACTCGCCTGCATTTCACTTTCAGAACAGCAGCCCAGCGTTGCAGACCTCTGCAGCCTTCATCTGCCTCTTCCTCTTCCACAGCATCCAGTCATGTCCACTGTGGATTGTAACAGTCCTTTTGGCAGCCACCATCATTCTGCAACAGTGCGAAGCCATCTGCAGGCTCTGTGAACACTACTGCGAGAAGAAAAGGAGCCACCCAAAAAGAGTCTAGGTCCGAAGATGGTTCGCCAGAAGAGCAGAGGACGGACTGTACAACAAGCTGATGGTGGAGCTCAGGAACGAACACACTCGGGCGTTCCAGAACTTCATGAGGATGCCTCCAGCCATGTTTGACAAAGTTGTGCAGCGCCTGACACCCAGGTTGACCAAGGCAAACACCAGCTTCCAGCCCAGCCTGGAACCTGGGCTCAAGGTGGCACTCACTCTGCGCCACCTGGCCTCAGGGACCTCCTACAGGAGCATGCAGTACGGCTGGAGGGTGCCATCCAACACCATCAGCATTGTGGTCAGAGAAATGGTGCAGGCCATCATCGAAGAATACAAGGAGGAGCTCCTCCAGTACCCCTCCACTGAAGAAGGATGGAAGAAAGTTGCAGAGCAGTGGTATCAGAAGTGGAACTTCCCCCACATCGTTGGAGCCATAGATGGCAAGCGCGTGGCCTGCAAAGCTCCAGCCAAGTCGGGGTCCACTTATTTCAGCTCCAAGTGCTTCTTCAGCATCATCCTCTTCGCCATGGTCGATGCTGACTACAAGTTCATGTACATCGATGCTTCAGGCAACGGCTCATCTTCAGATGCCCAGGTATACAACGCCAGTCACCTCAAGGAGAGGCTGGAATGCAATCTCATCATGGGCTTCCCAGATCCAGACCCCCTGCCCAACGACACGCAAGATGTGCCCTACTTCATCGTGGGGGATGACGTCTTCTCCCTCACAACCTACCTCATGAAGCCCTACACCTCCAGATTCCTCACCCGTGAAGAGAGGATCTTCAACTACAGGCTGTCCAGGGCAAGGCGGGTGGTGGAGAACGCCTTTGGGATCCTGGCCAACAGGTTCCAGTACTTCTCACCACCATGCAGCATTGCCCAGAGACCGTGAGGAGGATCATGGAAACTTGCTGCATCCTGCACAATCTCATGCGCACCCGCTCCCCAGTCTTGCAGAACAGGCTCATGGACCTCCAACAAGGCAATGGGGACATGGAGCCTGGGGAATGGAGGCAAGGGCGAAACCTGATCGACACTGAGGTTGTGCAAGGCTCCAACAGAGCCTCACATGAAGCGAAGAAGCAGCGCAACCTCCTGAGACAATGGTGCAACTCCCCAGCTGGAGCAGTGGAGTGGCAAGACAGGATGGTAGATGCTTAATGGATGCTTCCTTCAGCCTGTCTCATCACACGGATGAGATTGGGCCATGTATGTTTGGTTGGCCTACAATGAACAGGGTGTTTAATAAAGAGTTGTGTTTATGTTGACATGTGTGGATAATTATTACATTATTATTGATAATAAAAGGCCGTAGGTGTGGGACCTGGGAGGGTGGACCATACAGTCCCACTATGCTTGCACTGGAGGTTTATCTATCCCACTGCTATCTTAAACCATCCCACAAGCATGCAAAGGCTTAAACCATTTCTAAAAGTTTCCAGTAAGACTTTATTAAAAAAAAGAAACGAAGCAAGTGTGTGAATCATAAATAGACTTTTCTAACAAGAAGCTATAAGACAAAAATGAGTCTCTGGCACTCCTCTTGGTCGCTCAGTCTCAGGGGTGAAGGGTGCAGGTGCTGTGGAGGTGGCTGGTGCTGGAGTGCTTGTCATCAGCTCCTCCAGAAGCAGAAGCAGCAGAAGCGCCAGCCCCAGAAGAGCGAGCCCATGCTGCAGAAGCCCCAGCAGAACCAGAGTGAGGGCCAGGGGGTGGGATGGTAGCCCTGTCCCTCTTGCCAGGGCTGGCAGCAGATGGCTGAGGCTTGCTGTGCTTCCGCATGGTTGTGGGGTTGCTGGCTGGCAGGGAGGCTGGCAGGAACCAAGGCTGGCAGGAAGACTGGCACCAAGGCTGGCAGGAAGGCTGGCAGGGAGTCATGCACCAAGGCTGGCAGGAAGGCTGGCACCAAGGCTGGCAGGCAGACATGAACCAAGGCTGGCAGGAAGGCTGGCAGGCAGGCAAGCAGGCACCAAGGCTGGCAGGCAGACATGAACCAAGGCTGGCAGGAAGGCTGGCAGGCAGGCAGGCACCAAGGCTGGCAGGCAGACATGAACCAAGGCTTGCAGGCAGGCTGGCAGCAAGGCTGGCAGGGAGGATGGCAGCAAGGCTGGTAGCAAGGCTGGCAGCAAGGCTGGCAGGCAGACATGCAGGCAGGGCAGGAAAGGCAGTTGATGTGTCCGGCAGCAGGTCTTTCCTCTGAATGGTGACCTGCTTCCGAGCTGCTTCCGTTATATCCGTGGGGCTGATGCAATGTATCCTCCCCGCATGCACTATTAACGCCAGGCATCCATTAGGCTTCCGCTGTGCATCCGCTAGGCTTCCGCTTTGCATTCGCTTCATCCGCTGTGCATCCGCTCTGCATCCACTCTTTCCGTTCCGCGTCCGATTCGCTGAGGCCCCCCGGAAGCCCTGCAGATGTGTCATCCACTCCCATCCGCTCCCATCCGCTTCCATCCGCTGGGCTTCCATTCCGCATCCGCTTTGCATCCGCCCTGCGTCCTCCCCGCATCCGTGTTATCCGCTCCGGTTATGCAAATTTTTGCCCCTTTTGAGAGCGGATAAGAACGGATGGAACATTTTGCTCGTCCGCTGTGTCCTTTTTGCATCTGTTGGCCAGTGTGACATGGGATTAAGGGGAGATTACACAAGCCTTTGAAGTGGTTACAGTAGTTCCAAAGGGTAGATAGTGGGAAGGCTTACTTGACAAATACTGTATACTGTATTTGTAAGCCTTACTGTAAAGTAAGCCTGAAAGGTGAGGACTAGCAACACTATGAAGTGTTGAAGCGTCAAGGAGCCATTCCCCTTTGAGTCCAAAAACACCCAGCTCATTGGACCTCAGCTCATAAAAGGACCAATCAACAGGAGAAGAAAAGCATTTAAGATGTTTGAACCGCTGAAGGATGAAGAAAGCAGAGCACTGTGCATAGGGAAAAGTGGTTTTGACAGAGAATTCCAGCTTAAGCATCCTGAACAGTGGTGGTATCATACATTTATGGTACAAAATTGGGGTTAACAAGGCACTCTGAGGCTCTAGTGATTTACTTGGGCAGAAAAGGTCCATTTCTGTTAATAAGCTCCTAGCAAGCAGTACTGGAAATAGATAAACAGGAATACGGAGATGCATAGACTTTTGATAAATATATTTATTGCAGAAAAGTTTTAAAAGCTGTTACTGACGATTTCCAGTAAACTTTGGATATTTGTGGCAAACTTTAATAATGAAATCAAGGTTAAATCTTTGCTCCTCTCTACCTCTACCTCTACCTCCCTCCCTACCTCGCCCTCTCTCACACACACACATACATGCACACACACAGAGGAGGGCTTGAGAGAGAAACAGAGAGTGATGGGCATGAAACTTGGTTGGGAGAAACAATTTGGATCAAGTCCTTGTTATGATAACTGGTTGTTTGCTTATGATCACATGAGGCCTTGTTTTCCCTGTTGAATTACGGGAACAGGACTGTTAAAACTCTACAGGTCATTGTAGTCCACTAACTGAAAATCATAGATGTGTACACACAAACAGTTTGAATGCTTCTTTCATTCAAAAGCTGCCTTCACACAACATTCTAGACCAGGTTTATTTAACATAGCTAACTGAACAAAATACATTTTGTTTTGTTTTGTTTTATCCATTAGAAGGGAATATTAAGAATGCACTGAAGCCCTAAACCTTAAAGCCTAACAGGAAAGTGGAGGGCCAGCACTAAAATTTCTAAAATTGGGAGTGGCTAAACCATAATTAACAAACCAGAATGGCCGGTAACTCTCTGCTAAGCCATACAAACTACAGTTTGCCTTAATGTGCAACTTTAAACTACAATAGTTGCATATCCAGTTTAAAGCTGCACATTAAACTTAGATTTGCCAAATTTAAATTTTAGTCTCCAGCAGATGTCCCTTTGGAAGACTGAATATAATTCTATTCTACCATGAATGATAATATGTTCCGTCAACCATTTGTGCTCCAGAGAGTTTGTTATTGTAGTATTATGTATCAGGAAAATATTTCTGTATGTGTGTGAGGAACAATGGTCTTGGAGGCCAGGTTACTATTGAATTACAACAGGGCTTCACCATTGCAACACTTTGGTTGTGCTCAGCCAAGGGAATGATCATGTCTTTATCTCTCCTTAGGCCATGGTGACCAAAGAAAGTTTCTAAACATCTCTAAGTGACAAAGTCCCAGTTCTTTATTTGCATAGCTTGTAGCATTTCAAAGGGCCTTCCTCCACTGCTGTTAGGAAATTTATTCACCAAGCCTTGAGTCAGCAGAAAACGATAACCATCTTGAAATTAATAAAAGTTGCTGCCACTATTGCTGTGTCCTATTCTGCCATTATGGCTCATGCCTACTCATTGGAAGCAATCTCTCACCTTCCTCCAAGTTAAGGAGTTATCAAAGCCAAGCAGACTTCCCACATTTTGAGACTGTCCTCAATACCAGGAGAATTAAGGGAAATTTCTTGTTTTGCTCATGAGCTGGGGAGACAGCTTCATGGAGAGAGGTAGAAAAATGATGTTGCTAAGACAAAGTTATATTTTAGGCCATATCCATCTATAAATTTACCCATACAGGAAATATATGACAGCAGAAGATACTAGGACTCAATAGTGTTAGGTAAGTTGCTTCATGACAAGAAAGGAGTCATATAGACACAGAAACAGCTTCCTGTTGCAGAACACAGAAATCAACAGGTGCAAAAATATCAACACTGGGTTTATGTCTCCTGCCTAAACAGATCTGGATCAACAGATTTAGAGCAGTTCTTTCCCCAGCTTTGCAATTGATATACCCTGTTCTAGATTGTTTTGCATAGTCTTAGCAGCAAAGTTTATCACACATGACATTTTCTGCCATAAACAAATGTTCTTGACATGTTTTGATTTATTGATAACTTGCTTTAATGTTTATTAATCACAAAAAATACATTCTTTCTGAGATTGTGTTATGGCATCATCATAAGTTTGTATCAGATGTACTCTGCTGTTAATGAAAATAATACATAAATCCTTTGAGATGTTTGATTTAGCTATCTTTAGTTTATTTTGCTAAGCAACTAAAGATTTGATAGAGGAGGTATCACTAGAAGCTGTTAGTTAAACCAATAATAGTCTATTTTGCAAGGGGATAAAGGGCTGTCTAACATATTGCAACAATAAATGAAAAAATTATGCCATTTTTTACAAAAAATTTGGTAGCTTTTGGTTCCTATGGCTGCATGTAGAGGCAGATTCTGGAGCCAGATGCCAAAAGTATATATCTTATTCACAAAATTATATAGTGTGCACTGCAATCATTTCCCATCTCAGAGTCCCCACTGATACTAGAAAGAACTTCAAAGACATTTTTGAGACAAGAGGATGAGGGAATGGGAAGAAACAACACGTCCTTTTCCTATTCAGAAATCTTTCACCTTTCCTGAAATCTTTCTCTTTGCTGGGGAATTGGAGACTGAGAAGAGAAATGAGGGGCAAGAGGAATTATTCCCCTCTCTCCCATCCAATAAAAGAAGCAATTATACATTTATTTGGTATCAAAGAAAAGAGGACAGGGCAACAAGAATAGCAGGAAACTAATGAGAAGTATGCATTTTCCATGCATGCATGGAATCTATAACTTAGTTTACATTTCTTTGGTTGGCTAATGAGAAACCTGCATGGACACCCAATCCTTTCCAACGATGCCCTTGATCCAGTCCAAGTAATTGATGATTTTGGTATAAAAGCCATATCCTTTGCCACAGTCAAGTCCCCAAGAAACAATGCCTGTGGCCACCCAATGCTGGGTCTCTGGATCACGCACAGCTAAGGCCCCTCCACTGTCACCCTGACAGGTGTCTTTTCCTCCAGAGGGGGTCCCAGCACAAAACATGTTGTCTGAGAAGACTGGATCCTTCTGAGAGATCTTCTTTCCTTTCAACCACTTCCGACACATATCCTGGTTGCCCACTGGGATGGGGGCATATTTCAGCCTGCTAGCAAGGATGTTTTTTTCTACGCCGAAGCCACTGGCATACCCCATCCAGCCTGTATGGTAATAGGTGGTGTTTCCTGACTCAGGGAGGCAGATAGGCAGCATGTCGTGGCCAAGGGTCACCGGATCTCTCAACTCGATGAGCGCAATGTCTCCATCAAAGTTATGCTCATCCTTTGGGTTATAGTTGGGATGCACAAAGAGTCTGAGAACTGGTCTATTGCCTGCTTTGTACAATTCAGTCACTTCTGTGTGACCCAGGAAGATTTCAGCCTTCTCTGCCACCTGCACAGGGGTCAGCATCTCTGTGTCATTCCCTTTCCCTTTTGGGTACAAAACGTGAGCAGCTGTCAGGATCCAGCGATCACCCAGCAGTGCCCCTCCTGCTCGCCCGGCGATGACTGTCATGGCTTGCCATGGGAAACTGCCTCGAGGGGCATCCTTGCCACCAATAATTCTCTGGACTTCCACGATTGGGTTGTCTGGCTTTCCACACACTGTGAAAAGAGAGAGAATGCTCAGAAAGGCTGCAGCACACCCTGCCTTCTTGACCCATTGTCCCTCAGCAAATGTCCCTTATTTGTGCATCTTATTATTGGTTAAACCACATCAGAGCCAACCTCTTTATCATCATCTTCTTCACCTCTAGCTAACTGTTAATTAATTCACTTCTATCTCACCTTTGTGCTAAAAATGTCAGCTATCAATACCTCTCTCATTACACTACCAGAAGAGGAAACAGAAGGTAATTCAACAGAAAAGGATCCTGCTACACTTGGCAATGACAGCCACCAGAACTGGGCACATAAAGCTTGCCAATAATTGGTTGTGTGGCTGCTTCTTCTTTCTCCAAGCCTCCCTGGCACCTATGGTCTTCCTATAAGGATTGTGGATGATATTATTGTTGGTCCTTCTGGACCCAAAAAGAACTGAGAATTGGGGGTGGGGAAGACCACAAAAGACTCAGACTGATTTTTTAAAAAAAATTCTTAGCAGAGACACTGGTTGTGGCTATTTAAAAAAAATTCTCAGAATTTCTATGTGCTTTATCAATATGTTTCTTTTATATGTCTTGATCTTTGCTTTTTTGTTTGTGCTATCTGCAGATCCTCCTTTTATTTACATAAATTAATTTTAGGAAGAGAATGAGAACTGAAACTAATCTCAGGGCTGGATCCAGATTCCCATTCTAGTAGGTCCAATAGCAGTGGAGGTAGACATGATGCCTGCTTCCTCTCTGCCTCTTCTGGTACTAGGACTTGCTAGTACCAGCATCAGCTTTGACTATTGGGAAGTGGTGAATATATATATAATATAAATAATATCAAGCAAGATAATCTTTGGTCAGGATTTACCTGGCAGACACCTTGGGATGTCATCATGATTAATTTGATCCTTCCAGGAACCTTCAGGTGAGCAGGTATAGATACCTAAAGGAAAACAAAAACAAGAATAGTGGGACTAAAGATTGAATGCTCAATGGTTTTTTATTATTTATTTTTTTGAACATTTTTTGTGTTTTTTTTAACCATGGATGTTTTATGTTCTATTTTTATGTAGCTGAACATCTTACAAGTGTAATGAGATTGAAATCATTCAGTCACACTGAAACAAAAAAAATACACTTACTGCTGTCCAAGGTGTTTTAATGCCAAGTGTTAGATAGTGAACAAGTACCCTAGCCCACAATGAATCCATCAAGGTTGGGCAGCTAAAAACCAATTTAAATAAATAAAATAAATAAATGGATCCCCCCCCTGCTATAATGAATTTATTTAAAGAATTGGCATTGTGGGATCAGATGCCCAAGATAAAGAGCTATCAGTTATTGCTTCATTACCCATCTTTTATTTTACTTTATTTTTTAAAAGAAATCAATTCTTATTTATTAAATTCATATGCCCAACCGTTTACCAAAAGAACCTCTAGATGCCTTATAACAATGCAATACAATTGTTTTTTAAAAGGCATTAAAACCTTAAAGGCACTACTGAGGTCCTGCTAGAACTTCATCCATAAATCAGGCATCTTGTGCCAGCTTCATCAACATCCTGGCCCCAATCCTGAGGGAGAAATCCAGGTTTTCACTGTTTTCCAAAAGGCCAACAGGGTCAAGTCCATCCATATCTCTAGGGGAAGCTGTTTCGTAAGGCAGCCTCAGTGATGCCCAGCCAGGTGACACTATTTCATCATGGGGACTTGGAGCATGGCCAGGCTTCTCCCACCCCCACTTCTGCCCCTCCCCCCTGCCCAGCATTTGGTAAAGAAGATACACATACAAAAGCAAGGAAATTGCTCGGCTTCTGGTTTGTCAAGTTTCCCATGCAATGCTGCAGTTTGCACTAGGTTTGCATTGATCTGGCAATGCATGGCCTCACCTTTTCCTGGGGTGTTGACCAGGCGATAATAGGGTTCATTACAGCGATACTTGATAACCGACTCATAGTTATTATTTTTTGTTGCCGATACAAAATTAAATGCCCCGTTTTTCAGAAATTTAGGTTCACCGCAATTCACAACTGCAAGACAAAAACACATAAGATGAGAGAAGGGAGTATAGTATACAGTACAGTATGAGCCGTGGTGGCATTGTGGTTAGAATGCAGTACTGCAGACTACTTCTGCTGATTGCTGGTTGCCTGCAATTTGACAGAGTGAATCTCACCAGGCTCAAGGTTGACTCAGCCTTCTATCCCTCCAGGATCAGTAAAATGAGGACCCAGATTGTTGGGAACAATATGCTGACTCTGTAAACTGCTTAGAGAGGTTTGTAAAGCACCAGGAAGTATTATATAAGTCTATTGCTCTTGCTATTTCCCTCTGGCATTTTCTAGGGATCAGAAATGATCACAACCAAAGACCAGCAACTCTCATAGGAATTATTCATTTCTTTCTCAGGATATGATTCATGGCATGTCATATCTCAAATCCTGCCCTAACAGAACAATTTTAGTTTCTGTTTTTAAGCCTTCTTTAGTGAAGAAGCAAAGCGAAGAAGAGAGGACTAGATTTTTTCTCTGCTATTAGTTATCCGAAATGCATCTCCATATAAAGAGCTGCATTATGATGTCCAGGCAAAAAGATACCGAATCCTTAAGACAATTCAGAGAGAAGGGAAAGAGAAAGAAATAAAAGAAAGCACTCTCAGGATTGTCAGATGTAAGACCAAGTGTCAGCAGCGTATCAGAAAATAAACAGCATAAACCTAAGAACCAAATCCCACAATTTCGGAGACTTTCCTTGTTTGCACAGTTGCAGCAAAACCATCCCATGAACCTTTTTTTTGAGGGGGGCTGCTTCCTCGTGATGTTGCTTTCACCTGATTGCTACCTTAAAGTCACCCTTAGCACATCTGTGCTAAAATAGCATTTTATTTGTCTTATCTCAGCATAGTTTTTGCCATGGGTAGAATCTGATGGGTTTCATTAACCATTCTCTTGGCAGCACAGCCGGGTGACTCCTAGAGAGGGAGTAGCTATAGAGATATCTAATAGTTTTTGTGAATCTGCCACCTCTCCAATTTCTGGGCGTTGTTTACTATGGCCCTTCTTTTATTTTATTTTACATTGAAGAATTACACAGACTAATTCTTTTAAATTGGGTTCTCTCTCCCTCCCCAATATCATAAATATGAATTGCTCCAGGATAAGGACAGACAATGAAGGCTAGGCAGCAAGCTTAATGCTGGTATGTTTTTCTGTCTTGGAATTGTTGAATAACTACAATATAGATCAGATGAACCCAGTGGACTATCTTGTGGACAGAGGCAGCAAAATGCTTCTCACTGCCATGGGAAATGAAGATTCACAGCTTCAGCCATTCAACAGCAGGAGTCCATGAAAAAGGCCCCCAGGTTTGGGGGAACTTGAATCTGTTTAGGTAGTATTTCAGGCAACAGGTAGAAAAGGCGACTCACTTTCACATCGGGGCATAGAACGATGCCAGGTCCCATCATGTTGGCAGACAGAAGTAAAGGATGTCAGATGTTCTTTACCCTGTTCAAAAGAAAAAACAACTAACCATCAATTTAATACCTTTGTTGATGTCCCTAGCTTGCTATCATGCCTTTGTCTTTTTTCATCTATCGTCTTGCTGACTGAGGTTGAAATCAGATAAGAGATGCCACCTTAAGAAAATGTTTGGCAGTGTGGCAGATGGGGTAGGCTGTACATGGGGTTTGTGTTGCGTTGTGGGAAAGAGACGCAAGACTCAGTTGATCTTTTATTCTTTTTATTTTCTTGCAGGAACTGAGCGCCAGCGAAACCGCGGCAGCCTTTTTTATAGCGGCTGCTCTCACGGCTTGTGGCCAATGACGGCTCTTCAAATTTCCCGCCATCCGGACCGACCTATCTGCAGTGAGTATGCAAATATATAAACCCCTCCCCATGTGGCCCAGTCCAACCAATCAGGCCTCCCCTATGTTACGTAGTCATGTAAATAGGTGGGGCTCTTATGGGTTCGACTGGACCTGCGCAATTCAGTCATGGGTTCGTTTCTGGACTGTCCAGGCGGGGTTGCTGTTTCTCCCGTCCTTTCCTATGGAGCCTCCTGAAAGGTAGAGTCAGCCATGCCGCTCCTGCCAGGCCTTTCCTGTTTGGTTGAGTCGGCTCGGCCGCTCCCGCCAGGAGTGGCTTCCTGAAGGTTCTCCAAAGCCTGCTCCAGTCTCCCCACGTCGTCTTCTTCTTCTATGGCTTCAGGTACGTGTTTGCAATTTCCGATCGGGGCTACAGTTAGTATTGGTTGTTGTATTGCTGTTAGAGTTTGTTTTGTTATTTCTCTTACTTGTGGAGGGTCTCCCTCTCCCCTCTCGTTTGTGTTTGAGGGGTCTCCCCCCTCTCTGGCTTGGCTATTTTTGTTTCATATTGGGGCTGTTTCTTTTGTTTGTGTAAGTTCTTCCCTTTCCTCCCCCTGATGGTTAGTGTTTCTCTGTGTGGCCCTTGATCTGATTGGTCTATATGTCTCCTCCAGCTCTTTCCATCCTCTGTCTCTACCCTGTATGACCGGGGTCCCATTATTTCAGTTATTGTTGCCAGTATCCACAATGGTTCCCCCATGAGGTTCTTTGCATAGACGAGGTCCCCTGTTTTGAATGTGCGGCACTTACTGGAGGACTCTATTGATTTTTCAGGGCTATATGTGGGATGTAGTCTGTCTAGGTTTGATCTTAGTTTCCTGCCCATTAATAGTTCTGCTGGGTTTTTATTTGTTGTGGTGTTTGGTGTAATGTGTTGGAAAGTTAGCAGTTTATATATTTTTTCCTGTATATCTCCTGTTCCCAATTTGTGTAGTGTTTCCTTAATATAACGGACCATGCATTCCGCCCGTCCGTTCATAGCCAGCTGACCCGGCGCTGTTAGTGCATGCCTTATCCCTTGTTCTGCTAAGAACCTCTCAAACGTTATTGCTGTGGATACGACTAAATCCAGAAATCCATGTGTTGTAAAAAGCTTCCTTAGTTGTCTATTAACAGCTTCTGTTGTAGTTGAGTGCATCATGCTTACCTCTAGCCAATTTGAGTAAGCATCTACTACTATTAAAAATGTGTGTCCTTTGGTTGGTCCTGCAAAATCAAGGTGTATTCTAGACCATGGACTCCTAGGTGTTTCCCACTCAAGTGCAGGTACAGAAGGGGTTGTAGGTCTAGACTCTTGGCATCGGTTGCATGTTGCTACCCATTCCCCAATATCCTTATCCATCCCTGATCACCATCCATAACTCCTAGCCAGGGACTTCATACTGACAATTCCCAGGTGACCTTCATGCAATAACTCAAGTATTGGTTCCTTCAATATGTCTGGTATGATCACCCTATTCCCCATAGTATACATCCTTTTAAAATTGATAGTTCGGTTTGTCTATTTCAAAACAGTTTAACAGTCTCATCACTAGTAGTCTCTGACCATCCTTTACCTACCCAATTTAAAATTCGCACCAGGTTCCTGTCTCTCGCAGTTTCCCAAGCAATGTCTGTTGCTGTTATGGTAGGTTTACCAGCATCTTGATTTGTAGGGTTGACGTCATTGGAGCAAGATCATCTTCTAATTCAGGTAGGGGGGAACGGCTCAGGGCGTCAGCGTGTGTTATGTTCTTTCCTGGTCGGTAGATCAAGTTGTAGTTATAAGCAGCGAGGAATTCGGACCACCTCATCATCCGCAGTGACAGTATGTTAGGTGTAGCTTTGTTTCCTGCTAGAATTCCTAGGAGAGGTTTATGATTTGTGATAAGTGAAAAATTTCTTGTGGAACCGAGAAATATATAAATATACTCGTGGAACCGTTTCACTCCTGTTATTGCGGCCATTGCCTCTCTGTCTAGTTGGCTGTAATTCTGCTCTGTTTTTGATAGAGTTTTTGAATACAATGCAATAGATGCTTCTTTCCCATCGGGTAATATGTGGCTGAGTAAGGCACCAATGCCGAAAGGCGATGCGTTGCATGTTAATGTTAGTGGAAGGGTTTTGCTGTTATTGTATTAGCACACAGTCTGATGTAAGTAAGTCTTTTATTCCCTGGAATGCTGTTTCTTCTCATTGTCCCCAGGTCCAGGCAGCTTTCTTGTCAAGCAACCTGTGCAGTGGCTCCGCTATCGTTGCTTTCTGTGGTAAAAATACATTGTAAAAATTAATAAGCCCCAAAAAGGCTTGTAACTCTGTTTTATTTTCGGGTCTGGGAGCTTCCTTTATTGCTCTAATTTTGTTCTCAGTGGGGTGGATCCTTTCTTTGTCTATGAGGTATCCCAAGAATTCAACTTTGTCGGTGGCGAATTGGCACTTCTCTTTTTTTACTTTAAGTCCCGCCTTTTTAAATTTTTTTAAGACCTCCCTTAGGCAGTCTTTCAGTTGTTCTTTGTCCTTAGCTGATACTAATACATCGTCAAAGTAGGGTACCACCCCCTTTATTCCTTGCAATAGGCATTCCATTAAGCTCTGGAATACCCCTGGGGCCACGTTAACTCCAAATTGCAGTCTGTTGCATTTGAATGCCCCCCTGTGGGTCACAATTGTTTGTGCTTCCGCTATTTCCGGGTCGACTGATAATTGTTGGTAGGCTTGTGCAAGGTCTAATTTCGTGAAGATTCTATCTCCCCCCAAAGAATGTAATAGGTGCTGTACCACTGGGACTGGGTATGCGCTTTGTTGTAGCGCATGATTGAGGGTTGCCTTGTAGTCTCCGCAGATACGTATGGATCCATCTGGTTTAATAGGAGTAACAATTGGGGTTTCCCACCTTGCGTGGTCTATCGATTCTAATACCCCCTTTGCGATGAGTTTATCTAATTGTTCATCAATTTTTGGTTTTAATGTGAAAAGAACTCGTCTCGCCTTCAGTCTTATTGGGGCTATATGAGGATTCAAATTAAATGAGAATGGGAACCCTTGGTACTTGCTCAGTTCTCCGTTGAAGACGTCCTGGAATTCTGTCATCAGGTTCTCTTCCCAGTCTGTCTCAGTGATGTTGCTTATTCCAGTTACTCCGATTCCTAATGGTGCAAACCATTCGAGTGCCATTAGGCTGGGGCGATCCCGGTCGACTATGGTTAACGGGAGGATTTTTGTGTGTTTTTTGAATTCAACTTTGAAATTTCCGGTTCCTATTACAGGAATTCTGTTTCCCTGGTAGTCTTTTAATGTGAGTTTTTTTATTTCTAGCTCTCTCTTTTTTATGTCAGGTATTCCTTTTTATGGTATTCCATGATACCATTGATAGGTACGAGCCTGAATCCACCTCCATCTCGCATGGCTGATCTTCTATTGTGACTTGCACATGTATTTTTTTTTGCATTGATTGAATTTGAGTGTCCAATAGTTATTGTTTGATGTATTTCCTCTTTTCTATTGGCTTCTCTCCACTGCTTGTTTCTATTTTCTTGATTCCAGCGGCTCCCTATGTGCCTTTCCTTCTCTCTGGGAGGGGTATTCCATCTTTGTCTACGGCTGTAGCTATTTTTGTTTTGGCATGCCCTAGCTATGTGTCCCCGCCATTCACAATACCTGCAAATAGCATTGAAAAAATGGCATTCAGAACATGGATGGTCTCCTCCGACCCGGCACAATGGAATTCTGACTTCCTTTCCTTTCCGACAGGAGTTGATTTACCTCTTCTTCTTCCTCTTCATCTTCTGAGAGGGGTTCGCAATAATTTCTCTAAATCTGTCCACGCCATCTTCTTTACATCGTGGGATGATGCCAATGCCTTGGCCTTTTTGAATACTGTGGTACTGCAGTGGGTGAGGAAGATGACTTTCCTCCTATTTTCGGATATTCCTTGGAGATCGTTCCCTTCTAGGAACATGAGGAATCGGTCGATGTAGGATTCCCAGTCTTCAGTTGCTGGGTTGAATGGTGCGGGTGGCGAGTTGTTCCCAGCCATGTCATCTCGCTCAGTCCTCGTTGCCACGTGTACAACTGGGCTCCTTTGTCTCAGTATCCCACCCTCATTGCCAGTGTTGCGTTGTGGGAAAGAGACATAAGACCCAGTTGAACTTTTATTCTTTTTATTTTCTTGCAGAAACTGAGCGCCAGTGAAACTGCAGCAGCCTTTTTTATAGCGGCTGCTCTTGCGGCTTGTGGCCAATGACGGCTCTTCAAATTTCCCATGGTCCGGATCGACCTATCTGTGGTAAGTATGCAAATATATAATAATTTTACCTTAGCCTTTCTCTTCATTACAATCTGTGGTAGGGAAGAAGAAAAGCTTTCTCTTCTAAAAAATGTAAGAAGGATCCCTAACCCAGGTTACTGACATCATTCTGGGGTTGAGAATATTGCCAAAACCAAAACATCCACTTTCATACCTCTAACCTCTGTCTCCCTATATAATTATTACTCTAAAGCAATTCCCTGCATTAGCAGGGCAAGTTTTCAGGTTTTGGTTTTTCTGCATGAAAAAAAAAACCTCCATTATAAAAGACTAAAAAGGATCCATTGTTGTCATTAGTTTTAGTCTGAACATGCTATTGGACATAATAGTTATTGTATGTTTATACCAGTTGGAGATTTCTTTTTAATTAAAACCTGGGACTCTGGGGTAACAAATGTAATCCTACAAGCACATAAGCTGGGGGGTGCTTACTTGTCTACTCTAATTAATATATGACTGGTTAAAATTATTCAGTAGTGGGAAAACATGAGAAAAGCTTGCAGTTGTAAGTTTGGTGCTAGTAGAATTGAGTTCTGACCTTGAAAGCAGCTTCTAGAGCTGAGTTCCAAATTAATGTTTTCTTTCTCTCTGTCTCTCTTACACTTTCGTTTTCTCCAATTTCTTCTCTGTGCTTTTGTAACTATTCAAACATTGCGCAATTGACAACTCTGTCTTTAATCAAAAATTAAAGCACAGTTTGACCTCTTTCTTTTGTAAGATACGTACTGTATTTTTTCCATGCTTTGGCACATATCTTCGTTTGCTTCCATGAATAAGAGTAGAAGATGTAGAAAGAAAGGAAAGCTTTTAGAAGAAGCAAAATGGAGGCCACTTTGATCAAGGCCATTGCAAGAAAAAGGCTTATAAGAAATAACATACTAAAGCACTTAGATGCATAAGTCTCACCTCCATCAAGTTATATCCAGTCTTGCAGCTGACAATGAAGTAATCTTGGTATTGATACAGGGGCTGTGGGTCCTTGATGATGGTGAATATATCATTTACCACAGGCTGTGGGCAACGGATTCCTATTGGAGATGAGAAAGAAATGAAAGAAGGAGCAGCAGAAAGGTCATTACCTTTTAACTTAAAAGTATTGGATGGGAATAATTACTTTCTATACTGTACGAAATTTTCCACCCTCGGCTGTATCCTGATTCATCTGTGAGAAAAATGATATCCACTGAAGGACTATTGGTTTCAATCATGCCTGGAGGTTTTCTGCCACAGAATTCACCAATCTGTTTCATGCCGGCATGGATCTAGTAAGAAATTGAGGTTTCAGAAATGAATGTCCCATCAGTCAGAAGAAAATGTTATATAAAATGAGAAAGAAACTTTCTTGGGAAATATGGCTAAAAGCTTCCATCTTATGATCAAAAGCTCATTTGAATGAAAAAGGCTTTCCAAAATTTGACTTGAACCAAATTCAGACTGTGGTTTTTCCACATGGTTATTAGAATTGTATTTTTATACCTCTTTTGAATATTTCTATTAAAATCAACCAACCAACCCACAAATCAAAAGATATCTATCCATAGGTTCAAATTTAATTTCTCTCTACTACAAATAAGATAGAACTTATGGCAAGGATATTTAAATGTTGTTGAAATATTTCTCCTTTTGCTTGTTTTGGTAGATTTCCCATAATTATTTCTTTATTATTTCTTTATTTAATTTCTACAGCTTCCGACTCAATCCAGTGTCTCTAGATTTTAGTTTTTCATGTTAGTTATTTTATATAATTATTTGACTTATTCTCGCAATTTTATTTTTATATTGACTTTTGATTTCATTATTTGCTGCATTTTAATGTTTCATTTAATGTTTTGAATTTACTTGTTTTTTTTAAATTTGTGTGTCACTTAAACATTTTAAATTAAATAATGTAATAAATCATTCAGTAATAACATATACATAACTCACTGGATATCCATGCTTCATAGGAAACTATGTGATCGGGCTTAGTTTTTGGAGAGGAAAATAAGGGGGGGAAATCTACCTCTGCCTACCAGCATACATCTGTATTCATCTGGCTGGTGTCCTGTCAGTGTGTCAGAGAGTTTGGAAACTGAAACAGTAATTGCTGTGTGAACAAGAAGGAGACAGCAAGGAGCCTGGGCATGGCTTAGTTCAACTGTTCTGTACTAAAGCTGGTTGCTGCTGTGAAACTAAAACTGAAACTCCTCTGCTTATGCTTTGCATTTGGAACAGATTTCTTTTCAGGTGGGGAGGGGGAGTAGAACTCCTTAGCATCAGAGCATATTAATAATAATATAGGAAATACTAATGCTCTGATGGCCATTTCAAAAATCTTTTCTGAGTGAGCACAAAGAAGCTAAGAGGAACATACGTGCTAAATTTCAAGTTTGTAGGCTTTTTGTTCTGGAGATTTTGTGATGATGCGTGAGTGTTATTTCACATACATGCATACAGATCATTAAGGCAAAATGATTGAATAAATGTTCATATTAGGGGCTGCAGTGAAAGCCTCTCTGTAGATAGTAACAAAAGCATTTTGACAATAGTATGAAATGAGCAGCAATATGAAACTCAGAGGAACAAACAGGTGCTCAATCTGGTAGCCTTTTGAGATTTTTCCCTGAAGATCAGCTATAAGACAATATGTTGCCTGCTTTAGAATGGAATAGAATAGAACCTTGGAGGTCATCTAGTCCAGCCCCCTGCTCAAGCAGGAGAAACTGTCCTATACCATCTCAGATAAGCGACTGTTCAAGTCTCTTAAAAACCTCCAATGATGGATCAGCCATGATTTCTGAAGGCAAGTTTTTCCACTGCTTAATTGTCCTTACTGTTAGGAAATTACTCCTTAATTCCAGGTTGCTTTCTCTTTGATCAGTTTCCAACCATGTAGATTCTCAGCCATCCAGGTCATGGTTGTCCAAAAGTTGCTTTTTCAAGAGGCAATTGGATTTCCTGGTTTTTGTCTGAAGACATTTCACTTTTCATCCAAGAAGCTTCCTCAGTTCTGAAGGAGCTTATTGGATGTGAAGTTGCGAATCAAAACATTTTCCAAGAAAAACCAGAAAGTGCAGTTGCCTCTTGAAAAAGCACCTTTGGGACACTTGATGTGTAATTGTGTTCTACTTGTATCCTAAAATATTACAAGAGTCATTTGATTTGTAATAGGCATTTCAGAAGAAGCCAAGCTCCCTGGAACAACTCATACAATTTGCAGTCGAGTTTACTTAAAAATGTAAATGGAAGGTGACTATTTGGATAATTTTCTGGCTATTTCTATATATCTTTCTTAGGAAAACCCCAAACATTTTAATTCCACAATGAGAAGTTAGTATTTGAGAGACAGACTGCAGTAATCTTTGAAGGTTCCCCTGTTCGTGATCTATCACCCATTCTAAGGTTGAACCAAGTACTGAATGGCAACACCAGTTAGGAATTTATCAATCTGCAGTACCTTAAGCTGGTCATAAGGACAGTGGACTTGTTGGTGATCATCAATTTCAAAGGGTTGCAAGAACTTGAGGATAATGGTCATCCCTTTCTCTACCCGTATGCTGTAGTTACACTGCAAGTTAGGTGGATAGGGCTCAGGGTATCCAGGGCTTGACAAATACCCAAAGGTTTCTGTGAACAGTTCATTGCTGCAATCCACTGCGGAGCAAGACACAAAAGAAGATTCACTAGAAGGAAAATTCATATTGGCTCATCTGCAGAACAGCAGCTGGCATATTTCTGGGGCCTATTTCTCATTGTAAACCTGAAATAGCACCTTGATGGCATTACAGGCAAGGGTTGTGAGCCCCTTAACAGGGGTTGGCTTTAAATTTTTTAATGGGTTCTCTGCCCAGTTGCTGGGTGGGCGTCACTATGGTAGACGTGGCCTAGTCGGCCTTCTGCATCACAACGGGGAGGTGGAGTGTTTTTGCTCTCCCTGGGCTCCAGAGGTTTTCATCGAGCCTCCAGGTGGGCGAAAACGGCCTCCCCGGGCTCCAGAGACTGTCTGGAAGCCAGAAACAGTCCCATTTCTGGCCTCCCCGAACGTTTGGGAGGCTTGTTTTTCGCCCTCCCTGAACCTCCATGTGCGCCCTGCACTTAACCTGCATCCAAAACGGGCCTTGTGGGGACTCCTGGGAGGAATGGGGTAGGCGGGGCCAGCTAGGAGTGGGAATTGGGGGTTCTCCAAACTGTGCAGAATCTTAGCTAGAGGGTCTCCCAAACTCCTGTGAACCCCCAGTAGCCCATTCCCTGCCCCTTGAGGTAGACTAGATGAGAAATCAGAAACCCCACCGATTACAGGTACGCTGGTACTATTGTACTAGTACCAGGTACTATTGTACAATTACTATTACTATAGTAATACAATGACTATTGTAAAGTGTAATGGCAGAATCTTAAAGCCCTTCAGAGATTTCCTCTGCTGCTTCTCGTACAAAAAGGGAATCAAGGCATTGTTCTGAATTTCATGTTCATACTTTCTCCTTTCCTTTCCCAAAACTGAATTGTCACTTCTCCGCGAATGACTTCTACAAACTTCCTCAATGTTATCTTGCATTCTTCCACATTGGTATTCTTCTGGGCATGATCTCCCTGTTCTCACTGGTATTCTGCTTTCTTGGGTGATCATGTCATCTTACCTTTGCAAGAATACCCATCACTCTGGAGTTGGTATCCAGGCTGGCAGGAGCAGAAGTAGCCCCCTATATAGTTGTGACAGAAATGCTGGCACTGCGGACCATCTTCGACGTCATTTCTGGGGGCACACTCATCTAGATCTAGAGGATGAGATGAAAGCAGAGAAAATAATGGCATACAGGATTTTATTCATTTTGCATTCAAGATCAGGTCATTCTTTTGCTCTTGAGCAGAAAAACATTCTCAAGGCAGCTGTTTCTAGGACAGCTTCTCCAAGTAAACGAGGAAATCCCAGTCCTCCTGCTTATGATATGTTATGGTACATCGGTTTGCTCATATATGCTGCACCGCAGCTGGAGATTAATGGCTCCTGAAAATCTTATTTCTTCACCAGCAAATATTTGTAGATAGCTGCAATGTTGAGGGTCTGCTGTTCTTCACTTAGCAGGTACAAACTGCAAATCTTTACCTGCTAGGACAGAATTGCAGGTGTGAAATAACAATTTAAGCAATGCAATTAAAGTCTCCTGTGACCCAAAATCCCCAGTTCCTCAAGACATGAGAAAATCCATCAGATATGGGTACATTTCCCTAAAAAAGAAAATGTATAGCACTCATTTGTCCCTGGAGCTTCAGACACCCACAGTATCTTGACATGTTTTTCATCCATTCAGGTTCACCAATTTCTACTGTTTCTGGACAGGGACAACAGCCTAAGTGCTAGTAAACTTCTCACTGGGTGTTTACGCAATGTTATCTATTGAGCTGCCTTTGAAGATAATTTAGCAATTTCAATTGCTGCAAAATATAGATGCCAGAATTTTCCCCTGTATGTCCACATGCCAGGTCATCCATCCAGTATATAAAGGTAGCATTTGCATGGTAACATCACTATGTTTGTGTCATCAGTTCATGTCATCACAGTTTGCTGCAGATGCCTCTAGCTATATTTACATATACCACTACACTGAGATGAACACAGAAGCTTGGAAACTGTATTTCCCAACCTCATTTTATGTTGAGCTAATTAAAATAGAGTATTTTTAAATACTGTTAAATGCTTCTTCCCAGATATCTTCCCATCTGGGCTGAATTGCTATTTATGTGATAAGCTCTTGACTGAGTTACCTATTCTCTCTTGATTGTTCATGCTTATTTCCTCTTCTGTTCGTTTCCTCCTACCTTAAATATTTTTCATCAGCAAGCCTTGAGTGAGTGATCTTGAAAAGTGAAGCTGGGTCAGTTTGTGCTTAAGACTTCAGCAGGGTATATATATTCTATACTTACCCACAGCTTGATAATAAGCTAAGAATCCCTTATAGGAAACTACAATGCCATTCTCCTCATTAGAGAAGTCAGACTGGAACAGGAGCCGCATGTGATTATTGGTAGAAAAAAACTCCTTGTCTCTTGGGTGGTTGCCTGTGGCAGAATCTATCTGGCCACAGAATCGGCCTAAGTCCTTCTTGTTTGCTGTGATCTGCCAGAGTCCAATGAGAGATGGAAGGAAACATTAGAAACCAGAGAACTCCTTGGCCGAGATCTAAAATATCTACAATGAACTTGACACATACATGGGGCAATAAACTATAATCCTTTAAAAACAGTCCATGCAGAAAGCATCTTGCCAATTTGCATGGAAACAAGCGGAATTTGGAAAACAAATTGAGATGCAGAAAGTTGGCGTGTTATAGAAGAAGGAAGGAAATCAATATTCCCTCTAGTAAGCATTTTCTTGCAACTAAACATGAGCACAAATGCAAAAAAAAAAAAAAGTGTGAGGAGAATAATAAGGAAGACAAGAAGGAAGTTGTGATGCAAAGACCAGTGAATACAGTAATATTTGATCCTTAATGGGCAGCAATACTTGGATCTCAGAGACCCTGATTCCCATCACCACAAGCCAGCTTCTCTTTACATACCTTGACAAAGTCATACCGGCAGGTCTCAGATGGCTCCAGATCAAACAGCCAGAAACTTAGCTTTACTCTGTAACCCTTTGGCACTGAAATGTCCCAAGTACTGATGTTGTTGCTGGGGTATGTTTTGGGATAATTTGGGGAAGTGATCTCCCCATAAAGCTTTGTGGTTGGTCTGGAACTGACTGCAGCAACTAAGAAAGCTCCCTGAAGCAGGAAGACAACAGGATACCTGTCAACACAACACAAGATAGGCACATATGAGAAGAGCCAAAAAACAGAGCCAACAAGGTCTCTGAAGTGGATTCCCCCCTCTCCAAACACAGAAACATACATTGAAATTTGAACTGGGCAATAGGCACCTTCAAAGAAAATGCATCTTTTTCTTTTGAAACATCTTCTCAGTGTTGCATAAATAGGACTTACATATTACAAACCTTGTTTTGCCTTTTTTCAGAGAAACTTAGATTTCTAGAGCGGTACATGCTGTACGCCCAGCCTATCCAATCTATAATGGCACAATGATGCTAACAGATTCACACTGTGTAGTCCATAGTCCTGGACTAGGCTACCAGATCTGGTTGTAAATATCCAAATGACCAGTAGAGGGCAGCAAATAATTTCAGAAAATTATCTCTTTGTTGCAGGGATTTTCTGAAATTTTGTAATTCAGATCCTATTCTTGTACCTATGAACCTTCTAATGAACGGGATCTTGAAATTCCTGGTGGAAAGGTGGCATTCTGTCCTCTTGTGTTAGAACAGTTCCCTTGTTGATCCAGAAGGTGGAAAACCATTTAACACACAGCATGAGAGTGTAGGGTAGCCTTGAAAACTCGGATCTTTTCAGAATTGCAAGAAAGAGCAAGAGTATCATAAACATTGTGGCCTCTGTTGCGAGTTCTATGTAGACTAAAATCTCTGCAACAATCCTAGAGATAGCGAAGAAAAGAAGAAAGGCAGCAATAGTCCTTGAGTGGCTTTCAGTTTTGATTTCATCCCCTGTGAAGTAGTTGCCACTCTGATTTGTTTACGGTTGTTCTGCAAAGCTCTTTGGACCCAAAGATCTCCAAAGGCTGCCCAAAATGGCTGCAAAGGAACCTGAAGAGATATGGCTAACTTTAATCCCAAATCCCTGTCTCTGGCCTACATTGGCAACCCCTGACTTTTCAGATGAAGATGAACTAAGAGTCTTGAAGTTGAATGAAGAGAAGCACTAAGTTGTACCTGCATGAGGGGCTGCAGGACTAAAACAAGAACAAGGCACTTTAGCAACACCTTGAGGCTTTGTCATATTATTCTAAGGTTAAACCCAGCCTTGCAGTTCCTTCTCAGGCAGACCACAGACATTCTGCGTCCTTTGAGATGTTGTAATATAGATATTATAAAAGAGGAATCACTGCATTTGTTTTAACAAGTAGGCACCTATGCCACCTCCCTTTCCCACACAAACAACACTCACATGTTCGAAGCTGGACTTAAGCTCTCTTTTCTACCTCCAGTTCTTGTGGTCTGTTCTTGGGAGTTTCAAACAGATTTCAATAAATTCTTAACCCTGTTAGCTATGATTCACTGAGATTGGGGTAGAACATGCCGAGTGGGAGGGAAGAGAGATCGCTGGTAGTTTCCAGTCAATTAGGTAATAGTTACAACTTTCCTAAATTGTGTTCTGCTGCCCTCTGCTGTCTACACACACACACACACACACACACACACACAAACATAAATCACACATATTGAAAGAGACAGTTTTTAATATAAATATGTCCACTTAGAGATGGAGGGAGATACATCCATAGGTGAGGAGTTAGACAGAACCTTGGAGACATTGTTATTGTGTAGAATGGTCATCCTCAATGTGATGATGAATAGAAAAATATTATTAGTTGTCTAATATATTATAATTTTCATTGCTTTTATTGTATTTTTGTACAATTTTTAAGCTATTTGGAGCTTTAGAAGGGGATTGAACATCATATACATTGCAGTAAATAAATCAATGTGTGTATACACGTGTAAAATTATACTCCCTTGGCTTTTGGGGATCACATGGACCTCTCTGTGTAATGCAGGGGTGTCAAACTCATGTCATCATGGTGTCATCATGTGATGTATCAGGGCTTTTTTCCACCTCGCTAAGCCAGGCATGGGCATGGCTGGCATGTGATGCATCCAGCCCATGGGCCTAAGTTTGACAGCCCTGGTGCAGTTGTTTACCTCATCCAAGCACTAACTAGGTTCAACGTTTTTTTAATCATTTCTGGTGATCAACCAAGGTCAGCAAAGATAGAGCCATTCCAGAGCAGTGTTTCTTAACCTTGGCACCTGGAGGGGCAACCTGAACTCCCAGAATTGTCCAGCTGTAATTCAAGTCCATTCCACTCTTGGGGTGCCATTCTCCATTCTTCTTCAAGAGCCATAGTGGTTAGAATGCAGTCTTCTGCTGAATGCCGACTGCCAGCAATTTGGCAGTTTGATCCTGATGGGCTCAAGGTTGACTCATCCTTCCATCCTTCCAAGGTGGGTAAAATGAGGATCCAGATTGTTGGGCACAATATGCTGACTCTGTAAACCGCTTAGAGAGGGCTGTAAAGAACTATAAAGCGGTATATAAGTCTAAGTGCTATTGCTATTTTGTGGAGTCGAAGTTCACACATCTTTAAGTTGCCAAAGTTGAGAAACACTATTCCAAACAGAGGGAAGGAGGAAAAATTTCATCAAAGAGCAATGAATGAAACCAGAAAATAAACCAAGACTGCTAGTGCCATTTAGTCTAATTCAACATGTCTGTTATCAATGTTGACAGAAAAAAAGGCAACTTGCTGTATTTATGGAGAATGAAAACATATAACATTACCTTGTCACAAGTATATACTGTGTTCCGTTTGGATAATAAGGTACGCGAGACCGGTATTCCAATAAACAGTTCTTTATTTTAACAGTATAGTGACTTGTAGCGGAACATTTGGCGAAGCCGCAGCAGCCCTTCTTATAGCGGCTGCTCGCGGCTTGTGGCCAATGACAGCTCTTTAAGAATTCTCACCATCAGGCAGCCAATCAAAATGGTGCTTAATTGACCAATCCGAGAGTGGCCTATTCGGCCAATCAGTTTTAGTTATTTGGAGTCTTCTAATTTCCATACACAACACCCCTCCCCCCTTGGTTTCGTCCAACGTGTGTAACGTAGTCACGCAGATAGGTGGGGCTTTTGCGGGTCCTACTTGACCTGCGTAGCTCAGTCTCAGCATGGTCTTCCATCGGTTCGGACAGGATCGCCTTTTCTCCGCGTCTTCTCCATGGAACCTCCTGGAAGGGTGAGTCAGCCTTGCCTCTCCGGCCTGGATCTCTCAGGCTGGTTGAGGTGGCTCTGCTGCTCCCTCCTGGTTTGTCCAGGTTGGTTGAGCTGGCCTGGCTGTCTCCTTCCAGGAAGGCCTCACCTGGTTCTCTTCTCCGGAGGTCGTCTATGGGTAAGCGCTCTTTTTGTTTTATCTGAGTTTCTAATTTGGGTTTGTGTTGTGTCTTTTGTCATGTTATTGATGGTTCGTCTCTTCCTTTTTTATTGTGTTTCCCCCCACTCCTCGGTTGTTTCTGGATTGTTTATTGGTGTTTGCGGCAGTGCTGTAGTATTACGTTCCAATGTCCTAGAGCGAAGCTGATCGATGTGCCGCTTCCATGTTCTGCCATCGTCTGATGTGAGTCAGTATGACCGGGGCCCTGTGATTTGAGTAACTGCAGCTGGAAGCCATAATGGGTCCCCGGTAAGATTTTTTGTGTAGACAAAGTCACCAATAGCAAAGGAGCGATATTTTCTTGAGGAGTCAGGGGTTTTTTCACAGGTATAAGTGGGGTGTAGTCTATCTAGGTAGGAATGCAATTTTCTACCCATGAGGAGTTCAACTGAGCTTTTGTTAGTGGTTGTGCTAGGGGTGATATATTAAATTGTTAACAGTTTATTAAGTCTATCTTGGATGTCCCCCATGTCCAGTTTGTCTAGGGCCTCTTTAGTATAATGAACCATGCATTCAGCTCGTCCATTAGAAGCCGGATGAGCCGGCGCTGTCAGGGCATGTCGGATGCCCTGTGCAGCCAGGTATTGCTCGAAGGCTAAAGCAGTAAACTGGGGGTCAGAGACTACTACATCTGGCAGTCCATGTGTAGCAAGAAGTCTGTTCAATTGTTTTATGACTGCTTCAGTAGTAATGGATGCCATAAGAATAACCTCTAACTAGTTTGAATAAGCGTCAACAATTATAAAATATGTGTTCGCTTTCATTGGCCCAGCAAAGACAATGTGCAGTCTCAACCATGGGCCTCTGGGATTTTCCCATTCCAGGACTGGTGCAAGAGGGGGAGGTAGGCCTTGATTTTTGGCAGTCATGGCATATTGCCACCCATTGTTCAATGTCTTTGTCCAGCCCTGGCCACCAGACGTAACTCCTGGCCAGGGCTTTCATTTTGACTATGACCGGGTGTCCCTCGTGCAACATGCACAACACTTCCTCCTGCAACTTTTTTAGAATCATCACCCTGTCTTCCCAGAGTACACAGCCCTTTTCAATGGACAGTTCAGTCTTCTGGGTGCAAAAATGTTTAAAAGTCTTGCCTCTATCCTTATCCGGCCAGCCCCTAGCTACCCAATGCAGGATTCGAGCTGTCAGTAGGTCTTTCGCGGTAGCTTTAGCAACGTCTGCTATGGTTAGTGGCAGATTCAGCCATGACTCTATTTGGCGAGTGGAGACGGTGGGAGCTGGGTCGCCTTTTATGTCGGGCAGCGGGGAATGGCTCAAAGCATCCGCATGGTGATGGTCTTTCCTGGCCAATGGATGAGTGTATAATTGTATACAGTGAAGAATTCTGACCACCTCATCATTCTTGGCGACAAAATGTTCAGGGTTGGTTTGTTTCCTGCTAGGATCCCTAGCAGGGGTTTGTGGTCAGTGATAATTGAAAATGTCCGACCATATAGGTATTTGTGGAATCTTTTGACACCTGCAATGATTGTGAGGGCTTCTTGGTCGAGTTGGCTGTAGTTCCTTTCAGATTTTGACAGTGTTTTGGAATAGAAGGCGATTGGTGCTTCTCTACCATCTGGTAGCTTGTGGCCCAGTATGGTGCCGATTCCAAAAGGCGATGCATCACAGGGGACCGTCAGTGGCAGGGTGTTACTGTATTGTATTAAAACGGTGTTGGATGTTTATAAGTCCTTAATGTTTTGGAATGCTTCTTCTTCTCGGTGGCACTAATTCCAGACAGTTTTTTAATCTAATAGTCGATGAAATGGCTCTGCTACGGTTGCCTTTTGGGGCAGGGAGACATTGTAGAAGATAATGAGACCTAAGAACGCTTGTAAGTTTGCTTTGTTCTTAGGTCTGGGTGCATCTTTAATCGCCTTTATTTTCTTTTCAGTGGGGTGTATCCCTTGCTCATCTATAAGGTAGCCTAAAAATTCGACTACTTCACATTTTTCTCTTTTGACCTTAAGCCCTGCTTCCTTGAATCTTCGCAATACTTATCTCAGTCAATTTTCTAATTGTTTATTTTTTGCTGATACTAATACGTCATAAAAATAGGGAATGACTCCTTTTATTCCATTTAGAAGATGCTCCATGAGGCTTTGGAAAATGCCTGGGGCAACGCTAACACCAAATTGAAGTCTGTTACATTTGAATGCCCCTCTGTGTGTGACTATAGTCTGTGCCTCTGCAGTTTCGGGGTCAACTGACAGCTGTTGATATGCTTGCGCGAGATCACGCTTTGCGAAAAATTTTCCTCCCCCTAGTGAATGCAACAGATGTTGAACTACCGGAACAGGGTATGCGCTTTGTTGGAGTGCATGATTTAGGGTTGCCTTATAGTCTCCACAGATGCACACTGACCCATCTGGTTTGACAGGAGTCATGATGGGAGTTTCCCACCTGGCATGGTCAATTGGCTCTGACACCTCTTGTGCAATGAGTTTGTTAAGCTGCTCATCTATTTTGGGTTTTAAGGTAAAGGGAACGCGTCTGGCTTTGAGCCTGATGGGAGCTATCTTAGGGTATAGGCTGAATGTTATTGGGGTCCCCTTGTACTTGCCTAAGGTCCCATCGAATACATCCTGGACCTCTTCCAGCAGGCTCTCCTCCCAATTGGTCTCAGCTGACGCTGTTGATCCCGGTCACTCCGATTCCCAGGGGCGTGAACCATTCGATTCCCAGCAGGCTAAGGCTGTCACGGTCGATGATTGTCAGAGGAAGTACTTCAGCGTGGTTTTTAAATTCTACTAGGAAATGTCCAAGACCCACTACCGGGATTCAGTTTCCCTGGTAATCCTTAAGTATTCGTTTTTGCTGTTCCAGTTCTCTTTGCTTGATGTCTGGTATCAGGTTTCTGATAGTGTTCCATGATACCATTGACAGCCTTGATCCGGAGTCTACTTCCATCTCACAGGGCTTTCCTTCGATTTTCACATTTATCCAGATCTTTTTTGTGTTTGCTGCCCTGGCATTTCTGATGATTAATGTTTGATGTGTTTCTTCTCTGTCGTTCATTTGCCGGTTTCTGCTCTCTTGGCTCCATCTGCTTCCGGCTTGTCTCTCTCTGTTTCTGGGGGGGTGCTGCTGCGTCTTTTTGGACTATAGCTCTTTTTGTTCCAGCAGACCCTTGCAATGTGCCCCCATTTTTCACAACATCTGCAAATGGCATCTAAGAATTTTCATTCTGAACGCGGGTGATTTCCTCCACATCCAGCACACTGGAATTCTCGCCTGCTTCTTCCTTTTTCGATCCCATCCTCGTCACCAGTGTTCCATTTGGAAATAAGGTGCGTGAGACCAGGTTACAACAAACCGCTCTTTATTAAAACAGTATATGTGCCCCCGTTTCTCACAAAATCTGCAAATGGCATCCAGGAATCTGCATTCAGAGCACGGTTGATCCCCTCTGCACCCAGCACACTGGAATTCTCACCTCCTTCCTCTTTTTTCCCACCATTTTCTTTCTGACTGAAGCCTATGTATGTCTTCGTTGTCATCAACGGTGTTGCTCGGGGAGTTGAGGTCTTCATGGTGGGCAGTCGCAGTGGGCTGTTTTTGGTTTCCTTCCACCTTCTTTTCTCAAGGTTGGTTCGGTGTTTCTAGATTTGTTGAGTTCATCTGGCGCATGGTAGCTGTGGATTTCTTGGCTGCTTCAGCGGCGGTGGCTTCTGCGATGGCCTCAGCCACCGTGTTATTCGGTCTGTTTAGCAGCTTGCTTTGGAGCGTAGCGTCCTTCAATCCAAGGACCACGCGGTCTCTCATGGCTTTGCCCATGTTCTGAAATTTGCAGGCTCCTCTGATATTTCTTAGGGCTGCTATGAAATCTCTGATGCTCTCGTCTTCTCGTTGGTCTCGTTTATAAAATTCATGCCTTTTGATTAGATTGGAGACCACAGACGCGTAATGGGCTCGTAGCATTTGGTTTAATTCTGGCCATGCCATCTGTTTTACATCCCGTGGTTTGGCTGATGCCTTGGCCATTTTAAAAACGGCAGGGCCACAATGTGTGAGGAATACAGCTCTCTTCCTCTGGTCAGTTATTTCTTGTAGCTCGTTGCTTTCTAAGAACATCAGAAAATGGTCAATGTATGACTCCCAATCTTCTTCGGTTGGGTTGAACAGTGTGGGCAGCACATTGTTACCGGCCATCTTGATTGCTGGGTTTTGGTTGCCGCGTGCTTCGGTCTCACTCTTCTAGGACGATCCCACCTTCATCGCTTTTCCAAATGGAAAAATGTTCCATTTGGATAATAAGGTACGCGAGACCGGTATTCCCACAAACAGCTCTTTATTTTAACAGTATAGTGACTTGTAGCGGAACATTTGGCGAAGCTGTGGCAGCCCTTCTTATAGCGACTGCTCACGGCTTGCGGCCAATGACAGCTCTTTAAGAATTCCCGCCGTCAGGCGGCCAGTCAAAATGGTGCTTAATTGACCAATTCGAGAGCGGCCTGTTTGGCCAATCAGTTTTAGTTATTTGGAGTCTTCTAATTTCCATACACAACATACTGTATAAATTGTAGAGTCACCTTTAGCAAGATGGGCAGTATATAGGAGGAAGAAAGAAAAAAAGAAAGAAAGAAGGGAGGGAGAGAGAGAGATAATGATCTAATCTATATAGTGCTCACTTCACCCTAACAATCATACCATTCAAGTAGTAATCCACTAAAACAGAATTTAACAAGCTAGCTTACTTTCTAGTTGTTAAAGACATCATATTAAGGCAAAGAAGAAACATGGAATATGCCCAGCCTAGGAAAGGATAAACCAGACATCAGAAGCCCTGCATGTAACATGATTCTGTGGCATATTGGGCTTTATAGATGATAATCATCACCTTGAATAATACACAGAACCCCACTGGAAGCCAGCACAACTTGTAGAGTTGAGATGTTACATAGGTTAAGAGGGTATGCCAAATACTATCCACAAATAGTAAATACTAATCAGTTAACATACCAATTAAATATGAGCATACAAAATATGCATACATTCTACCAGCTCTCCATTTTACCAGCCAATTAAGGATGTAATTTTTAATTTTGCCCCTTATTGCAGATTGTCAAATTGAAAGTTATACTCATAGGTCATAAATGTTGTTGCAGACATGGTTTATTCACTGCAAAGAACAGTAACGTCATATGTTGCTCCTGGCTAAGCAATGACTTGCATAAGTTATGTCTACCTGGATTCTGTTACATGCAAGAACTGTCAATTTAAAATGACTGAGTTTTATTATTCATATCTCAGCAGTTAGAATGGAAGTGAATATAACTGGTGCTTTGGGAAGGATATTGAGATTGTGATGTAACTAAAATAGAAAAGAATTAGCATATGAGACTTCTAGGTTTGGGATTCCCCCTATATTTCCCCATATAATCTAAGCACTCTTTTGTGGTCCCTCTGCTGAATGTATTCCTTATTTAATACAATGTGAAAAAGCAGAATTTCCTTACCTTTACGTTGATTTCTAGGATTTCTATAATATGCAGCATCTTCAGTGCCTACAACTGGGGAGGGAGAGGGAAGGAATGGCAAGATGAGAGGGATGGCATGGAATTGTCCCTCCTGGGCTGCCCCACTGCCTACACATACATATGGCAAGAGTTCTAAAGATGTTTATTCAAAACCCTGGTTGAAAAGAATGTTTAATCAATACCTTCTTAACTAGGGTATAACAAGGAGAGGGCCAGCTTCAGCGACAATGGCAAGGTGACTCATATCTCTCCTTAGTAGAGACTAATTAGCTGCTTCAGTTATATGTAACTTTGATGGGACTTGCAAAAGATACTTCATGGAAAACTTAATAAAGTGGAACAACATATGTAGGTAAATCATTTTGACTAGAATCCAGAAAGCCACTGGTAGCCAGTGCAACTCTTTCAGTGTTGAATTATGTGGCACTTTTTGGAAGCACCACTCACCCCCATGCTGCCAGATGCAATTTTGGGTTATCTTTGAGACTATGCAGTGATGAACATGTTGCAGTAATTCCACCTTGAGATTCTTTAGGTATATCTACTTAAGAATGACACATCTTCATCAGCTGAAGCTGACGAAAAATCTCATTCTCACCAGTATATTGTGGCTAAGCAAGCAACCGCACTGAATTCAGGCAGAACATTAAGCTGCAAGCCTGGTCCTTAAGATGAACAGTGATACTGTCCATATCTGATATTTTTCACACTCTGATGTCCAACTTCATGGAAGGAGCAACAACTTCTTCCTCACCCAAATTCAAGTTTAATTTATTTTTCCACATCCAGTTCTTTACAAATTAGAGATATGCAGAGACTGTTGTGACTTGAGTTTAAAGAAAAGGAGAAATATAATTGACTGCCATCAGTGTACTAGTAACTATTGAGTTTGAACCTACCCATGATTCTTGCAACAGTACCATATAAATCTTAAATAAAATGGGAAATAAATTACAACTGTTGTGTATAGAACTTGGTAGACTCCAAATATCTTAAACTGATTGGCCAAATAGGCCGTTCTCGGATTGGTCAATTAAGTGCCATTCCAATTGGCTTGCTTGACAGCAGGAACACATGAACAACTGTCATTGGCCACAAGCCGTGAGCAAGCTGCTATAAGAAGGGCTGCCGCGGCTTGGATAAATGTTCAAGTCACTGTACTGTTTTTATAAAGAGCTGTTTGTTGGAATCCGGTCTCGCGCACCTTATTTCCAAACGGAACACTGGCGACGAGGATGGGATCGAAGGAAGAAGCAGGCGAGAATTCCAGTGTGCTGGATGTGGAGGAAATCACCCGCGTTCAGAATGCAGATTCTTAGATGCCATTTGCAGATGTTGTGAAAAACGGGGGCACATTGCAAGGGTCTGCTGGAACAAAAAGAGCTATAGTCCAAAAAGACGCAGCAGCATCCCCCTTCAGAAACAAAGAGAGACAAGCCGGAAGCAGATGGAGATGAGAGAGCAGAAACCGGCGATGAACAACAGAGAAGAAACACACCAAACAATAGCCCTCAGAAATGCCAGGGCAGCAAATGCAAAAAAGATCTGGATAAATGTGAAAATCAAAGGAAAGCCCTGTGAGATGGAAGTAGACTCTGGATCATACCTGTCAATGGTATCTTGGAACACTATCAGAATACCAGACATCAAGCAAAGAGAACTGGAACAGCAAAAATTGATATTAAAAGACTACCAGGGAAACCGAATCCCGGTAGTGGGCCATGGACATTTCCTAGTAGAATTTAAAAACCACAATGAAGTGCTGCCTCTGACAATAATCGACCGTGATCGCCCTAGCCTGCTGGAAATCGAATGGTTCGCGCCTCTGGAAATCGGAGTGACCAGGATCAACAGCATCGTTGCGGCCAACTGGGAAGAGAGCCTGCTGGAAGAGTTCCGGGATGTATTCAACGGGACCTTAGGCAAGTACAAGGGGATCCCAATATCATTTAGCCTAGACCCAAAGGTAGCTCCCATCAGACTCAAAGCCAGATGTGTTCCCTTTGCCTTAAAGCCAAAAATAGATGAGCAGCTTAATAAACTCATTGCACAAGGGGTGTCAGAGCCAATCGACCATGCCAGGTGGGAAACACCCATCGTGACTCCTGTCAAACCAGATGGGTCAGTGCGCATCTGTGGAGATGATAAGGCAACCCTAAATCATGCACTCCAACAAAGCGCGTACCCAGTACAGGTAGTGCAACACCTGTTGCACTCATTAAGGGAGGGAAAAATTTTTGCGAAACGTGATCTCGCACAAGCGTATCAACAGCTACCAGTTCACCCCAAGACTGCAGAGGCACAGACTATAGTCACGTACAGAGGGGCATTCAAGTGCAACCGACTTCAATTTAGCGTTAGCGTTGCCCCGGGAATCTTCCAAACTAAAAGAAGTTTTGCGAAGATTCAGAGAAGCAGGGCTTAAAGTCAAAAGAGAAAAAAAGAGCCACTGCTCAGGTCGAATTTTTAGGCGACCTTATAGATGAGCAAGGGATACACCCCACTGGAAAGAAGATAAAGGCAATCAAAGAAGCACCCAGACCTAAGAACAAAACTGAATTACAAGCATTCTTAGGTCTCATTAATTTCTACAATATTTTCCTGCCCCAAAAAGCAACCGTAGCAGAACCTTAACATCGACTGTGAGATAAAAAAACTGTCTGGAAATGGGGCCACGGAGAACAAGCAGCATTCCAGAACATTAAGGACTTATTAACTTCTAACACCGTTTTGATTCAGTACAGCAACACTTTGCCATTGATGGTCACCTGTGATGCATCGCCTTTTGGAATCGGCACCATCCTGAATCACAAGCTACCAGACGGCAAAGAGGCACCAATCGCCTTCTATTCCAAAACACTGTCAAAATCTGAAAGGAACTACAGCCAACTCGACCAAGAAGCCCTCACAATCATTGCAGGTGTCAAAAGATTCCACAAATACCTATATGGTAGGACATTTTCAATTATCACTGACCACAAACCCCTGCTAGGGATCCTAGCAGGAAACAAACCAATCCCGAACATTCTGTCGCCAAGAATGACGAGGTGGTCAGAATTCTTCACTGTATACAATTACACACTCATCCATTGGCCAGGAAAGACCATCACCATGCGGATGCTTTGAGCCATTCCCCGCTGCCCGACATAGAAGGCGACCCAGCTCCCACCGTCTCCACTCGCCAAATAGAGTCATGGCTGAATCTGCCACTAACCATAGCAGACGTTGCTAAAGCTACCGCGAAAGACCTACTGACAGCTCGAATCCTGCATTGGGTAGGTAAGGGCTGGCCGGACGAGAATAGAGGCAAGACTTTTAAACCTTTTCACAACAGACAGACTGAGCTGTCTATTGAAAAAGGCTGTATACTGTGGGGGGACAGGGTGGTAATCCCAAAAAAGTTACAGGAAGAAGTGTTGTGCATGTTGCATGAGGGACACCCGGGCATAGTCAAAATGAAAGCCCTGGCCAGGAGTTACGTCTGGTGGCCAGAGCTGGACAAAGACATTGAACGATGGGTGGCAACATGCCATGTCTGCCAAAAATCAAGGCCTACCCCCCCACTGGTACCAGTCAGGGAAAGGGAAACTCCCAGAGGACCATGGTCGAGACTGCATATTGACTTTGCTGGGCCAATGAAAGGGAACACCTATTTTGTAATCATTGATGCCTACTCGAACTGGTTAGAGGTTATCCTTATGGCATCCACTACTACGGAAGCAGTCATAAAATACTTAAACAAACTTTTTGCCACACATGGACTGCCAGATGTAGTAGTCTTGGACAACGGGCTCCAGTTTACCACTTTAGCTTTCGAGCAATACTTGGCTGCACAGGGCATCCGACATGCCCTGACAGCGCCGGCTCATCCGACTTCTAATGGACGGGCTGAACTCATGGTTCATTATACTAAGGAGGCCCTAGACAAACTGGACACAGGGGATGTCCAAGATAAACTTAACAAACTATTAATTATTCAACATATCACCCCTAGTACAACCACTAACAAAAGCCCAGCAGAACTCCTCATGGGTAGAAAATTGCGTTCCTACCTTGATGGACTGCACCCCACCTATACGTGTGACAAACCCCCTGACTCCTCCAGAAAATATTGCTCCTTTGATATTGGCGATTTAGTCTATGCTAAGAACCTTACCGGGGACCCATTATGGCTTCCAGCCACAGTTACCTAAATCACAGGGCCCCAGTCATACCGACTTGCACTAGACGATGGCAGAACATGGAAGTGGCACATCGACCAGATTCGCTCTCGAACATTGGAATGCAACACTACACCACCGCCGCAGACACCAATAAACGAGCCAAAAACAAGCGGGGTGGGGGAAACACAAAATAATAAAAAAGGGAGAGATGAACCTCCAATAACACGACAACAATCACTACACAAACCCAAACTAGAATCCCAAATGAAACAAAAAAAGCGCTTACCCATAGATGACCTCCAGAGAAGAAGTCCGGGAGCAGGAGAGTGAGGCAAGGCCTTCCTGGAAGGAGACAGCCAGGCCAGCTCAACCAGCCCGGACAAACCAGGAGGGAGCGGCGGAGCCACCTCAACCAGCCCAAGAAACTCAGGCAGGAGTGGCAAGGCTGACTCACCTTTCCAGGAGGTTCCATGGAGAAGACACGGAGAGAAAGCGATCCTGTCCGAACTGTTTGAGGACCACGCTGAGACTGAGCTACGCAGGTCAAGTAGGACCCGCAAAAGCCCTACCTACCTGCGTGACTACGTTACGCACGTTGGACGAAACTAAAGGGGGAGGGGTGTTGTGTATAGAACTTGGTAGACTCCAAATATCTTAAACTGATTGGCTGAATAAACCGTTCTCGGATTGGTCAGTTATGCACCATTCCGGTTGGCCCGCCTAATGGCAGGAACACTTGAACAACTGTCATTGGCCACAAGCCGCGAGCAAGCCGCTATAAGAAGGGCTGCCGTGGCTTGGGTAAATGTTCCGTTACAAGTCACTATTCTGTTTTAATAAAGAGCTGTTTGTTGGAACCTGGTATCACGCACCTTATTTCCAAACGGAACAACAACCTTTCAAGAACCTCCATGGACAATTCTTTTCTAAAAATGCTTTTTATAAAAAAAATGCTATGGACCCAGTATATTCAGACTTCAGTAACGCTTTTTGACAAAGACCAAAACCTATAGTTTGGCAGCAGCCAAAATGTTAATATAAATCCTTAGTTGTATAAACAGAGGAAAAGAATCAAAATCATGTGAAGTATTAGTACTGCTTTATGAATACTTAGTAAGACCACATTTGGAATACTGCATCCAGTCACCACATGATAGTCACCACATTACAAAAAAGATGTTGAGACTTTGAAAAAAGTGTAAAGAAGAATAAATAAAATGATTAAGGGCCTGGAGACAAAAACATATAAAGAATGATTGCAGGAATTGGGTATGGCCTGTCTAGAGAAAAGAAGGGCTAGGGTTGAGATGATAGCAGTATTCCATTATTTAACAGAATAACAGAGTTGGAAGGGATCTTGTAGGTTATCTAGTTCAGTAGTCACCAACCAGTGGGCCAGGGACCACTGGTGTTCCATGAGAAAATTTTGGTGGTCCATAGAGAAATGTCACGCCCAAAGCACCCCCTGAACGGCTGTCCCTGCGATGTCAACTATTCAACTTAAATGTTATAATATATCATGTCTTGCTCAACATATTTTCAAATTAGTTGGTTGTGGTGGATATTTTAATATTTTGGTATATAGTTAACTATTTTGGGTTTCCTTTTGGAATAATAAGTAGCTTGCAAACACAGAAATTCAGTCCTAATTTTATCTGAATTAACTGTGTTGTGGATCACACTTGGAATATAAAGCAATGGTTTTCAATCTGAGATTTGTGGGTTTCAACATGTTAAGCTGGAGAATTCTGGGCCTTGAAATCCATACCTCTTAGCTGCTGAGGTTGAGAAACACTAGCCTAGAATTATAAAATCCAGGAAAAGTTTCATGATTTGTGACTTTAGTTGTTCTGGAACTAGGCTGAAAAAAAAAGTTGCAGTCCTAGAATGTCAAGTCGCTATTGCTCTTTGGACAAAATGACTCTGATTGAGGAAATCTAAACCTCTAATTTTAGAGATGCTTACTATACTTAGTTGGCTGCTTTACCATTTGTACACTGGCAAATAAGTTTCAGTGGCTTTTTACTCATTGGGACTTACTTTCAAGTTAACAGTGCATAGGGTTTACAGGGCATAGTAGTAATAGTGTTGTCCAAATGGCTAGCTCTTTCTTGCCTCATTGTAAAATGACTTGTGACACAATTATAAGGCCTCTCTGCCAGCCATTCCTCTCTCTTAGTCCTCAGCTGAGTGTGTCAGTGTTTTGGCTATATCTGAGCCCTGATATATCATAGGAAGCCCTTGTCTAGTGACCCCAACTGTGATCTGCAACTCAATCATTAAATGAAGCAATTGCTAAGTGAAACCATGGTTATGTTTATGATCTTACTTCAGCTTTGCTTTGCTTTCCAACCCATAATAGCAATAGCACCTATATACCGCTTCATAGTACCTTATAGCCCTTTCTAAGTGGTTTACAGTGTCACCATATTTCCCCCAACAATCTGGGTCATTTTTCTGACCTCAGAAGGAGGGAAGGCTGAGTCAATCTTGAGCCAGTGGGACTCAAACTGCCAAACTTCTGGCAGCTGGCAGTCAGCAGAAGTAGCCTGCAGTACTGCATTCTAACCACTGTGTCACTTCAGCTAAAGGTTGTAAATATGGGGATTGATCTCAAAGTTACTTTATCATCACCATCGTAAGTGCAAACAGTTGCTGTATGAGGCAGTCACTAAATGGAGACTACCTGAACAATTAAACCATGTGACAAGCATCCTTCAGAGTGGTGTGGTGGCCTAGAGGTGGGGCTCTCACCTCACAACCAGGAGTCTGTGAGTTCAATCCTTGGTAGAGGCAGATATTTCTCTCTCTTGGCACACTGAGAATATACCTGCTGAACAAAACTACATATTGGTGACAGGAAGGGCATCCGGCCATTAAAACACAAGCTCTGCTAACTCCATTCAGTTGCCCAGAGTCCACCTTGCAAGGTATTATGGGTTGTTAAATGAAGATGATGATGATGATGATGATGACAAGCATCCTTCATGGCCCCTGTGCCATTCCCCTTTATTATTCTCAACCTTACAAACAAAATGCTTGAGCATTTTGCTCAGGGAGCAAATCTGGAGGTGTGCTTTCAACAAATCATAACTTATCCCAGGTAAATAAGAAGTAAAGAATATCAGCAGATCAGCTTTTTTAGTTCCTTCCTTGTAATCATGGCTCTCATACTAATTTATAGCTCCTCCACTTCCAATGCTTCATGAATTTATAAACAGTGCAAGAAGAGAAACAATAAGCCAGAGGCAAAGATATTTAAAGCATCCCCACTCCCAATCAACTCACACAGCTCACAAATTTATGTCCATTAATTATATGTCTATTGGTTTGCAAAGTATTCACTAAAGTAATCTGTTACATGGATGAGTACAACAGATAGACTCCTTTTGCTGAGCAGCCACAAATGGTACTGGAAACAGCATTGGTGATAAAGTGTATTATCTATGAATCTTGAAAGTGACATCAGTATGCTGGGTTTCTTGCTACCATAGCACTTATCTGTATAAGTGGGCTTATCTGTATGCCTGGCTGGGAGAAACCTGAGCTGGAGATAGCAGAGAAGTAGGACATGTCAGCCAACGTGTTCAATTTCAAAATAGCCACAGATTTGGAAGAACCCTTGCTCAGAGTAGCAAAAAATGGAGAGAAGATGAACATGAATTCATTTTCAAAGATGCAAAAGAAACATGTAGTCCCAAGGGCCTTCCTCTCCTAACGTTACTACAAATTAGTAGCATTGAATGTCTTAAAGAAAACTTAAATATAGGACTAGCCCCTGTGCAACTGTGATTAATCTCATTCAGAGTTGAGTAAAAGTATAAAAAATTAGTTTTTGTCTTGGCCCCACTTGTTTCTTTGTTCTCACAATATGTTTTAAGGGTATGTCACTCAAAGTACAAAGTGCATCCCTCATCCTGAAAAAGTTGCTGTCTTAGAGTTGTACAGCATCAAATGTAGTTGCTTTGTGGAAAAGGTTCTGTACTTTGAATATTGTAAGCAATTCTGAGTTAAAATAAAACAAAAATTCAAGTGCACCTCGGGTGCTTGTAAAAATAGGAACTTGCGACCTTATTTTATGGTGAAACAAAACTTCATCTTTAAAACCACTCTTTAAATTTAGGGTAACCAATTTTTCATACATGATTAATAGATGTTTATTTTTAACCATATGATGTATGGGACTGACCTCTTTTTCTGATCATTAGAATTATTTTTCAGCCTCCCTTCTGCTTCTGAAATATTTATTAATAAAATTTTCATGACTGCCCATCTCAATGTCACAGAAAGTGACTGTGCTACATCCAATATTATCACAGAACATAGAATAATAGGCTGGAAAGAACTTTGGAGGTCTTTTAGCCCAACCCACTGCTCCAGAAGGAGACCCTATATCATTCTGAAAATACGTCTTCTTGAAAACCACCAGTGATGGAGACCTACAAACTTCCACAGGTAAACTGCTTTTGTCAGCCGGATCTCCAAAATGTGGTTTGCAACTTGCTTGCCTTCGGCTGCCATGGAAATGGGGAGAGGGGTTTTGGCATTTGGGGTGTGGAAGTGAGCTGGTTTGAAGTGTTCCCATGAGAATTGGAAGAGAGGATTGTTAGTGGAGGTGTTTGAACTTTTCCAAGGCCAACCATCCTGGGCCTCCAGACAGAGGCATCCAACATCTCCTAAAAAGGTTTCCCACAACATCATATTGGATGCTGATTGACCTTTGTGGGCTAGACCCTGTGGGGAGAGATTTGGGGGTTACTTTGGTTTTGATATCTGTTCATTCTTAGTAAAAGTACCTTCTCTCTAAATCTATGGAATTGGGATTTTTCTTAAGATTTGAATGGAGGCAGATCTGATAGTTTTCCTGATTAATTGTTCTCACTGTCAAGAAATTTCTTCGTCATTCTAGGCTGACCCATTCCACCCATTACTTCTTTTCCTGCCCTCAGGTGCTTTGGAGATTAGCCAGACCCCTTTTTCCTTGGAATAGCCCATCAGGTCTTGGAAGACTGCTATCACATCACACACAATCCTTCATCAGATTAGATGTCCCCTCAATTGTTCAGGGCCCTTATAATCTTTGTTGCTCTTCTCTATATTTTCTAGATTCTCAATATTTTTTTCCTATTGTGGTGACCAAAACTGGACACAGTATTCCAAGTGTGATCTTGCCAATGCAGTATGAAGTGGTACTATCACTTCACGTGATTTTGATACTATCCCTCTGTTGATGGCAACCTAGTATTGCATTAGCAGTTTGCCACTTAAGTATGAGCCAGCACTGTGCTGCAGCTGCCAATCTCTTAGAATACCTACATCCCTCTCATAGTAGCTATTGTTGAGCCAGGTATCACCTATTCTGTAACTGTGCATTTGATTTTGGCGTATGTGTAGGACGACCTTATTTTTCTCAGCTCTTAATTGCATTTTGTTGAGTTAGGCCCAGTGTTTAAGTCTGTCAAAGTCCTTCTGAATCTTGGGCCTATCATCTAAAATGTTGGCAATTTCCCCCAACTTAGTGTCCTCTGCAAATTTGATGAGTTCTCCTTCTACTCCCCCATCTAAATCATTTATGGAGATGTTCAAGAGTACTGGGCCTAAGACAGAACTTTGAGGTACCCCACTGCATGCTTCCCTCCACGTAGATGTAGTTCCAATGAGGACTCACCACTGAGTACACTGAGTGTGGTTGTGTTAACAATTGATTATTTGTTAATTGTTGTTAATAAGATTGATTGTCAGCAATTCACAAACATCAGAGTTCAAAGGCAAACATTTTTTGAAAAAGAAACAATGAAGACGAATGTCTTTTGTTCCTCCACAGAGTTTCTGAATTATCCATATTTACTAGCATGGGATTCTTCTTTGTTTTACATGAGTTGAGGGAAAAGGGGAGTGTATGAACGTGGATGGGGGTGCATGATCTATATGTGGCGGGAGATCTGGTAAATGTAGATGTATTTGTACAAGTAGATTCAACAATTACAGAAAAAAGGGAGCAGAATTACCAAATGTTAGTTAGTGCCTGGAATAAAGTCAGGGATGTCTGCAGAATGCGGTTAGAAAAATAATAATGGCCACAATAGTACAAGCCAATCTCAAATTGTTTTTATGTGCCATCTGTACGATGCATATAAAAACAAAGCAGTTGCCAGCGTATGTTTTCTTGCTATTTTTTTCCTGATGCAAAGAAATTATCACTTACCTGGCCACATTTATGTGGGATGCTGTCTTATCCCAGCACTAAGTATGGCTCTGTAACAATATATTTGCATAGATAATTTTTTGTACCATCAGGAGAACCCATATTCTTAAGATGATAAAACTGCAAACTGCACTGCAAGATGTTTGAGTTTGGATAAATAAATTAGCTGCATGAGGCCCCACCACTCCAAATTATAATGATGCAGTCAAAATACAGTCTGCCACTTCAGAGAGAAATAGTTAAGATGGAAGTTTTAATCTGAAAAGGAAGAAGATGATTTGGAACCATATTGCTTATATGTCTCAGCCATCAATAAAAAAAAAATCACAGATTTGGTCATCTGTATTATTTTAATCCAAAGATGAAAGGTTAGGAAAAGATATGAATAGTTTGCTTAATTCTGCATCTGGTTTGGTCCCCAATACCAGAACGGAAGTTGGCACATCACACCAGGTAGGCACTATGTTTGAGGTCACTTCACTTTCTGGAAAACCTGGACACAAACCTCATTCTCTGCTGTCATGCGCTAGAAGAGAAAAGGTCAGTCAAGAAGCAGGAAATACAGTTATGCTTGAGCAGTGATGGCGTTCCTTTTTGTTGTGGTGTGCCAAAAGCGCGCACGCATACGTGCCAGCACTCACAATGCAATGTGTCCCGTCCCTCCACGCATGCATGTGCAAGACCCCTGCCCCGTGCCCCTTACCTGCACTGTGCATGCGCATGCCTCAGATTTTCAGCCCATTTGAGGCCATTTTCACCCTCCCGGAGGCTCGAAGAAAGCCTCTGCAGCCTCAAGAGGCCAAAAAATGGGCCTGGTTTGGCACTTCCAGTATTTCTAGAAGGCCCGTTTTTCCTAACAATTGCCATCAATAGAAGTACAGCAGAAATCTCAGTGCGAATATCTCTACTTTGCACCTTCCAAACCTACAGACAACCTTCTTCATTAATTCACAGTTTTCCAGATACACAATTCTCTATGCCTATAATAAAGGGAAGTGCTGAAAGTAATGTCCCAAGCTACTTTTCAGCAGAAAAAAGGAGTTTACAAAAATGGCTTGTATTGCTCAACATATTCATTCACACACACACACACAAAAAGATTTTGAAGCATAAGGCTGTTGTATCAGATGCTGGGGAAAGAGGATGCTTCACGGCAAACTTCAAAGGCCTACAAAAAGATTTATCATGGATATTTTTAGTAACTGGCTGCTTTCAAATCTACAAAAGTAATCTAACTATCCTAAAATAAGGTAGCAGGGGCGTGGGGAAAGAGTCAACCAGATGACATTTCTGTTTTATGTGTTTTGTGCCAAGTTTCCACCTCCTTGGAGCTCCTACTTGCTTTTGAAAGTGGCTACTTGGTCAAATCTTACAGGTTTTTGATTCAACTAGATAAGGCAAACTGTTGCCCCTCCACCACCATCAACAGGAGAGACAATCCACCAAGAAGTTAAGCAGTTCAACATTCAGTGAAGAAAATATTTTTTTTGTTACCTATTCACTTTAATTTCAAAGGAAAACTTCTGAGGTGGATTTGTACCCACTCCATCACAGTCTTAAGTACTTTACTGTTTCTTTCAGAATGTATGATCCCAAAATTTGTACTATAGTACAGAAACAGCTTGTTTCAATAAGGAATGCTACCAGGGGAGAATTCCGGAGCAAGCCCACACCTGCCAGAGCTGACATAATATTCCACAAGTTTGCTTTCCTCTATGGATAAGGGGCAAAATCACGAAGTTCAGAGTCTAAAATTACTTAATTCCACCTCTTAGTTGGAAGCATTAGAGGAGTGTTTCTCAGCTTGAGCAACTTTAAGACATGAGGACTTCAGCTCTCAGAATTCCCCAGTGGCTGGCTGGGGAAACATCGATCTATTTCATCCTGAAAAGCGCAAGTGAATTTTCACCTCACTGTTCTGTAGCTGTCTGCAATTGGGTGTGCTTGGATTTATTCTTTTCCAACTTTCTAGCTTTAAGGGAGTGCCAGTGAGCTGAAGAACACTGTAGAATTGTAGTTAGGGTATTCTGTCCATATGGTTTGGGATGAGACTGAAGAGAATGCCTAATGTAGTCCTCTTATTATTAGTCTTATATTCCATTATTTAAGATATGGCTTCATAATTAAATTAGCATTATTATAAAGTACACTATAGTGTGTTATTATTTTAAAATGCAGAAACATTACTTAAGAGTTCTTTTAAGTAAAGAATGTTTAAGATTGTTATTGGATGGGAAGATCTGGTGAGAAGGATGTTTATCTTATACTACCAAGAATCTTGTTTTCTCACACTCTCATCAAATCACCTCTGACTTTCAAGACATTTTATATTTGCTGGAAATTTTGTGGCACACTTTTCAGTAAGGCCAGGCTATCTTTCAGAATGTACTTTTTCTCTGCACAATTATCACAATTCAATTTTTTCCCAGGTTTTCGGAGTATTTATTCAGCCCAGATGTCAGCATTCCCTACATACTTGACGCAGCAGCCTGTGCTAGAGGGAAAGGCCACGAACTGCATCGAGAGGACAGAGCTCAGAAAGACCAGAAAAGCCCAAGTCTGCCAAACTGTCACTGGAACCACCTACCTGAGGGCAGCTGTAAAAAAAACATGTTGTTTACTAGCACCAAGGCTAAAATTCTGAGCATCAGGCATAGGGGATGCTTTGCTTTGATTTCCTCTCCTTCCCTGGTGCCCCAGAAGCCGTGGTCATAGAGTGCGAACAATGGGTGGCTCCCTTGCTCAGCCAACTGAACTTTTGAACTCTTGGGAAGGATGTTTTTGTCAAGAGGCCATTGCCTCCCTGAGAAAGCACACAGAAGTTGGCGGACTTCTTGGTTTTTCTGAGCTGGGAGTGGGGAAGAAGACCCATTCTGTGCTTTTGGAAATGGGGGCGGAAGTGGGGAAATTGCTTACTCCTCCTTACCAGATGCAGTTGATCCCCTTCTAGCCAGTGCCTCCAGCCCCGATTCTGTTTCTCCCCTTTCTGTTCACACACCAGCTGATCTCCATCCCAGTAAACAGTTGTCTGAAAGCAGCAGGAGGGAGCAAGGGGGGTGGGGAGAGAGAAAAGAAAAAGGGGCAATGACATCACTTAAAATAGGAAAGAGCCTTCTGCTGAAAACAAGTCAGAACATGCATAAAATAAAAGCAGCTCTGGGTAATGCAGCCATCCAGGACACCAGGAGAAAGTCTTATTGATTTTGTTACAGACAGAAATGGGAAGTGAAGCTATGCCTAAAAATCTTTTGTGTGCAAATCCCCATGAGAACTATTCTGCCTTAACCTCAATAGATGCAGACCCCAAATAAGCGGCTTTTCTATTTCATGACTAAAGTATGTACATGGCAGAATTTAAGCTTCTAAACATTTGTGTTCCATAACTGTTGTGATTTTCCTTCTTCAGAGCATGCTGATTTCCCCAGAACCAGAGCCACTCTGTTAAGAAAAAAAGTAGGGCTTCCGCGTTGTTCCAGATAGCTGGAGGGGAGAGAAGTCCTAATCCTATCCCCAAGCTTTATTTTGAAATAGGGACCCTAGACCAATCCAAGACAAAGGATTTCTTCCCAATTCTTTAACAAAAAAACAAAAAAAAAAGCAACACCCCTCTCTAAATCCATGCTACAATGAAAATATTTTGTTTAGGTACAGCTACAAAATATCTCTTTTCCAACATGATGCACTACAGAAGTGAGAAATCACCAACTTTTGTCATTCAGAGCCAGCACAGCAATGCAGTTAAATTATAGACCCTCTGGATGGGCCATGGGATCCTAGCCTGGGGAAGGCTGGTCTGTGGGAAGAGAAATATGTGCTGAATGTAGGTTACAGGTGATGTGCAACCTATCCCATTAACACTGAGACTTTTTCTTCTGATGTGAAAACACCCAAAGCTGGGTATTTTTTTAACCAGAAAAGAATAGACAAACTAACAATTCTCACTGCTAACTTTTCCAAGGTTCAAAGTCACATACAGTATATGGTTAATCATTTTTAAAATCCAAATTTTGTTTCTTAGTTGATCCATTCATTTTCTCTGAACTCAGTCAGCAATCTGAAGAAATCCTGGCTAGCTTCCAGTGTTGTTGAAAATTGCCATAATAACTCCAGGCACTTGAAATACTTGACATATTTTATCTAATCCTTAAAATGTATGTCGGGGTTATTCACTGTCCTTTCCCTTGCATTGTAACTTCCTTTCAAGAAAGTGTTTTTTTAAGGCAGTACGGTATGCTTAGCCCAATCTAAGCAAACTGGCTGAGAATGATGGGAACTATAATCCAATGTGTTTTTAAAGAAGATCAGGTTGGCTTAGCTGATGAATAGTTTATTCATCTTTCATTTATGAAAATGAATGAAATGATTCATTCACAAAATAAATTAAAGCAGTCCTTAAGCTGTAGCAATGTGCCTGGCTCTACCTACAAAACTACTCAGCATTAGTCTGAATTCAATCCAGAGTTATCAGGATTTTAATAAATTTCCTGTGTGTTTGTTGCTTGCCTGATATTGCAGAAAGAAAGAGACAATAATGAGTTTCTGTTGCAACATACATTTTACCACCAATCACAAGCTTTGGCAGCTAAAATGGAGCTTATTTTACATAATGGATAAGCTCTAGCTTGCATTAAAAACTTGTTCAAATTATTTCATCATGTGAGCAGTTTATCATGAGAGACTTATAGGTCTTGGGAGCAGGAAATTCTCCAATCGTTACAGAGACTGCTAATAAGAATAGTTTTAAAAGTCCTGGTGTAAACTGGCTACTCATAAAATTGGATTATTTGCATAAATAAGACTGAATCAATGTGTGAATTAACTCTCTCTTGCTTGCTTGGAAATTGGCAGAAAATCAGCCTCTGAAGAACTTTGTTGATCTAATTCAACTCTGGATCAAGAATCTGAATGTCAACAATGTGTTTCTTCTATCCAGAAGCTCTTTCATATGAAAAGGCACTGACCCAATTTCACCAAAGGCTTTGTCTCTTACCTGGCACTTGCGGCCATCCACTGGCCCCAGATCCTCTTCAAACTCAACCCCAAGGTCAAAGTCCATGACATAGTTTCTCAGAGAAGTTAAGGTGCGAATAGTCATATGGTCATCAGTGTGGATGATCTCCTTGTCTGGCTTCAGGAGACAAACCAGCTTCCTCAGGGCCACATTGATGTCTAACCAGGAGATTACAAGGACGAAAGTTAAATAAATATTGAAGGGTAGTGTCTATGTACCCCAAAGGCAATCAGAATACTGTAAGGAACAATGCATGAAACCACATCCTTGCTACCCATTTTCCCCGTATGCATTATCTCAGTTCTTCCTCATTTTGGACAATAAAGGAAGATGAAAACAAGAATCTCAGTTTAATTCATACCTTCCCTCCCTCCCCCAACAATCCAAGGCAGCAAACTTCGCAAAAAACACACACATCTAAATCAAAGACCGTTCTTTTAACTCAATTGTTTAAACAGCCTTGCCTTTTCTCACCAAGCTGCCCTAAAAAACAAGAGCAGTGACTAAACCCCTGAGCTACAAATCAGGAAATCCCCATTTAAATCTCACTTCTGCCAGGAATTAATCTGAGGCCTCCAAGCAGATTTCTCTTCCCTGCCTATAATACAGCAGTAAGGTTGCACTGGAAGGTCCTTTAGAGTCACAATGAGCTGTGGGTTCATAATATAAATGGATATTAATTGTTGGGAAAGGCAAGGTTTCCGTGAATTCCACTGCTCCTGGTGATGGTGTCGACTCATCCCAGTAGTTTTCATGATAAGGTGGAAGTGGTTTGCCAAGGCATTTCAGCTTCCCTTTTGGGGTCAGCTCTGCTCCTCCCTGGTGCTTTGCCATCCAGGTTCTGGCCAGGAGCATCTCGGCTTAGCCCTTCTGAAATCGGGCAAAGTGGATGAGATTGGGGCCATCAAGAAAAGTCCGAGGAAGAGGAGATTATCCTCACCTTTGAGGAGTAAAGAAAGATACTGGAATTTAACTCTGCCCAGGTTACGGCCATCCGAGGGTTGGCGGTTCACCTGAAACCAGGCGGAGCCGCGAGAAAAGCGCTCTGGGCGCCACCCAGTCCCGCCAGCCTTCATCGCCAACATCGCAAAACTGATCGGGAGCGATTTGGCGGCCGGGAAATGGCGGGAAAACAAAACCGAGAGAGAGAGAGAAGAAGGTTGGCTTACCCAAGGCGCGGAGATAATTCTCCATATTGTCCTGAGACACGAAGCGGTAGTAGCCGCTGAGATTGGGAGGCATCGCAGCGCAAGAGGACGGCGAAGGCACAGGACGAAGAAAATGGGCAGCGGGAGGAAGGCTCACAGAAAGGAGGGAGGGAGGGAGGGAGGGAAAGAAGGAAGGAAGGAAGGAAAGACGAGGAGAAGAGAGGCAGAGGCGGCGGCAGCTGAAACAGCAGAAAACAGCCCGCACCCGGAGCGCTGCTGGGTCCGCCGCCTCGACTTGGACTTCTTTCCCAGCCCTCCCTCGGCCTTTTTATGTAGCGCCGCGGGAGGGCCGAGCCCCGCCGCCCTAAGAGTCACTCCGCTCCAGCCCGCGCGGGCGGGGGAAGCCGCGCCAGGATCCTTTTCTCCTCTTTTTATCCCACAAGACCCCGAGGCAGAGAAAAACAACAACAGAAACACGGCAAACCTCCTTTTGGCAAACCTCCAAATCGCTCCCCTCTCTTTGTCAAAGTGCAAGTTAATCAGGCTCCGTGCCTGGTTCCTAAGTGGATGGGAGACCACTTGTAAATCCCAAAGTTTACGGGAGAAGGGTACGTTGAACGGCAAGCCGGTCAAGGCGGCAACGGTTTCGGGAGTCTTCCAAAGAAAGCTGAGTTGGTCTTTCCTTGAAATCACCAGGAGCTGAGCTCCACTATTCTAGCAGGCAGACATTTCTAACTATTTCAATAGTCCCCTTTTAAAGTGCCAGCAGTTCCTCCTGTTGCCTTCTGCACATAATCGTCTGCCTAAGGGCGCCTAATTGGTTGACGCTCCTGCTATTGGGCAACCCTGACAGTGCAAGTGACCAGTCGTGCTATACGTGATCCCAGCCAGTTCAAGAATTTCTGACTTGAGTCTTACATCTGCACATGGTGAAGACACGGCCAGAGAGTTTAATGACGGTTTAATGACAGGCATGAGATGAGGAGAAGCGGCTGCTCACTCGGGATGCCCCTGTGCAGCCTTGGCCATTGTAAACATCAAAATGGCTTCCCAGTTTTCTAGGCGAGTCTGTCCTCAAAAACTCCGCAAACCTCCGTGGCTAACTTCTAGGTGGTTGGTGAGAGAAGTTGTTCTCAAGAGGAGGAAAGCACTCTTCCCAGACCGGGAGTAGAAACCAGAACATTTCTTCGTCGTTTTGGGAAAGAATTCTGAGTTCCACGGCTGGCTTTCCCTGTTCTCACGTTTATACGCTGTGTTTTAAAAATCGTTATAAGGCATCGCGTGCATTTATATTGGTAACGCCCGTATACGCCCTAGGAAAGGCCTTCAGTTTCTATTTCTGTGAGGGAGTGAAAGCAAACAAGAGACTGACTCAACTCTGTGTGTTGAATTCACAGTCAAGAGCAAACTATTCTGCTCGCGGTCAAATCACAGCTACTTTAGGTTGTCCAAGAAAACAGCCCCCCCCCCTCCCACCGAGCGAACTCAGCACCTTCTTCAGGCTGATGTACACATGCATATGCACATCCGTTGGTGTCTTTGTGTGTGAACGAATCACAGGGATGCAACTTCCCGCAGACAATAGTTCTGCGAATTACTCACAGTCAAATCACAATAACCCTTCCAGTCATCCCGGCTTATAAGTAAGTGCCTGCGGGAAATTACTCTTTGCCTTTGAGTGACTGGCTCGTCTCCAAAGCCAACTGAAGTCTGGCTGGTACGCACATCTGGTTTGTCCGTTGAAGGGAACGTACGAGGTTGCAAATGGGAATCTGTGGGAGACGGATCATCACAGGCAGGAGGGTTTATTTCACGGGCGAGGGAGGCTGTTCGCTTCCCTTTCATCTGCCAACCCCGCACGGCTGGGAACATTCAGGCGCGAACCAACATTTGTTCCGTACTCCCCGCCATAGCAAGATCGCTGCAGACACCTAGAGGTCTGACTGCGAACTTTCTCACGCCGCTCTCCGATCCTAAAGCCAGAGAGATGCTTCCTTCTGTGGCCAGCCCAATCGAGAGTCGATCGCCGGGCGGGGGTGGGGGCGAGGGAGGGAGGGAGACCTCCCTTCCAGCAGCGTCCTTTGGATTTCAACTTGCGGTGCACGAACCGGGCGTGCGTTTCTTTCCCCTGACTCCCCCGACCTCCCTGCTAGCAAATCAGACGGAAAACGGGGTTGGGGAAGCGGAGGGAAGGGTGGGGAAAAAAAAGAAAAAGACCCCTCGTTGCCAACTGCAAGTCCCTCGAAAGTTCCTAGTCGAATTTGCCTGCACGCCCAGGGCGCTCGCGTGCATACACGTGTCCGCGCTCATTCCCACCCCCGCCCCCCGCCCCATCTCCCTTCTTGGCCTTCCCACGCCCTCCCTCCCCGTAAGTCTTGGTCCCCTCCCTCTCCTGCAGCACCTGGCTGGGGCGCCCCTCGTATTGGCTGCGAGGGCCCATCAATCAGCGTCGGGCGCTGCTGACATCATGCTGCAGTACAGGGGCTGGGCCGGACCGGAGAAAGGAGGCGTCCGGGAGTTCCAGTTGGCGCCCCGTCCCGGGCAGTGCCTCGACAGCCGACCCCTGGGTCTGGGGGGGGGGGGGGAGAGCAGATCGTAGCGACCGCCGCCAAGGCACTCTCCTTCGGCGGACGAGCCCAAGCCACCAAGCCTATCCCGGACAGCGAGCGGTATTTTCAAGGCTTTTCGAAAATGGGCTGGGGGGTGCCCCTCGCCTCCGCCCCTCGCCTCCTCCTCCTCCTCCTCCTCCTGGTCTCCTGCGCCCTCGGCAACAAAGGTGAGCCAGTCGAGGCGCCCGGACTCCCCAAGGAGAGGGCTGGGCTGGGTGGGTGTGTGGCTGGGAAGCTCTTTGAGCGCCCTCCGGGACTCTCCCATCTGGCCAAAGCTGGAGCGCAGCTCTTCTCCTGCCTGCCTTCTCGCCCATCCCATCCGTTCCCCGGGAATGCTGAGAGCGGGGGGGGGAGGGGGGGGAGGGAGAAATACGGCTTGGCGCTAACCGTGGGGCTGCCCGCTGCTTCTCTGCTTTTGCTATTTTGCTCCTCTGGATCTTCTCACTTGCTTCCTTCTGTAGCATCAGAGCCCCTTTCCCCCCCCCCCCCCCCCCCCCCCCCGCCCCCTTGTTCCTGCTTTGCTTCCTTGGATTGCACACCAACCCACCTCTCTACGTCTCCTGTTTATCTTCATTTTCTGCCGGGCGTTTATCACACGCCCGGCTATTCCCAGGGCTCCTTCTGTATCCTAGTCTCTTCGGATCAAAACGTGATGGAGCTGCTTTGCTACCCACTCTCTGTTTCTAGGCTAGTTGCCATCTTCTCTTCCTTGCAGCCGTTGGGTCTTCGTGGCTTTGCCAGTCCGTTTCGTTCATTACTGCTGAAATCTACTCATTTCAAGCAAAGGAGAGGGAAACCATTGTGTTTATAGCTTCGGTATTCTGAACACGAAACACAGGACATATATCCGCCCATATATCTGTGTGCCTGATAATGAGAGAGATGGCTAGATTGACTCGGGCTTACAGGTCTTAATGCAAGAACAAGAGTTTTTGGGGAAATAGAGTTATATTGCATGGAAACTAAAGGAAGGGGATGAAGGTCCTGCACATTTTGAGGAGATTGGGTCATCTTTCAGCACCAGCCCGCAGCAAAGGAAGGAGACCAGAGTGTGAAAAGGCATTTGATTTCTATTACCATGGCTTTCTTCTTTAAAAAAATTGGCATCGGAGAGGGGGAGGGCAATGCAGCAGCATTACGATTCAGTGCGCTTGTTGGTTCTGCAGATGGAGTGGAACCTCTCTCCCTGATTCTAAATGCACGTAGCCACTGAGGTGGACTTGGCCTTGTGATCTCTCACCAGTGAAGTATCCTTCACCATCTCACTGTCCTTCCATTGCAATCATCCCTTTTCTGTGCTTGAAGCAAAGGCCACGGGGCAAGAGCTTTGTCTTACAGGGGTACCAAAGAGGGGCAGGTCATATAAGTGAGATGCCTTAGAGACATACTTGTAAGAGCAACTTGGGCTGGATTATTTATTTGTTTAAATATGGCAGGTTTGAAAACATTCTGGTGAGATGATTTACATTCTTCTGCCTTTTCATACCCATAACCCTAAAGCTTCAGATTCCTCTGCTGCAGTATAGCATTTTTTTAAACCTCTCATGTTCTGATTTATATTATTTTTCATTCTTCCAGTCTTGCTTTGGTTGCAAAATGCTCGAAAGGCTCTAACTGAAGCCCTTTCCAGGCATCTTTTCAATTCAGCTATGATACCATCTGATGAATATACATGCTTCAAAAGAACTTCTTGGCTAAATTAAACCATCTTGTCCCACAACCTTTTTTGCAAACTGGCTAATTGGAAGCCTCTGGAGACCAACAGGCAGAACCTGAAGATGATGTTTTACATTTGTTCTTTGTCTCCACCTCTGTTTTCCTTGACCACCTCTTTTCTGTTTAGCATAATGAGTTGCTGATAGGAATGGATTTGCCTAAGCCAGTTCAAAAGCCACTGGAGCTAATGGCCACAACTGAAACCTTGAAGTTAATACCACAGAATCTGTTACAGATTGTGTTCTGTGAGAGATTTTCATTTTCTGACCAGCGCTTGTGATGCTGTGTTCTAATACTCCACAAAATATATTTTTGACTACATGGTCCTTGTTGGTCCACAATCTTGATTCTAAGCACACTGTGATATTTACTATCACAAAGTAAAGTTTGGCTTTACTTCTCATGCAAGAATCTGCTTGCATTTCTGACTAAAAAGCCCCATCAAGAAATTACCAAGGATAAAAGAGCAGCAAATAATCTTGAAACTGGCATAAGTACAATGAGATACATCAAAGTACTTGAGCTGGAAAATCCAAATGGCATTTCCTTCATGCTGAACACTGACCCAGCTTGACAGAAAGATTATCTGTATAAACCCTCCATGGTCTTCCATAGCAATTTCAGGGAATGGTCAAAGCACCTGTGCCCAATATGTCTGCCTCCACTTTGACCTCTTTAAGTCCTTTTTCTGAGATGGTTTGCTCACCTTACAAGGTTATTTCTAATGATGTCACTTGAAATATTCTCATGAAACTAACCTCCAACTGTTTGAGGGTCATTAATGTCAGCGGCAAATCAGAGATGGGGTTCTGCTGCACAGGCAGATGCTTTATCTAAAGTTCCTAATAATCTGTTGAAAATGTCCTTAAATTCTGAATGTTCCTAAAGTAGACATAGGATTGCTCAATCATGAATGAATGGGACACAATTTTATCTGGAGGATATAATGTGGAGAGATGGGGGTTGTAACTAGGATACTATGATCTAATTCTAGAGACCCAGTTTACTAGGGATTGGTTAGTTAGGAGGTGTGTTAATTTATAACATTATTTTTCCCCTTCTCTCTCATCTCCATCTTCCATTTTCCCTGCCCTGGAGGTTGTGCGATGAAGATTAATTTGCTATTTCTGGGCTTGTGACATTTTTCGGAGCCTCCTGCTGGCTGCAGCCTCACTGTTGAGTCTGGACTGGCTCCAGCCAACAAGATTAGCATTTCAGGCCATGAAGTGAGGCCAGAAGGAAAATGGCATATGCCAAGACAGAGCAGGAGACAAGAGGACTGTGGAAGAATAGAGAGAGGGCAGAAATGAGAGTACCCAAGCCATCGGGTTCCCTTAAGATGGGAATTTTGGAAATCTGCTTTTTGCTTGAAGCCTTTAATTAATATTGTCATAATGAAAGAAAACTAAATATAAGTAACTTCATTTCCTCTTCAGTCTCCCAAGTTTTCAGGCTTGTGCTGGAGCCCATCAGGGAACTTCTTTCCCAACCCAGATTGTATCCTGCCACATTTTACTGGGACATGTATATCTGCTTTCATTTGTTAAAGGTGTCTGTCAAAAGCTCTCTTTTTAGAATTACCATATTAGAGCAAACAAATTGTGATGTTTTAAGCTACCTTCTGATTTGACTCTGCGTATTTGTCTTATTTGAACCCTGAATTAAAATGTACGTATTTCTAGAGATTCACCAATCAGAAAGGATTTAAGTTACAAGATTTATATAGTGTAGAAATAAACTGAGTATTTTGATTTCTACCTAGGCATCAATACTAATCTTAATATATTAGTTTTAGTCTTTTGAATTATATTTTAAAAAATCAATTTGGACAGAAAGCATACGTGTGCAAGCACCTGTCCCTATGAAACTAAAGAAAATACAAGGATATTTTTCAAATTATCTGCATTCTGAATCTTGAACATTTGCTGTACAAAAATTATTAAATATGTTTTTAAAGACTGATGTGACAGCCATATAAAATCATCAGCTAATTCCTCGGCAACCTCTTTGCTTTATAGCCATAATGCCCTTTATAAAAATCCTAGCCAAATAAAAGAGAAAGCTGCTATTGTAAAATAATGTCTGTCCCTTTAGGCAACATGTTAAGAAATTAAAATACCTTCCTAATCCCTTGATACTTCTCTTGATACCCTGCCAGAGGGAGGGGGCCTTAGCTACTGAGTGTTCTGCAAGTGAAAATCTGCTATTGACATTGTTCCAATCTATCACAATTCTCTGAGCTGAAAAGCCTCAGTAAATATCCCCCATATTTTCTGCTCTGGCAAGTGGAAACCAGCGGGATTTAGGATGTCACCAGGATGTACCACTCCTTTCTGGGCTGGATTATGATACATTTTTGTAATCCTTTCCGGGGGGGGGGGACTCAGGGTGGCATTGTATGATCTCCTTCTCCATTTAACCTCACCCAGACCCTGTGAATTATCTTAAATGTCAGCACAAACACTGGGCTACTTTCTAGAGGGGCCCACTGTCGCTGAGGAGTATTTGAGCGTATTTGAGTATATTTGAGTATATTTCCCCTTGGGGGGGAAAGAAATCTTTGATTTTCTTCAGCCCCTGCTGATAGATGACATGCTTAAAAAGTATGGCACAGAATGTTGATCTTGGACTGCTGATCATATTTGACTAGTAGACTCTCCCGTTCTGAGTCCCCATCTAACTACAACAAGTAGCCTTCGACTTACAATACAGCTACAATTGAGCCCCAAATTGCTGTTGCTAAGTAAGATATTTGTTAAGCGATTCCCCCTCCCCATTTTACGACTTTTCTTTCCACAGTTAAGTGAATCACTGTAGTTGTTAACTTAGTAATAGGATTATTAAGTGAATCGAGTTTCCCCACTGACTTTGCTCCTCAAAAGGTTACAAAAAAGTGATCACGTGATCTCCAGGGCACTTCAATCATCATAAATATGAATCAGTTGATTATGTGACCGTGAGGATCCTGCAATGGTCGTAAGTATGAAAAACAGTCATAAGTCTCTTTTTTCAGTGCCATTGTAACTTTGGTCACTAAATGAACAGTTGTAAGTCGAGGACTACCTGTACAGTTATGCTGTGACGGTTCTTCCTGAATATTGGCCCCAATGCACATTCCCTGAATGAACTGTGCACAATTTGCAGCCTTACTTGTGTTACATAAGTTATTGGCAGGGGCAGGATTGTTTGAGTTTTTCAAGTGCTTACTCTGCTCATTCTGGGGCAGAAGGAAATGCAACTTGAGAAAACAATTAAGAGGAATCACTGTTGCCAGTGAGGTATAATGAGAAGCATTGTAAATGTCATTGGATAAGAACTCAGAGGATATTGATTTTTGTGTTGCTTATCGTCCTTTTTGCACTCCCAATGCTCTTAGCCAACAAGCACAAGCCTTGGATTGAAGCTGAGTATCAAGGCATTGTCATGGAGAATGACAACACTGTCCTACTGAACCCTCCACTCTTCGCTCTGGACAAGGATGCACCCTTGCACTATGCAGGTATGTCACTGGCAGGAGAGCTCATAGGTTTTTTATTAGCTACATTCAAGTGCACGGCCAGATCTTAATTGTGGCTTGTGAAATGACCTGTTTTATGCACTGCCCCAAAACCTAAACCCATAGTCTACAAACCTGAATGTATGGGTTCATGTAGCAAGTCGAAGCTAAACAAAACCACTATGATGAAGCCTCTGTCAATTCAGACACAATAGTTGCATAAGGAAAGGTCAAATTCAATGTGATTAAATAATGAATTAGCTGGCACGTATTTTTTTTTCTTGCTAAAGAATAGACTTAAGGAAGCCTGATCCAGATTAACATCCCAGACTGGGAATTAGGCCACAATCTTTGTGACCTGAAGTACACTAGGTCTCAACCATTTTAACCCCTTTTCACTATCACCTCCCCTCCCTTGTTAGGGTTTTTTGCACAAGGAGTTACATTTGAAGATATGGACCAAAGAGTTAATTTCTTTTCCTTTAGACTAAGTTGCAGGTTTCCACCCAGCTCAGTCATCCTTTTTCATTTGGCAGTTGTCCTGCCTCAAGTATTTTATGGCAAGACAAGTATTTTTCATTTGTAATCTTCCTATCTTTTTATATCACTACTATAATCTGTTTTTCTTACAAACCAAACCAAACACCTAATTAATCCAGTTATTTAAAGAAAGAATAGCCTCCATCTCGAAATGTATAGCTCTTTCTGTAGGAAACAGATGGAGACTAAATCCGTACAAATATAAGAAATCAATGATACATAGGGATGAGGATAATAATTCAGCATGAGATATCACTTTAAAGAGAGATTCAAGAAAAAGAGAGATTAAAGAAAGATAGCTTCTAAGCCTTTGTGTTTAGGGGAGCATTGCCCCTCAACGTTTCAGCATCTCATGGTCTGTGAATGGCTTAAGTTCACCTGGTCCTCCAAAAATCATTGTCTGCAGCCTCTCGGCATTGATAAAGCATGTGTACTAACAGAGTACTTCCTATCATTCCCCCCCCCCCCACCTTGTAATAAAGATTGCACACTGGTCCTCCAAACTATGACAATTCTGCTGCTGTTTCTCTAAAACTTGTCAGCAGAGTTGTCTGCATTTCCTGCCAAAAATGACTAATTCTGTTCCTAGGAATTTCAAGAAAACTGCAGTTCAAGATAATTTGTGCAATATATAATCTAAATTTGCAGAGCAGAATCAATAAATATGATGGACTAAGATGGATTAGTGAAATTGCCTGGCAGCGAGGAATGAAAAAAAATCTTTGAAGTTATTAGGCTTTCTCATATATAGAATTATCTGACAATAAGACTTGCCTTAGGAACTGTATATTGTGATGTTCCATGGAAAGATTTCATATAATACTGCAGGCCCAAAGGTACAGTTTTAATGTTGGAATGTTCCAATGTAAAGTCTAAGTATGGTAGTTTCCATAATATAAGCAATCTTCAAATATTATAATTTAGTGGCGTTTTCTGGTGGATGCATTACAGTTGTTCTTGATCAAGTCAGGAGTTGGTAATAAGACCGAAGTTTCTGACATATAGGAAATGGGGCAGCAGGGAATTCATTTCCCTCTCCGGACTACAGCTGTGTTTTTGCATGTTTGTCAAAGAAGCTTGTTCTGTATGTGAGTGCTATCTCAGAATCCTAAGCTCATTGTCCTTTAGAATGACATTCGTCATATATGACACACACCATGGATGTTTGCAGAAGATGTTCATGTGCAATTGTAAATATTCCGGTTTATACAAAGGCTTGTATTATCAGAGTTGTTGGTCAAATGGAAACGAACACAGTACATTCAAACAAAAAGGCATTTCCCCCTGCAGACAGTTGTGTTGAGATGCTCTGAGGCAGAGCTGATTGGGAATGTTTGTAGCGAGTATATTCTCCTTTTCTGAATGCTTGAATAGCGCTTTCCAATTAACACTATTCGACAGGCTTTATAAATTGTGTTGGGAGACATGATGTGCCAGAGGCCCATTTATGTTGGAAATAGCTCCACATAAAAGAGAGCAGCACGGAGCATCTGCCTCATCACATGTTTCATTTCTTTTCTTTTACAAAGTGCGTAAAACAGGAAACCTTCAAACAGGTTCCAATCATGCTTAGCATGGCTTTCTTTTAAAAAAAGAAAAGCAATTAAAATGAAACAGTAAACCATAATAGAGATTACTATCAAATGGACAGAAAAGTCAGAAATACCTTGGAAAAAATAACTAAAAATGCCCCTATATTGCTATATGCATTTAATAGATGAAAAAAACCTGAGATAATAAAATCATCATGACACCAGAATAACAACAGATGCTAGACTTAAATTACCAGAAAGAGCCAGCAGCAGCTATAGCTGAAATTCACCTGTCTGGAAATTGCCAGGGTTGGGAAATTCTGCCTAAGGATAAAGAATGGAAAAAAACCACTCTTAGATACTGACACACCAGGGATCTGAAATCTTGTCTGAATTTAGGCCAACTTCTTAAATTGGGACCAGAAATGGACCAAGAACCAATGAATTTCATTAAATTGCATTTGCAAAGGGTGAGGGGATCATTTATTAAGGCCCCACACAGAGAGAGGACCACAATCAAATTTGGGTTGAGCATTTGAAATTATTATTTGTGTGTGTGTGTGTGTGTGTGTGTGTGTGTGTGTGTGTATAACATCTCTCCATTCTTTAATTCTAGTTACAAGACGTGTTTCTCTAATTGGGTTTCCCACATATTTCCATTAATGGGCCATAAACGACAGTAACTAATGTTGATCTTGCAAGTGAAACATTTTGTTTTATATGTTTATACATTAGTAAAAATGCAGTTTTCCCAGAGCAGCTTACAAAATTTCAATAATCATCATATTTTAATAATCTTAGATTAAAAACAACAGATAATAAGCCACAGTTATTAAGCTTGCATATTGTGCTAAGTCTTAAACTGTGACTAGATTCACATGTAACTTGTTGCTGGTTTAGCAGAGTGTGAGCTCAATAATTATAGATATAATTATCTCCAATGATTTGGAGGGGGCTTGGACCAGTCTTGCTTACCCTAGTAGCAAAGCATAAATGCTGTCAATATTCATTCGTGCTTTGTCTGGATAGGAGATTGCACAAATTCATTCAATATTGATAGATGTTGCCAGCTGCAGAGTTGGAAAAGACTTGTCCTAGAGTGATTTGTGAACTGGATCTAGGTCATTGTCTTCTCCTCCCATGGCTCCAGAAACAGTAATTGAATAGGCTGTCTATTCTCAATCAGCAAGGAATCTATACTGATTAGCTTCAGATGGATGGGCTTCCCAGGAAATGGTACTGAATAATAATTATAGAAGGAGGTAATTCCATGTCCCATTAAAGTTGCCTCTTGTTAATTCTACTTCTGTGTTATTAAAACCTGCCAATCTCAGAAGACACCGTTAGCTCCTTCTGACACTTGCAGTCTATTGAATTGGTGAATGTTGGATAACAGTGAGAATCTTTAACCCGACATTTGGATATTGGAAACAAAAAGCAAATCAGCCAAAACCTAAATTACTTGTGTGTCCAATCCCACTTGGCCAATAAACCTATTCTATTCTATTCTATTCTATTCTATTCTATTCTATTCTATTCT
>BLBF01000004.1:7417487-7589256 GCA_015471245.1 Laticauda colubrina | reverse complement strand
CCTTTCCTTTCCTTTCCTTTCCTTTCCTTTCCTTTCCTTTCCTTTCCGTCCCTTTCCTCTTGAGATCAAGCTCGGGGTGTGTGTGTATGTGTGTGTATGTGTGTGTATGATACAACAGGTATCAAACAAAAACATTTTATGTGTGTATGTGTGTGTGTGTGTGTGTGTGTATATATTTGTTTTCTATATATATGTATGTATATAAAATATTAACATGTTTTTGTTTGATACTTGTTGTAAATAATGTTGTTTTATAGTGGAAAAACAACAGCAGGTGTAAAAGCCATTCTCCACAGCCACTCTGAACCTATATTCCAGTGCAAATGAAGCCTGGCTTTATTTTGAAAAAAAAGTCTCAATGCTTCTTTGCATTGTGAAAATCTTTCTTTGCTTCTGTGAAATTTCCTGGATATTTTCTTCTTCAATATAATCTCATGAAAACAAAAATGGCTGGTTCAAATTCAAAACTGCTTATTCAGTTCAGATGTGCCATTCATGATCACCTCAGTTGTACTGTTCTCAAGGTGCCTGATTTTTGCAATCGGAGATCCTTTACATTTGCTTTTCTCTGTGCTTTAGTGTAACAGCCATCTTCAGCTTGCTGTTGTCAAAACTAATATTTAGCACAACATTTAAATGGAGAAGTATTTTACTGTCCTTTAAAGTGTCCTTTATTTGTCTCTGTTCTTTTTTCTACCAGTTGTATCTTAAAGAAAAGCTTTTTTATAGCATTGCTCATTCAGAAGGGTTGACCTTAAAAAATCCAATTCAAAAGTCAGCAGATCTTCCTTTTGGCTCCATCTTGTGGCTGTTTGGACAGTTCCAGGTCTGATCTTGCTTGCAAACCTGGAATTATAGGATTACCGTAGAGTTAATAGCTTCCTCAACGAGGTACCCTTTCTATGTTGCCTTTTTTCATTCCCAGCCAGCAATAATTAGTTGACAGTGTTAAACATTGACAGTGGGCTCATACACCCTTAGGCTAAGTTCACATTTGTAGAAAGAACATCTCATGTCAAAAGCATGGTTCATGCATTTATCAGATGGTGATACTTGTCACATGGCGGAGAACTAGGCATATATGCCCCATCTTGTTCCCTACTTGTTACAGTGCATGCTAGAATATTCCACTTTCAAACCCACTTATTTATGTGACCTTTCTCCCTCCCTTTTTAAGCAGTGAGCAGGAGATTCCTGGCTCTGATTTCCACTTCTGAGAAGAATGTGCATCTCCTCAGTGGGAAGAAAACTGAGCCCATTCTGATGAGCCCATTCTCTGTGCTCCAAAAGAAGTGGGCAAGTGAAAGCAGCAGCTCCACCTGCTTCTTGGTGCTATGGCACTACTCACTAACTTGCCCAAGTGAGCAAGACATAATGCCCACCAGCCTTTTGTCTCAGGTTGAGTTTATTTTATGCAGTGCATGGCATATAATGTGAGGTAAATCTATACATGCAGCTAGACAAACAATGCAGTCCTGACAGCCTAGTTCATTCTGTTCATTGCTTATGCTCCTCGTCTTGTTGTACCACAGGGCGTGAACTAGCTTTTCACCAGATAACTGGTGGCACTTGGGTTGCTGGCTTTTCCAGACTCCTCCACCCATGTCACCTTGCCTCGTCTTGTCTCACATCCAGCCAGATCCAGTACCGGCTTTCTGCTCTCCCCCACATGAATGCAACTAGGTTTTCCCTACTAAAGTGGTACCCATTTATCTACTCACAATATGGCATAGGTTAATTACCTGTCCTGGTCTGCATTGTAGCATCCTTGCTTCTTTGGATCATTGAGAGATTCAGCAAAGAGTGCCAGTTTTGCTTCTCACCTGTTTCTTTTTTTGTGCATAGAAGAGACCACCATTGGCCTTGTTTTGACAGCTAGTTCTTGGGAGATTTAGCTTCAGTATTCTTCTTCCCTATCAGCTTAGCTTGTCAGTGGATCTCCATCCAGATTTTACACATGCTTGATGTTCAAAGGGTTGGAAGGGTGTTGATTCACCACCAATCAGGAGAATCAACCTCGATATTAATGAAGCCTGTCTTTATTCCTTAAGGTACCATTCTCAAACTGCAGCAGAGATTGCCTTCCAGGTACAAGGAAAGGTATAATTGAGGGAGAGCCCACCTGCTGCTTTGAATGCGTTGAATGCACAGATGGAGAGATCAGTGATGAAACAGGTATGATCTAACTCTGATTTTTTTAAAAAAGCAGCCCCCTCCTCTATTTATCCAAATGGACTCAGAATTCATTTTGGGAAGTCACCATTGATAATGATACACAGTTAACAATGTGTTAATGAATCACTAACCTCTTCCATTGCTCCATCCAGTTAGTTTATTTACGGATTAGCAGTGGATTTTGTACCAGAAGTGAATGCAATTGGAAACAGTGCAGGTTTGGGAGAAAAGCAACAGAACAGAAATGCGCTAAAGATGATTAACTGGCCTTTGGGTTTAAGAGTTGGCTCTGTATTCTGAACATAATTTCACATACAGTTCCTGGGGGCTGCAGTGTATATTAAAGAATCATGAGGTAATCTCTGAGTCAAGGAGGAAAGCTAATGAACTCAATTAAACCAAAGGAGACATTAGCCACAACTGATTCTTTTCCTCCCACTTCTTCTGCCAAAACACAATCCCTTAGGAAAGTTCCATCCTGCTTTTTCTTTTCTTTTTTTTTCTGAAGGAGGATGGAACGTACTTTCTTTCCTTTTTTGTAAATGAACAGGATTAAAGAACATACAAGCCATAGTTTACTACCTAGTTTACTACCTAGTTTACAAACCATATTACATCCTAGGAGTTTCTCCTCTACAAAAGCCATGGAAAATAATAAATATGTGCAAGAATGGAGCCATGGTATTTTGGCAATATGTCACATAGATGTCTTTGGGCCTCTTGACAGAGATGCCACTAAGTGCAGTGCCTGTTCAGATATCTTCTTTTAAGCAAGGATGTTTTATCTTTTCCAGATGCCAGTGCTTGTGAGAAGTGTGCTGAAAACTTCTGGTCCAATGAAAACCATACCTTCTGCATTCCCAAGCAAATAGAATTTTTGTCCTGGACAGAACCATTTGGAATTGCTCTCACTCTTTTTGCTATACTAGGCGTCTTCTTAACCTCATTTGTCCTGGGAGTCTTTACCAGATTTCGCAACACACCCATTGTCAAGGCCACAAACCGTGAACTCTCTTATCTCCTCCTGTTTTCCTTGCTCTGTTGCTTTTCTAGCTCCCTTTTCTTCATTGGTGAGCCTCAAGATTGGAATTGCCGCTTACGACAACCAGCCTTTGGTATCAGCTTTGTGCTCTGCATCTCCTGCATTCTGGTGAAGACCAATCGTGTTCTTCTGGTCTTTGAGGCTAAGATACCAACAAGCCTCCATCGCAAGTGGTGGGGACTTAACCTTCAGTTCCTCTTGGTCTTCTTATGCACATTTGTACAAATTGTCATCTGTGTCATCTGGCTTTATACAGCTCCCCCTTCTAGCTTCCGTAATCATGAAATGGAGGATGAAATCATCTTTATCACTTGTAATGAGGGCTCCTTGATGGCACTGGGATTCCTAATTGGTTACACTTGTCTGCTAGCCGCTATTTGCTTCTTCTTTGCTTTCAAATCCCGTAAACTGCCAGAGAACTTCAATGAAGCCAAATTTATCACCTTCAGTATGTTGATTTTTTTCATTGTTTGGATCTCTTTTATACCAGCCTATGCCAGCACCTATGGCAAATTTGTCTCAGCAGTGGAGGTGATTGCCATTCTGGCAGCCAGCTTTGGGCTTTTAGCATGCATCTTCTTCAACAAGGTCTACATTATCCTTTTCAAGCCATCCCGCAATACCATTGAGGAAGTACGCTGCAGCACAGCTGCTCATGCTTTCAAAGTGGCAGCCAGAGCTACACTGCGACGCAGCAATGTGTCCCGCAAGAGGTCCAACAGTCTGGGGGGCTCCTCAGGCTCTACTCCATCCTCATCTATCAGCAGCAAAAGCAACCATGACGAGCCCTTTTCGATGCCAACATCTGTAGAACCACAGCAAAAACATGGATGCAAGCAGACGGTGAGTTTTGGTGGTGGAACTGTCACCTTGTCACTAAGCTTTGAGGAGCATCAGAAAAATGCTGTAGCAAATAAAAATGCAAAACACAGAAACTCCTTGGAAGCCTGCAATAGTGATGATAGTCTCATGCGACATAAAGCCCTACTTCCTCTACATGGCAATGAATCACTGGAGCTCAAATTCCAGACACCCTCAAATCAAGAATCCAGCATAGCAGAGTCAGTAGTGGGAGAAACCAAGCAAGGAGACCATGTAGAAGGGCCACCTTTGTCAGCTGCATACCTCCGGGATTTAGTAGGCAGTGACTCCATCAAAGAGAATGCCATCCATTCCTAATCAAAAGAAAAGGAACCATTTATTGAGCAATTTTCTCCTGGATAGAGAGAAGAATTGAATACATCTTTAATTCCTCTTACTATTAGAATCAGCAGGCTACATCCAGTTTCAAGGGAAAGTTGAGAGAAACAGTTCCTTAGCATATCTTTAGCTATCCTTTTAGTGCAACCACCCATGGTTGTGGAAGATAACAAGAAATAAAAGTTTGGAGCGGCAAGAAGGTATCTTTCCCAGCTATCTTGCAGAAGAACTTTTTTCCTATTCTCCTTTCCACCACAGCAGTGGTCCAAGTCACCAACCTGCTGGTTGTGAGTGTGTTGAAGGTTCCATTAACATGCTCTGCTTTTACATCAATGTATATTATCCCTCTTTTTCGTTGTATATATTAATTCCCCTTTACATGTAAAACTGCTTAGCAACTTTACAAGATGAAACTTGCTGCTTTACATACAACAAGTCATGTGGTTTGCTTTAGAAAATATTCTCCAGTACCCATGGATGCATACTCAGTGTGTTGCTTGAACTTGTAAAGTATTTAAAATTATAAACAGTGATATTTTTACACATGAAGCCAGGACAGATGCTTCATACCTAAAAAATAGATCATCATGTGCCATGTTATCCAGATTTAATTCACCTTGAAGGCAGAGAAAGGGAAGAGAAGCCATATTCCTAGGGCATATGTTTCTCAACCTTGGCAACTTTAAGATGTTCAGACTTCAACTGGAATTCCCCAGCCAATTGAAATTCTTAAAAGTTGCCAAGATTGAGAAACACTATCATAGAGCAAATACAGAAAAACAGAGAGCTCAGTGAAAATGTGTCTTTTATTTCTTGTCAACCTTGGATGGTATCTCTATCCTAGCAGGCCTTTTGTGCATCAGTGAACTTCAAATGGAGAAGAGCGGATCTAAGAAGTTGTATGTCCCACAAATTAGGAAAACAAAACCCAAAATTTTAGGAAGCAAGCATAGCACACAGCAGCACAACAATGACAATTGTTGAGATAGCTAGATTCTATAATGAACCTGGTTATAGAACCAGATTCGATTATGAAAAGCTATTAATAAAGTAATCTAGTTAAACATAATGTAGTCATTTTTCAAAACGTATCAATTGAATCATACTTCAATACAAAAGATATGCAGATAGTTTAATCTTGTTCTGTGACTAGAATTCTTTTTAATTGGCAAATAAATGACAGGTATAGTTAAATGTTAGGTTTTGTCACATGTGAAATGAATGTCAGAACTTGGTCGCTCTAATGTCTGCAATTCCTACTTTTTAAAATGTGTTTTACAGACAGAAGTTGCCAAGCTGAGTTCCATAAGCTCCTATTCATATGAGAAAGAAGCCAGGATTAATATTAAATCTGGTGGTAATGGATTCTGATTGAATCTTCTGCTATACCATATTTGCATATCATAAGAGGGAGCCCTCTTTTTTCCAAAAGATTTACAGATTAATAACTTCACATTTTCCCACCCACAGGAAATATTTATATTCATATAAATAAAGCAATGTGTGTCCATTAACAAACGCAATGTAAAACTCTATTTGAGCTGTGAGAGCATTTTGAACAGTGAATGTATGCTAAAGTAGGCATGCACCAAGATTTGGACTGCAGGTACAAGGACTGCTACTAGCTGGCATCAAAAGGATTCAGGGAACTAACTTCGACCGTAGGAGCATCTGGATGGTTGAAGTCAGGTGTGGTTTGTCTATGCCAAGCCCAAGCCAATCATATTCTAGCTTAATATGATGTGTAAATTCTGTCCAATTGTACTATATTTAATTAACCCCTATGAATCAAGTCATGGATCAGTGTAATATGTAGCCTTATTAGCCTGCTTATCATAGATTGCAAGCAGTTGCTAAAGAGAATCAATTGTTTGAGAGGAAATGTAGATACTTCTCTGTTTTTAATGCCTTTTTATGGAGTATACTCTCGTGCTTTGGAATTAACTATCCATTTATTCAGGGGTGAATGGAAGGTAATTTAAGATTTATTGAACAGTGGTGGGTGATTTGGAGGAGATTGGCAGGTATCTCTGGCTTCCATTCATTGAACAAAATTTACCAGAGAATACCTTTCTAAAAATTCAGAAACCACTTGGACAAACCATACAAGGATTTTTGCATAGATTATAGATAAGCTCTCACTCAGTTCTAGTACTCCAAACAAATATCTGAGCTTGCTAAGCTTAGATGCCCCATATTTGTGTGTGTATACACATGCACAAAAAGAAGAAAAACATTAACCAGATGCAAAAATTGAAAGGAAATATGGAAAAAAAAACCTAGGAAGTCATATTAGAATACATGTACAGTATACATAACAAAAAAGCCCAGTCTTTAAACAGGAAAACAACCTTGACCCTACAAGATTATTGATTAGACTTTCCACACATAGGTAAAAAACCTGTTCATATGTAGAAACAAAACATATAACTGTAGCCAAAGTTGTATTATAATACTTTATCCAAGACTATTACTATATAATTTTAATGCTATGTCAATACTATGGCTTCTGGTTAGAGAACAGAAAAAAATGAATAAGTATACATTTGGATTTAAGACACTAGTTAACTTACATCTGACATAGTTATGAGAGACAGAAGGTCCATCAGGAACTAATTTTTTAATATCTTTGGGCAAAGTTATTACCTTGGATGTAAAAGGTTGATATGATACATTTCTTTGTGATTACTTCAATGACAGTAAGAAATTTGTAGTGGATCACCACTAAGAATGCTGGTGAATAGAAGAAATTTATCGTGGACTCGATTAACTCCCCAAATCTTATCATCCTGCATATCAAAAGCTGTTCTTAAAAGTCTTGAAATTCAGTCAAGTGGATCTCTTCATCAAATCTAAATTAATCCTGAAGTGCCAGATTTTGAGGAAAATGAAAATTTAGGTTATGATTTTGGAGTCCAACAAAAAAAAGACTAATATAAAATGGCCTTCAGTGTTATGTATATGGTAGTTAAAACACCCCTGTTCAGTGCATTCTGAAAACATTAAATAATCGATGTGAGATATAATCAACACACAGATATGCTCTTCCCTTGAAATTTTCAGAATGCTTGTAAATATAAGCCTAGATGATGCAGATCTTACACCTCATATTGAGGCTAAAGAAAGTCATAAAATTAAGCCTGTCCATCCCAAATAGCTTAATACATAACATAAGAATTTAATATTTCTTTACTAGAGCATTAAATATTTTATTATCAAGATCATTTTGCACTGCAAGGGTCTAAAAAAGTATATCTTTTTATCTGCTAGAAACCTCAGGGGATTTTTATTTTTAAACTTACTGATGCTTGGGGGGGGGGGGGTTCAGACAAAGAAATCTACTTTCAGATTGAATGGTTTATTTAGGGCAGAATGACTTCCATGTGCTACTCCTGAACTAGTCCTGGAAGCCTTTCATATTAGTCAACAGCCAGAATCTCTCAAGCATGCGTTAGAAAGCTTCCTTTGCTGTAATTCCACACAGCAAGTGAAGGTTGCCTTGTTTTGGTTCAAAATAATAGGAATCTTAAGGCTGAGGATAGAAAAGCCATTTCATGGGGCTTTAAAATCTTAAAATATTCTTGTGACTTTAAAATCAATTGAATGAAAGCAGATTGGTACCATTTGGTTTCTTCAATCAACTGTTTATGCTTGGTCATAATACTGTAGGTGGATTGAATACCCTCTTTTCTTCATCAGATGTTAGACTCACACATATACATAGAAAACCCATATGTACACATATTTGTTTGTTCGCTGTGTTATATGTTTCAGATTTTATTCAGGAGCTCAAGATGGTATACGTAGTATTTCCTCTTCAATTTGAACCCACACTTTCCCACGAGAAAACCTAACCTGGGGAAGGGACGTGAAGGTACGCTGTGAGGCTGGTGACAGGACATTTGAGTTTCCACAGTTCTATTCCAGGGCTCTTAAGTGCAGCATGACACGAGTGAAATTCAAAATTTTTCCCTACCAGTTCTGTGGCCGTGGCTTGGTGAGACTCAGTCTCTAAAAGGGAAAGGGCGGGCATGGGCGGGGCCAGCTGATTCAAATCATCCCTACCACCTCTCCAAACCAATTCAAATCGTCCTTACCACTTCCCCCAAAGTGATGCGAGGTAGTTGAATTTTACCCCTGGGAAGTTTATTTGTTCTGGTCTCTGGCTCTAATAAATTGAATTGAATTAAGTGCAACATTGCAACTTGGGGGATTCCATGAGGAAAGCCACTGAGAAAAATACAGAGACCATACCCCAAATCGCACCAGTGTTCCATATACCTCCTGAATCTTAATTACCATATTTTCTAGTTTTTTAAAAAACAATCTTTTCAAAAAAAAAAAAAAGCTTGTTGAAACAGTACTGGCATCAAATGCTATCTTGGTTGCAACGCGTAAGAGCTGCAGAAGCAATTTACAATAAGCCATAGTTTCTTTCTTGTGAGTGGTGGTCATATATTTGCCACTGGGGGGAAATGGGCCAAATGTACATTTTCTTCCTGATCCTTCTTCATGGGTGGATATCTTTATGAAGAAGTTGGGGGAGGTTACCTACTTCAAGGTAGTTATGAACCTTCCAAACTTGACTACCTTCTTAACATTCATTGAGATCTTAATCTGTTTCTACTGAGTCACACTGCTGATAGCATGCTGATTGTTGAATAGGAACTGAGTTTCATATCTAGCAAATGCCATCTATTGGCATCATACTAAATGATTTGTTTGCTTCCTCCACTTGTGGTCTAGCTAGACATGACATTTTAAAAGGGATAAAAATATGTTTAGTCAATTAAGCTGCTTCTAACAACATATATAAAAACGGAAAATAGTTTCCTTAGTTCTTAAGAAATTGGAGTTTCCTTTTGATCATATCAAAGATTTATCTAAGCTATATTCCTGTTCCTTGTAGCAATCCTACAAATGCTTCTAAAAGCTAAATATAAAAACAATATTCTATTGTTGCTTCTCCCTGGCATATGCTGTCTAGTTCACATTTTCTAATATAATCACATGAAACGGCTGTTAAAAATTTCTTGATGTGTCCGTCTGCTCCCCTTTCAAAGTCATTTGCACACATAGCCATCATATCTTCTAATATTTTCATAAATTTTAATATGTATTCTAATTTCATGTTAAAACCTGTAGTTTTGCCATGAATGCATTTCTTTGGTGTTATCCTGAGCTCTAATGTAAGAAAAGGAGTGATTTCTCTCTCCCCTTGTGCTCATTACTGTATCTCACTTCATTTGTTCTCTAAAACAAAACTAAAAAGGGCTGCTTTGGAAGCATTGCGCATAGACAACGGAAGTTAAATTGGATTTTTTGAAGTATTCTAATGTGAAAAGAAATTTAAGAAATAATCAAGATTTTATATACAGCCCAAAGTCCAATAACTCTTAATTTTCAAAGATAGTATGAGATTTGAGAAGGACTGTATAAAAAAATAACCTGGGCATCACTGTAGGTTGTAAATCTACCAACATCTTGCACCTGCACACACACACACACACACACACACACACACACACACTTAAGAGGGAAAGCAATAACTGATGTGCAGCACATAGCACTCCAGAGATGTCAGAATAGGCAGCCTTAACTGTACCAGCTATATTTCTACACACTGACTCAATCAGCCCCTCGACCCTTTTCTCTGAGGCATATAAAATGAACTTTGTTTAAAATAAAAAAATCAATAGAATAAGCAGCTGTAGGCACTTGACCTACATCATTAAGTTTGTTTGTTTTGTAATATACCACAAAGTTTCACGACTGGTCGTTTAAAGAGATGCTAAGTCTATTCTTGTATGTTATAGTTAATATTTGTATTACTTGTAATGTTTATACCATATGGCTGTGCATGTCCTCAAATCGAAGAGTACAGTTCCCTCCTGAATTTGCAGAACTTGATAACGTGTGTCTTTTGGAGAGCTAAATAAAGGGGCCTGTCCCAGCATTTTAAGACTCTTTTTTTTTTTTTGTACTTGCCCTTGCCTAAAAATCCTTCAAAATTAAATCATTCAGAATTACCTGTTAGAAACATGGCTAAAACTCATCCTAGAAACAAGAGAGGAAACTGCAGCTATTATTAAGTATAAACCATTTAAGGAGGGGGAAGGAAACCCTCAAAATTAAGGGTGTTTAGAAAAAGCGGATTCACTGATAATGTTCAAGAGTTTGAAATAAGCCCTCTTTACATTTTATATCTGGTAATTGTTAAGGCCTGGAGGTGTCCGTGCGTATCCTCTGAAGTGTGTAATAAGAAAATCAGCGTCGTGCAGCTCTATCTATTCTAGTATTAAATGCTGGTGGGAAGGTCAGAAAAGGAAGGATGAGATTCAGCTTCCTCCTCATGCTGGTCCCTGCCCAGAGTCAATAAAAATAGATAGGAAGCTGAATAGTATATTTTAGTTACTGGCTGAGTTTATTCATCATGCAAAGTCATAAATCAAAGGAAAAGGAAGGCCAAGATGAAAGATAATCTAGTGGTCTTTTTCATTTTTGGGTCTGGAAAAATCCTAGAATTATTTTTCTAATCACTGTTTCTTGAGTTTTATTCCCTTTTTAAAGACCTCAATACAGTAAAATGCATGATAAAATGTCTGCAAGAACTGGTTTTATAAGGCAACAATAAGGAGTTCCAAATGAATACCTTCCAATCTCCCCTAAATGGCCTTGGGCCTGTAATTTTAGCAACTCACAGCTTTTACCACCTGTAAATGAGTATTAATAAAGTTTGCCTAAACCTGAGAATGACTGAGGCGGCCAATCATGTCAGAAATGAGTGAAAGAACTCAGAAACTTAGCTCAAAGTTGTGCAAAACATGTGAATTGTAATATCATGGAAAGGGAGATTGTTTTCAAATATATGCAAGTTAACGACAGTGGTCGGATGATGGCCCAATGTTGTCTGGCAAAAAATTAAAACCCGACAACTTAATTTGGCAGGTTTTATTCTTTCATTTTCTATTATACAAAATACTTTACAATTTAAAAACATTTTCCGAACAAAAATCATATACATATATTTATAAAGAGCCAATTACACCAAAGGAAAAAGCCTGAAGAAGAGAGCCCACCCACTTTATTTTTGAGGAACCAAAATAGCAGAGGGGTAATTAAGAGAAAGTTCTTGGCCCACACTTAGTGTTTCTGGTAACTGCCAAGTCTGCCGTTCCCAGATACATTCTTAAATTAATAAATACACGGCTGCTCCTTTCCCATCTCTGGGGTGGTGACATCCGCTACGTTGCTTCTTCATAAGCAGTGTTCATTCCCTGTTGTCCCTTTAAAATTAGCAGCACTTTTCAAGTCTAGAGTCCAAAATTCGTATTTTGATTAATCCTTTTTGCAAAAGGGCTTTTCAACAAAATCGTCTTAACCAGATGCGCAAAGAACACCAGCTTAAATACTCTGCGAGAGATTTGGCAGGCAAAACTAATATCTTTCTTCAGGGGCCAGAATTACTTTCCTTGTATCACAGAGACTGATCTATAAGAAAATAGTCTACTACTTTTAAATCTGCCTAGAAGACACCACTGCAGGGAAATCGAAATACTTTTCTGCTCAAAGGACAATTTTTTTTTTTGTTAGACTAAATTTTGCAGGCTGGGACAGGCACACAGTAGGTACCATTCCTTGCTGGATTTGCATAGGTTAAGGAAGCTTAATTTTACAGAAATATGATCCAGCACAACATGTAAACCAGTGACCTGCCCTAAAAAGAAGACAGAAAATAGGTGTATGTTTTCAGGGACATCTTGAGAATTAACAGAGAAGTGCCTCTGACTCGGCCATGTTTGTCTGGGTGGGAAGAGAAAGAAGGGACTGGTATGGAGAAGGGCTCCTCCTGCATTCACAGGGGAGCCCATCAGTGAGTCACTGCTGAATAGTAAAAGCCTGTAGGAGGGTAGGAAGGTCATGGGCATCTGCTGCTTCATAGAGGTTGCTGTGGCCCAGCATGGAGAGGGCCATACGGAGGGTGCTCCAGATGTTGTCGGACATGGCTCCCTGTTGGCCCCGTGGCCCGCGACTCTTCTGCTGCATCTGCAAGGCTTCCAAGAAGTGTTCTATAGCCTCTCTGTCAAGACAGCAGCATATGCCAATGAAGGGGAGTTAGAGCGAATCAAGAATAGCTCACAGTCAAGACTTGCCCCGAAGGTTAGTCACAGGGGAGAAAGAAGGAACAGTTCTAAGGCTTTCTTTTCCCCATCACCTTAGTTGTTCTTTGCTGAGTTTGCCAACACAAATACTTAACTTTGGGTCATTTTTTATTTGATTTTTACCCCCATCTTTGTTACTTTAAGGGTAACTCAAAGCAGCATACATATCAAATACTCCTATTTACACCATTACCACCACCCTGTGAAGTGAGTGTGTGAGACTGGCCCAAAATAATCCAGCTTGCTTTCATGCCTACAGCAGGTGCAGAGCTCAAAATCTTTTGGTTTCTAGGCCAGTACCTTAACCACTATATTATTTTCCTCAGTAAATAAGCGAACACGTACAATATAATGTTTTTGATTCATTTGCTTAATTGAGTTCTCTTGATCTACTTTTAGGACTTGTAGGGAAAACAGATCACATTTCAGATCTTATTTATGCAGAAATATTGAAAGGGTTCGCACACTTTTAAACACCACAATAGATGAGACACCCCAAAAGCCAGTGAATGTGGTTTTTTGAAAGAGGAGGTGAAATGAGTGAAGGCACCATGAGTTCAACTGGGATGCCAATTTTTCTCGGAAATATTTTTAGAGTTGCCTGATCCATCACTCACACAATAGCTAATGTATGGCGGCCTCATCAAATCAAAAGCAGCAGTAGAACCAAGCTCAGCTTTAAAGCTACCCAACTCACCTATGGGCCCCTAAGTTTATACAACTAATGCCTAAGTTGTAGCGAGAACGTATATAGCCCGGCTGTAATTCCAGTGCCTGCCGGTAAGCAGCTACAGCTTCCTCACTCCGATTCCCGTTGGCTAAGGTAGCTCCCAACTTGTTCCAAAGGAGATGATCCTAGAAGAAGAAACCAGGTATGGTCACACTTGGTAGAACAACTTTTGTTTTCCTCCCCTCCCCTTCCCTCCCATTCTTCTCAAACTTTCAAGATTATTTGCTTAGTCTTGATCTTTATCTCACTGTGCTTTTCTATAATCCTCCCTCCCATTTTCTTCTTCAATAACAATCATGTGAAGTAGATTGGACCGACAGTGATTAAGTGCCTTCATCATTTTACATTTTTCTTTCCCTTACAGTGGATGAAGATTGCAGGGGAAGTATGATAGCTAAGTGGTTGAGGTAACAACCAAAAAACCCCCACCCCTTGGCTCTACCATAAGCTTAATGGGGGTTGGGGCAGGTATTTCTCTCTCTCAGATTGAAGCCTCCTATTAGTCATGCCCATAGGAAGCAGATTCATTCTTTTGCCGGACTGTAAAATGGCTGCTGGAGAATGGTGGAAGTGCTCTAGCTTTACATAGCATTCGTAAATGCTTCTCTCAGTTTTTACGAAGATGGTTGTCGCATCAAGTGACTTGCACTTCGAAATTGATGGAAAAATACCACTTTTAGTCTTTCCCCATCAATTTCCATACTACTTTTGGTATGGAAGAGTTTTAAGAATGGATTCCTGCAGTCAGAAGCAAGAAAACAATGCCACCTTCTCCTACTACTCCTTTTCCTCCCCACCTCCCTTGCCTTCCTTACATTTGGGCGTGAGCTCAGGGCAGCAGTGAAGCAATCCACAGCTTTCTCATACTCGCCACTCAGGTTGAAGAGAACACCCAGACCACACTGCACATCAGGGTCCACCACATCGGGGTTGCTACGGACAGCTGCCAAGAACAATTCCTTCACCTCGTGAAAAAGTGAGCTGAGGAAGGGAAGAATGAAGAAAACAATGTGGTAGGAAGGGTGAAAGCCAGTCCCACCTTGCTTCATTTTCCCCAGTTCCCATTTATTGCTCATTCTGCAGACTCACTCAGTTAGGAGGGAACCCAGAACACGCTTGGAGGTCCCTAGACCTTGGCTAGAATCCTCCCCATCGGGTTCTTTTCCCATCAGATGAGCGTAGGCCGGTTTGTGGTGCAACCAGTCCCGCAAGGTTTCGCATGCCTGCTTTTGCAGTGATTCATTGGTAAAACTGACAGCTAAAGCCATGAGTGCAGTGAGGTTTCCGGGCTGCAACTCCAGGCACCTACAGGAAACAGGAAAATCATACAGGTAAAACACCAAGGGATACAACTGATACATCTGCAGCTGGTGCAACCCTATCCCTTTGATTTGCCAACCCAATTCTTTCTGCACTAAGAAAGAAACTCCTGCTGACCCCACTTCAAAGGGCTAGCTGCAAACAATCAATTTAGTTTTGCTTCGGGTAAGAAGAAGATGCAAGGATACAGCTTAGGTTCACCACACACCCTCAAACATTCAGCATCATTGTCCTTTAGACTTTAGAACAGTGGTTCCCAAACTTTTCCAGTCCACTGCTCCCTTGGTGCTACAAACTTATCCTCGGTGCCCCCCCTCCCACGGGTGGGATTCAAATTTCTGTGAGTGTGGCCTAATTTGAGGGTGTGGCTTGCTGGTCATGTGGCTAGCTGGCATGGCTTGCTGGCTGGGCGTGGCTTGGTGGTCACATGACAGGGTAGGTGTGATTTGGTGATCATGTGACTGGGTGGGCGTGGCTTGTGGTCGCATGACTGGCTGGCGTGGCTTGGTGGTCACATGACCGGGTAAGTGTGGTTTGGTGGTCAGGTGACTGGCAAACCAAATACAAGTGGTCCTCACTTAATGGCCGGTTGCTAAGCAAGTGTTCTAATTATGTCTGGCCTCTCCGGAGTTACTTGACCTGTTTTTGGAGTTTTGACAGCCATGCACACACATATACACATCCTCCCTTCCAACCCTGCTGGAGCAGGTCATTGGACTAGAATCAGCAAAACATCTCTGATTAGATTCTAGTAGTGAATAGAATCTAATCAGAGATGCTTTGCCGATTCTTGATTTGTTTTATTTGTATCTCTTTATTTTATGTTGCTGAATTGCATTGACATGTGTGTCCCTTCTTGTGCACAGCCCAGAAGCTTTTGTGATTCTTTGCAGCAAAAATTTCACACCCCTGGCTTTGCTCTACTTTTCAAATGTGCTGCCACTGCCATGTTCTAGATTCTGGCCATGCAGGTCCACCCCATTGAGCCCGTTGCACCGGAGGGACCTGCCCAAGCAAGTCTGAGTGTAGCAGTGCACCAAGTCAATGGGGTGAGTCTGAGAGAGGGAAAGAGAGAGAGAGAGAAAAGAAAGAGAGAAGGAAGAAAAGAAAGAAAAAGGAAAGAAAGAAAAAAGAACAAAGAAAGAGGGGAGATGGAAGGAAGGGACAGAAAGAAAAAGAAATAAAGGAGGGAAGGAGAGAGGGAGGAGAAAGATAATGAGATATCTATTCTAGTTCAATCACCTGCTCCAGCAGGGTTAGAAGGGAGAGTGTGTTCTCCTTGTAATTTACCAGTACATTTTGGTTTTGCCTTCTTCAGAATTGGCACTGTAATACATTGGGGAAAAGTAATTTTTAGGGTGGAGATCTGGTCCAATGGATCCTATTTAAAGCCTCAACAAAATGTGAGAGTTTCCTGATAGTCTTGACCATGTTTAGTCCACAAAACCTTTAATAGAAGCCAAAGATGTTTCAATGTGGAAAAGGACCTCAGTCTAAACTAGGCCTCATTCAATCTGATGCATCAGATCTTTCTCTTTCTCTCTCTCACACACTCTCTCCCTCCCTCCCTCTTTCTTTGTCTGTCCCTTTTGGGTCAGACTGGCTTTGCTCAACTCTCCCAGCATGCCTGCGGGGCCAGCATCTCCGTTCTCCCACACTTCTCCTCCCCTTTCCTTCCCTTTCTCATTTCCTCGCTTGCTTTATTTTTTTCTATTTTACACCATGATAAAATAATAAACATTGAAGAAAAAACATAAGAAAAAGGACCTTTATTTTAGCAACGCTTCCTTATCCATAGCCGAGATATGCAAATTTCTGAGGGAAAAAAGTTCACTGCGACTCCACTTCTATGTCCACATTTTTATATTGGCAATTTCCCTCCAAAATGTAACTTTGTGTATTTTTTTTCTGCTGAAAGTATTAATTATTGTGCTTTGAAATGATGGGCAGATGTTGAAAATTATCCGAGGAAAGAAGCGGAAAGTGGAGGAAAAACAGCCAAACTTTGTTCCGGGATCAAGGGCTGTTTTGCAAAGAAAAGAAGGATCCTGAGCTACAGAAAGAAAGGGGGAGATGCCTTACCTTTGGGAGGGTGGGGGGGGGGTCGGAAGGGGCTTTTTGAGCGAGAGAGGACGGGAAATGCCGTTTTCTCTGTAAAGCCGAGAGATCCCTATGGAAATCCCCCAGTCAAGGGGAAGAAGCCTGGGGAGAGGATCCGGCCAGATTAGGGAGATCCCTGAAGATCCTCTCCACCTCTTCCTGCATGGACTGTCAGCCAAGGGTTTTCCTGGCTTCCCTTTGGATTGGGGTGAGTGGGGCCCTGAAATCCTGGCTGGCTGTGGGGCTAAGTCCCCTTGTCCTCTGGTGCAGCTGGGGGCTCCCTCTTTCCAGACTGAGTGGGGGGGAGCCCGAAGGACCCCTCGAACTCTGACTCCATTTTGCCCATCTAGAGTCTCGGCAGCTCCAGCCTGGGTGCCCTCTGGGCACTCTGGGAACTCAAAGGGCATCTAGTCCACCCCTCCAGGCGCATAAAAAAAGAGAGATTTGATGAGAATCATAGGGGGGCGCAAAAGGAAGTTCACTCTCCCCTCTGGAGCTGGCATGAAAAAAAAACCTAGAATGCAGCCCCCCAAGACTGAAAAGATCCCCCCTCCCACTCTCTCCGCTTCTCTCTCTGCTGGAAACTCTCTCCTCCATCGGGTGAAGTCAAGGGAGACTCTGCCCAGAGACTGATGACGCTGGAGCAGGGAGAATTCTCATTGGTGCTTTAGTTGGCCCCTCCCACCTCAAAACTCTGAGAAAAACATTTCCTCCCCCTCGACACACATTCCTCCTCTAACATATACAAACACACATGTTCATTTCATGGGTAGATTCTGCGGTGGGAAGAGCTGCTGCACTGGATGACAAGAGGGGGGGGAAAGAGGTAGCCATTTGCATGCCATCTGTTTTCTCCCCCTCGAGCCTGCCAGAGAAGAGTGATGCCGCTGCCGTGCTCAAGGTGCCGGCCCCACAGGCTCACCCCATTGATTGTTGCACCACAGCAGTTGTAACAGTCAATGGGGTGAGCCTGAAGGGCTGGCGCCTCAAACACGGCGGCGGTGACACATTGGAAAAGTAGAGCAAAGCCAGAGAGGCTTTGCTCTGTTTTCCCCATGTGCCGCCGCTGCCGCGTTCGAGGCGCCGGCCCCGCAGGCAAATCAGGAAAGTAGAGAAAGGCAGTCTGGCTTTGTTCTATTTTTCAAATGTGCCACCACTGCCGCGTTTGAGGTGCCGGCTCCGCAGGCCCACCTCATTGAGCCCGCAATACCCGAGAGACTTGCCCAAGCAAGTCCAAGCAGAGCAGTGCACCAAGTCAATGGGGGTGAGCCTGAGAGAGGGAGAGAGAGACAACTAGTAGAATCCCACCCCTGAATTGTGCCCTGCAAGGAGCCCACCTCCAGCACTCCCCTGCCACCTCTTAGCGCCCCCCTAAGGCACCCCACCACTCCCCAGGGAACCGCCCACTTTGGGAACCACTGCTTTAGAAGTCTCAAGACCTTGCACTTCTGTTGCTCTGGGAAGGTTACTCACTGTCGGAGGGCACTTATTGCAGCAAGCTCTTGTTCATTCTCAGCTTGGGTGGTCCCCAGGTACTGCCAAGCCTAACACAAAGACATGACAAAAACAAGAGTTCTGTTCAGAGTTGCACGGAAGAAGGGACTGGTGATTGCAAATCATTTTTTCCCTCCCCATCTTTTTTGTCATTGCAGGGGGAAAAATATTGCTGGGGAAAATAGGACGCACACTTGATAGCACATGAAAAATAATCAGAGAGCCAGTGACTTAAGCATACTCATGCAGCTGCTCATGGGAATGATCAGAATGGATCAGAATGGTGAGGTATAAGGCAAAATCCCAACTGGTGCCTGAAGCAGCCACTTCTTTCCTTCTCATAGTTAACCCGGCTTTGGGGAAACATCAGAAATCATGAGCCAGTAATGGTTTCAAGCTTCCTCTCTAATACATAAACATTATGAAGGTCCTAATGATTAAATAATACAGTTATATAATCCAATATCAATAATAGAGTAACATGTGTTCCCTATTTATTAATATGTTACCTATCAGAGACAAGGAATACTTGCCAATTATTAGTTATTATTGTTTATTATGAACTATCAAACCTATTATCAAATGTAATAGAAAGAAATATGTTTACTTTCCTATCAGTATGTTCACTATTTTTATTTCTGTATACTCATAGGTTTATATCTTTTTAATCCATTGCAAATAAAGTTCATTTTAAAACTTTTTTTTTTAAAAAAAGGAAATAGTGAGCCAGAAGGTAGCACAGACCCAACCCTGTCCCGGAAGGAGACCGAAGAACTAAAGTCTGATCTGAAGCAACTCTGCTCCAGTTCTGCCAAAAAAAAAAAAAGGAACATGATATCAAAACTGACTCATCTTCATTGTTACCTGGCATCTGATTTTGGCTCACCGTTTGCCAAACAGAAACAGGAGGAGGGGTTTTTTGGTAAATTCCTAGGGAGAGGGGAAGGTGAAGGAACGCATGAGAGTCTTTTGCTACCTGAGAGGAGATACCCACCAAGGTCAAGTCCTGAGAACTGTTGAAACTTTGCAGACTGTTTTCCCAAGACAAAAGCATTGCATGGCAATCAACTGGTGGGTGACCCAAGGAGGAAAAGGGAGTTTTACCTATGCCGGTTTTCACAGGAAAACCTCAGAACTGACTTTGCTTTTGCTGTACCTGGATGGAACTTACACGAAAGTTTTACTCTTGGTGAAACTCTCTGGACCAGGAATTCCATTTTTAGAATGTGCCAACTGGAACAGTTGACAGGTGAGTCCTTGGCACCCAAGTAAAGAATACCCACCTCCAATTACAAATGTCACAAAGGAATGTACCTAACTCCACGTGATCAGAGACAGTCGTCCCTGCAGCACACAGGGGCTAAGCTGCCATTTGATATAAGCCAAGGCTTCTGCGATGCTGGCGCTCCTTCACTCACCTCCATATGGTCAGGCTTTTGCTGCACAGCAGCCTCAAAGAATAAGACAGCATTGGGGAGATGTCCCTCCTTCAGACATTTCAGCCCCTCCTCAAAAGCATGCGGGTGGTCCCGTACAGGGTTATCTTCTTCAAACTGGTATCCCTGCAAGGGAGGAAAAACCAAACATTAGTTGCTTCTAAAAGTTGCTCCCAGGATGTTAGGAAAGAGGTGGGACATGTGCTACCCCACAGCGGGGTTTGCTGCTTATTTAAGGAACAACAAGCTGAAGGATTAGTTCATCTGCTGTTCTCTTCTGCTTGCAAGCCCAGGGTGGCGCATCTTTCCTTGCCAATGAATCAGAGTCTGAGTGTGGGACAACACTGAAGAAGGTAAGCGGAGTCTTAGATGCAGAGGTAAGTAGGCAGAAAGCATCTTCTATCTCTAAACACATCTACCTTCTGCAGGAAAATGAGCATAGCTCGCTCACCTCCAAAATTCTAGAAATCACATGATGAAAAACTAACATTTGTAGAGAAGGCAGGGACAGAGAACTGCATCTAGCCATCCTCAAAGTGTGTCTTTTGAACCCTCTGCCAATATAGCCCCACCACCTGCCTCAGAGCTCAGCTTCTATTGGCTCGGGGGAGGGGGGGCGTGAAGTGGCAAGCCGCTGAAGGATGTATTTGGATAGCCACCCACAGCCAAGATGCATTGAAATGAGAAAAATTTGGAGGCAGGCATAGTTAGCAGGAGAGGAAAAAGATGAAGTTCAAAGAAAAAGTTACACTCCATGTTATCTTTTTTTAAATAAGGATCTAGTTATGCTTCCTATAGACAGCGTTTCAGCTTGCTAGTTCTCAACCTTTTTTAAAAATAAAATTTGCTATCTACACGCTCACTAGTAAGAGTTGTACAATCAAAAACAAAAGTAAGAGATGGAGAGAAGACAAAGCACAGCATTCTTTCTACAGCAGTACCTTGTCGTAAGTGGAGCTGGCAAGATCCTCGTACTCTGATAGCCAAGGATGAGACTCTGCATCTCGCTTGGCCATCTCTTCCCACTCAGCCTGCAATTTGTCCCAAAAATCCACATCTGACTAGAGAAAGGAGAGAAAGAAAATATCCGGTCGTCTCAAATAAATGCATTAAAAGTCTCCCGATTGCAGGAGGAGGAGAGCCATTTCCATTACCTCCACGGCAGTCTTGGCCTGCTCAAATTCTAGATCCAGATCCTGTGCATTCCCAGTGTGTGCATACTGATCTACCCAGGCTTCAGATGTATCCTAAGAAGAGAAGACAGAGCGGGTTCGGGGAAACCTTATAAAAGACAGCTAAATAATGGAAAACAACATATAATCTTCAGGGCATTTTAACAGACTTATGAAGGGAATGACTCTTGTCTTGCTCCTCATCTACAGATTCTCTGCTCAGTTCTGGGCCCCAAATCCACTTATTGGGTACATGGATCATGAATTCTACTGCTGAAAGCAGCAGCCAGGAATCCTACCTGCTGCTGAATAAACTCAGTTGCCCATTGCTCTGCCTTATCCTTGTCCCTGGGATTAATAGTCACCCGATCGGCCTCGATGGACACCCTCCCATCTCCAATCTGGCGAACAAATTTTAGGAACTGCATGAAGAAAGGAGACACAGGTAGAGATCATCATTATTAATGTCCTTATACCTCCAAAATGTGCCTTTTGCCTGGATAAGCCTGCATCTGGTCTGAGCAGACCTTCCAAGAAAGGGCAAGAAAAGTTGAAAGGCTGTTCAACTTTACTGGGCACAGGGGAATCGGTAGTAATTTAAAATAATTGCACAATGCTAGTAATAAATCTCTAGAAAACCTACCAAAAAAGTTACCATAAAGGCCAAAACCCAGTTTTAAGTTCGGCTACAGTTCTACCCCTTTTTACCCAGTCTCATCCCAAATTTATCTTGATCTGACAAGAGTCAATCTGGCCTCACAGTTTCTAAGTAATCCTTAGGAAAATGAATCCTGTTCTACTATGAGTGATTGCAGAGAGGAAGCAGGGGAGGATGTCTGTGTTAAGAAAAAACTCCATTATGATACTGAGGACAAGAATACTATGAAGATCATGCCTTGCATGGGATTTACTGATCAAAGGCAGAAGGCTACAGCAGAGAGAGGAGGTTTCAAGCTGGTGCGTGGTTATATTATATTCCAATGGGTTTTACCCATAACTGCACAGCAGGCTTCATATGTGAGCAAGGACTTGGAGAAATTCCAAAACTCTATAGTCATTATATTTCACTCTTGACAGCAAAGCACCAATCTTCTAAGACAGCCTTCCCAAATGGAATAATCTTCAGATGTGCTAGGTTGGTTGGAAGATGATAATTTTGAAACCCAACACATCCAGAGATAAGAAAGGCTATCCTTAAGAAAATAAAGATATGTAGAATCCTTTGTTTTCCATATGAGGTAACAATAATAAATCAATCAATCCAACGAAGCACAGGGGGGGAAAGCCTTGGTATTTGCATTTTTCACAGGGGTGGGGGATGTGTAGCCCATAACTAGCTCTCTTCCTTCATTTTGCTGTCTCTGGTAGACCAACCAGTCAGGTGATCAGCAGGCTGGAGAAAGCTCAGGTGATTCATGGAAATGCACACTGAGTGCTTTAAACCAAGACATCTGGAAGAAAAGATGAGGCACAAGAAAGCAAAGAAGGGGCTGGAGGGCTTGTGTGCATGTGGTTACACATATGGCCCTAGAAGCTGAAAATGTCGCTAGCTAGTGGTGTTCAACTGATTTTTGGACCAAATAAGCCAGCATGCACATACCCACAATTATTTCCTCTTGAAAAAAATGCCAGTCATATTTTTACCTCAGAATCATTCAGCTTGGGATCATCCACTTTTGAAAGAAAATCATTAGCTGTTTTTTTCAGATCGTCTTCAGGCTGGTATTCCTCATACCTATGACCAGAACAAACCAGGCAAAGTCAAAATAAACTAAAACAATGCTATGTTCAAAATATGTTCAATAATATTGATTTATATGCATTAGATTTTTATTTATTATTTATCCCATGTTCCAGTTAGCAATTCAAACCCTGGTTTGCATTTTAACATAAAAGCACATGAAATTTTAACTTTAAAAAATTAACATAAATCGGGGCAGTCTACAAATATCATAAAAAATAAAACACAAAGTCCAGTGAATTTCATTTACAGAACAAAATTAGTAGCATATCAACTTTTACAACATGAATTTAAAATAACTAAAATAATTCACAAACCATAACAAAACTGTTTTGTTTCTAGGGTAAGTAGACAAAAGTCTCTTTTGTCCAGGCATTCCCTTAGAAGGCCCCAAAGCGATCTTGGTGTTCATACAGAGACATGAGAGAACAAACAAGCTTTTTATTAACCGGAACTAGGCAATCAAGAGCTTCAAGGAGTACACAAATACACTGATTTGCATCCAGAATAAACTGGCTCCTAAAGGATATTTTGAACTCTGAAAAAATGTGTTTCATTTATCTAGCCCAGGTCAATCTAGTAGCTTAGTTCAACCGGTACTTTAGTATAAATGTACCCCCTTTTATGAAGTGTAGTTGTATACAATCCAAAAAGAGACTGCAGCTGTGAATCAACCAAAATGAAAAGGTGACACAAATACCACCTGAACATGTAAAGATAAGGCTGGATTTGGGGGAGTTCTGGTTTGAGTCTTTTCGCAGACAGACCGAAACCGTGATCGTGTGTGGTTGTGATCCGTGCTCGCCACTGGAGCGCTCTGAGCCGGCTGGTTTTGGGGCTAAGCCACCCCGTAGAGGTGGTGAAGAGGGGGGAGACTGCCAGCAGGGTTGAGGAGAACTGCATCTCTCCTCCTCAGCTGGACATTACTCCCTTTCCTGAAGGTGGTTGCAGTGGTGGTCAGAAATGGCCACCTCAAAAAAGAATTCAACTGGAAAAGAATGTGCAGGAGGAAGATAAGAAGAGAAAGTTTTGGTTGACCGGGTTAAACTGCAAAAGCAACGATTAAGGTACCCTGGAATTTAAACTATTAAAAAAATAACATTGTTCCCAAACAAGACTTTGAAGCAGCAAAGGAGAGAGAAAAGGGAAAAGATTTGGTTTTTTCCCTTCTCTTCCTTTCCCTATACTGACAATTAAGAGACTTAAGCAAGAAGGCTTCCAACTGAGCGCTGCATTGATGCAGAGCTGAGGAGCGGATCGCTGCTCTGAAGGACTCTGATTTTTGTTGTTTGTGGCTTCCAGTAGCATGTCGGACCTTGGAGGGGTAGACAGATGAAAGGGGAAGACCTGGAGATCTCGGGGAGGTGCCGCAATCCCAGAGATTGCAAGAGAATCCCCCGAAAACCAGCAGCAGAAGAGGGAGATCATACAGATTGGAACCACAGACATGGCAGCCCAGCAGCTTAAAGAAGAAGGAAGGAAGCAAAAAGTGGAGAACAGCAAATTGAGTATTGGAAAGGTAAACTTAAAGAAGATTTCCAGAATATTGATTTATACTACAAAGAGAAATTGAAAATTGAAACTCCAAACCGAACAGTGCAGTAAAGCAGCAGAAATATCGGAAGGAGTACTAACTAAAGAAATGGCAGTAATTGATGCTGAGTAATGGAGCGCTGAAAACGGAGGAGCTGAAGGGTGAGGCAACACCATTTACTTTTACTTTGGGAGTTGAAAAGGGGGTTGCATAACTATATTTTTTGGAGATTGACGTTTGAGAATTGTGCGAAGAAAGAGAAAGTGACGTGTCCAAGTGAGACAGAGAGATCGGAAGAACAGCTGAGAGTGAAAACTTGAAAAGAGGACAATTGACACTTTAAAAGATTTAAGGAAAGGATTGAGGAAAGAAACCTTGTAATATTTGTCTGATAACTATGATAAAGAAAAAAGGAAGAAATAAGATAACTAAGATTTATAAGTGAAACTAGGACTGTGTGGAGAAAAAGAATAAAGGATCAAGAAGAAGAAGAAGCCAAAATAGAAAGGAGAAAGGAAATGGTGGAAGTGACTGTGCAAATTTAAAGAGGACATTTATCTAAAAAAGAAGAAGATCCATGGACATTATTCAACTGGTCAATCATAGATGTAACTAATATTGGTAAAACATAATCTTAATAGATTATCTGTTAGAATATTGAATTAAGAATGCTGGTTAATAATTTTTGAATAACTGAACAATTGAAAGTGTGTTGTATAAATATAGAACTCAGACCTTCAAATAATAATCATATAGTAAGAAATTGAGGTATTTTTATCCTGAGGTAAGCATATAACTAAGAACTCTAAAGAAACAGATTAATTGATATTTATATATAGATAAGAATTTAATTACTTTAATGAATTGGCTGCTTTAAATTAATTAAACATATAAGACTGTTGATTTTGTGAGTAAATATATCTGTATTTGATTAATATAGAATTCTCTTAAGTATTGCAATAGTTGAATAAGTTCAATAAGAAAAAATAGAAATAAGAGCCAATTGTGATTTTCCATAATAGAATTTTGGTAATTAATAATATAATAATATATGTATTAATATTACTATTGAACTGAAAAGGAGAGGAAAATAGTGCTCTACTAGGGATAGTTGATGGTAAATTGGAAAGAGCTGCTACAGAGACAGTTAAAATGTCAACAACATCAACTACAAATGTAAAATCAGGAAAGAAAACTACAACAATGACGTCTTCATCTATGGGGCAGAGATCTATAGATGCAATGCTACTGGCAGAAAAAACTAGTTCAACTCAAAGCCTGCAGACAATACAGGCAACGCTCACTATGATGCAGGAAATGATGGCAAAAACCTACAAATTGGAACCATGAAGATATGAAAACAGAGATGGGAACTGAAATAGGACAAGTGAAAAATGAAATACAAAATTTGAATAGTAACATTGGAAAGATGCAGGAAAAAGTGATAAAAAATGAACAGAAATTAAACTTAGTAGAGGCAAGAACGGAGATGGTAGAGAAGAAATTAGAGGATTCAGAACAAAATTGTAAAGTGCTCTACTGCGAACTCCGGGATTCGATGGTACACGTGGAATTAGAGAAGGCATCATTTCAACTTAGGTTCCAAAATGTGGTAGAAGACAAAAAGGAAGATTTACGTGCAATTATGACAAATCTGATAGCAGCGGCTTTACAGAAACCCAAACTAGAAATTGAAAATGACGTAGATGAGGTCTACAAAGTATATACACACTATGCAAGGAATCATGGACTACCCCGAGAGGTTCATATTCAATTTGTGAGGAAGATAACACAAGACCTGCTCTATAGTAAGACCAGAGATGAACCACTTGTATACAAAGATCATGAAGTGGTTACACTGAAACAAATACCTAGGAGAGTCAGAGAGCAGAGAAGGGGCTCTGAGTTTTATCAACTCAGCTTATTAGAAATGGTATTCCATTTAGGTGGCTCACCCCAGAGGGGCTTTTAGTTTTGTGGCAGGACAAAAAATATAAAATTGATACAATTGAAAAAGAACAGGAATTTTGTGAACGACACCTAGAGCCTGAGGAAGAACAAGAAAGTAGAGACGACCTAAATACAAGAAGCCAACAACTAACTCTCTGGAGAAAAATAATCTGATTCACACTCTGAACCACAAAATCTTAGAGAAGAAGAGGAAGGCAATAGACTAAGAAAAAGAGAGCCTAGAACAAGAAATGAAATGAGAAATGCCTCACACAGTCAGTGACACTGATAGAGAAATCACTTTATTTTCAATCAACATTAATGGTTTAAATCTATCATCAAAAAGAAAACAGATATTTGAGAAACTTAAAAAACAAAACGCTGACATAACTTGTATCCAAGAAGTGCATATTCCAGATAATCAAGCAGACCTCTTAAAGAATACAAATTTGGGTAAAATGTACTTGGCACTTACAAAAAAAAAAAAAGGGGGGGGGTATTGTAGTATATGTAAATGATTGGTTGCAACATAAACAAATATACAAAGATCAAGAAGGAAGAATGTTCTTATCGAGGTCACGAATAAGATTAAATACTTGGGGATATATTGGACAGCAAGATGCAGGACATTAAAAGAGAATAACTATATTAAACTTAAGGAGCAGATAGCGCTAGATTTGGTGAAATGGGAAAATTTGGTGAAAAATTTGGTGAAATGTCACTAATAGGGAGAATATCAACAATCAAGATGAATATATTACCCAGAATTTTATATTTGTTTCAAACAATTCCAATCAGGCTTGGAAAAGATTATTTTGAAGATTTAAATAAAATTGTGTTGAAATATATATGTCAAGGTAAGAAGGCGAGAATAAAGTTAAAACTTTTGCAAGATGCTAGAATAAGAGGAGGATTTGGCTTGCCTATTTGGGAGTTGTACGATCAAGCTACGAAAATGATGTGGGTAAAGGAATGGATAACATTAAGAAATACTAGATTCAATGTTGACATTAGAAGAACATGATCTGTTGTTGGGGTGGCATGCTTTTTTATATAAAGGAAGGTATAAAGGAACGAAAACACAGGGATACTTTAGAAGACATTATATACGGGATTCTTTGTGGTTAAACTGGGAGAAGATTAAAAGACATGTTATTTGAAAATTCCAGTCTGATTATCGACTGTTTAGGCATTTTCTTATCCTATAAAAAGGAACAGTTAGATATGGTGAAATATTGAATGAAAAGGGTGAACTTAAATCTATACAAAAACTAGAGGAACAAGGTATAAAGATGAATTAGTTTTCATATGCGCAAATACAATCAAGGTATGATAAAAATTTTGAAACAGAAGGTTTTTATGATAAATTGACTGATTTAGATAAGATTTTGACAGGTGCTGATGAAAAAGTGATTAAAAAATTATATGGATATTTATTAGAAATTAAATTAGAAGAAGAATAAGTTAAAGAAACTATGATTGCTTGGGGAAAGAATTTTGGATATGGGATTGACTTAGAGAAATGGCAAAAATTGTGGTTTCAAAATTATAAAATGACAATGTCAACAGCATATAAAGAAAATTTGTATAAGATGTTTTACAGGTGGCACTTTCCCCCGACAAGAATAGCAAGGATGTTCAAGAATAAGTCCAAAAAGTGTTGGAAATGTCATCAGACATCTGGCTCATATTACCATATGCGGTGGACATGCCTGGACGCTAACAAATATTGGACTAAAATCCACATGTGGCTGAAAAAAATAACACATAAGCATATAAACTTGAAACCAGAGATTTTTTTATTGGGAATTTTGCCTGAAATAAATAGCAAATGATTCTAGGATAGATTTGGGAGGACAATATGAATTGTTATAAAATAAATTAAGTAAAATATGATTATTTTATAAAACATGAATGAATAAAAGTATAATCAATGATTGATTAATAAAGATATTAATGCACTTGATATTTGATTGAAAATATGAGAGGATATATAATGTAATTGTAATAGAAGACTATGAAATGGTTGCACAAAATAATATGTAAATCAACCAACACACTGTATGTATATATACGGAAGATGGTTTATGTTTTTATGTTATGTTTGTTTATGTTTGTTTTAAAATCAATAAAAATTAAAAAAAAAAAAGAAGGGAGAATGCTCTTTATAGAAATAAATGTAAATCAGAAAAAGATGTTATTAGTTACAATATATGCCCCAAATACAAACCAAAAAGACTTTTATAATAGGCTTCACCATATGATAACAGAATTTGAGTATTCTAATGTATGCATTATAGGAGACTATAATGCAGTCCCAGACAAAGATAAAGATAATAGAACTTCCAAAAAAAAAAGGAAAGGAAAGGAGAATACTCCCTTCATCTTTTAATAATATGGTAAGAGAACTTAACTTGAAAGATGTGTGGAGAGAATTAAATCCAAATAATATACTTTTTTTTCGATCCACCACCACTCTTGGTCCAGAATAGATCAGATATGGGTGGACCCTGGGTTAATGGAGAATATTGAAAGGATCGAGATTTTGCCAAATCTATGGGCTGACCATTACCCCATTCAAATTAAATGGAAAGGAAAGAGAAAAATTGGAAAATAGACATTTCACAATACCATATTAAGAGATAAAGAATATATTGAAATGATAAAGAAAGAATTGAACGTATTTTTTGAAATAAACAAAAGAGAACATACCTCTCTACAGAACCTTTGGGGTATGGCCAAAGCCTATGTGAGAGGTCTAACTATTGCTTATAGTATTAAAAAGAAGAAACAAAAAAGACAGCAACAAAACATATGGAGAGAGAAACTGAAAGATTTGGAAATAAGTAGACAAAAGGACCCAAACAATTCAAACATTAAGGCTAGGTCACATTGCCCAATGGATGCAAAACGTATGTAAAAAGGACACAGCGGACGGCCAAAAATCCGGGAGTGGCTCCATCCGTTCTTATCCGCACTCAAAAGGGGCAAAAATTTGCATAAAGAAAACAGAAACAAACGGACGGGGGGAGGACGTAGCGCAGATGTAAAAAGGATGCTCAACGGAAGCCTAGCAGATGAAAGCGGATGGAAGCGGATGGAAGTGGATGGCACGTCCACAGGGCTTACGGGGGAGCATAGCAAAGTAGACGCGTAGCGGCAAGAGCGGATGCGTAGCGGATGCAGAGCGGATGCAGAGCAGATGCATAGCGTTCACTGCGCATGGAGGATGCATTGCGTCAGCCCCACGGATATAAAAGGAGGCAGCTCACATGAGGCCAGCATTCAGAGGAAAGAACTGCTGCCAGACACATCTTCAAGAGAACACCATGGGGAAGAAGAGGAAGCCTGTGCCATCTTCTGCCAGCCCTGGCAAGAGGGATAGATCCACCATCCCACCCCCTGGCACTGACTCTGCTGCTGCTGCTGCTTCTTCTGCTGCTGGTGCTGCTCCTGCTGCTGGTGCTTCTCCTGCTGCTGGTGCTGCTTCTCCTGCTGCTGCTGTGGTGGACCAGCCCCAAAGCCCTGAAAGCCCTGATGATGAAGGCCCTGCTGCTGAAGGCCCTGCCAGAGGGAGGAAGAGGCAAGGCAAGGAGAAGGGAGAGAGGAAGCAGTACTCCATCGCAGAGGAGCATGAGGAGGAGGTGCTGGAGTGGCTGAGGGAGAACGAGTACATATGGAGGAAAGGCCACAGGCTCTATCGAGACACCAAGCGGAAGCAGGCGGCTTGGAGGGAGAAGGCGGAGAGCCTGGGCTACACTGCTGATGTCCTCCTTGGGTGATGGAAGCATATGCATACCTGGTATGGGAAGCTGCACCTGAAGAAGTCTGGCCAGGCCGCGGTCAAGCTCACCGACTAGGAGAGCTATGTCATGGCAAAGTGCAGCTTCCTGGAGGGTGAGGTCCGCCACCAAGGAGCAGCCCCTCTGTCTACCCTCACTCTCAGGCAGCCCACAGACAGCTAGTCCTCTTCTGACCAGGCGACATCGACCGTGTCTGGGCAGGTGTCCACAGAGTGCCCCGCGACAGAGACCCCCCCCCCGACAGCTGCACACCCTATGCCGGAGGATGTGGAGGATTATCTCACACACATGGAGCAAGAAGAAGCAGCGGCCACCAGAGACCAACCCACATCCACCCCCAGCTCCACCTCCACAGAAAGGCAGAGAGGCAGAGCGGAGGGATAGAGCCACACTGTCCTCTTAGAGATCAGGGACGCAATCAAAGCCAGCACAGATCTCCTCTCCCAGGTGATCCACTTCGACATACCATCCTCGAACCGCAAGCCCTTCATCACCTATGTGAACCAGACCCTCATGGACATGCCCAAGGCCCAGTACCAGGTCATGAAAGAGAGGATCACGGCGGTGCTGCACCACCCTCCAGGCCCAGCTGAACCTGCTCCCACCCAGTCCAGGTCTGCTCCTCTACCCCAGGCAATATCACAGCCCTTCCAAGGCTTTCAACAGCCCCTCACCTACCAAGGCTACGGATAGCAGGACTTCCAGCATCACAGGCAGCCCTTCCCAGTCCAGGCACAGGTTACTTGCACGCCACAGGTGCCACCGACGCTACCGATGCCACCGACGCCACAGATGTTTCCTCGCACGCCACAGACGCCTCACCTCGCCCAGCTGCACACCAGACATCCCCACTACACTCTTTCCTCCACCCCACAGCCAAGCCCGGCCTCAGAACATCTTTCATCGGTCCTATGCCTGACATCCCAGTCCTTGATGAAGGGCCTCTCAACCTCACTGGGCTGAGCCAGCTTTCTGAGAGTTTCCTGAACACACCACCTCCTGTTGTCCTCTCGGGGCCAGGCACCCCAATGGCGCCTCAGACCAGCACTCCAGCCACTGCCACCTCCACAGTCCCTGTCCCCTTTACACCTGAGACCATGGACATGCCTCAGAGTGACTGAGAACATTGCCAGAGACTGAGTTGTTACCTGTTGACTTTATCTTTGCTTGGGACACTTTTCTTGGTTCCTTTTGCTTTTTAAATAAAGTCCTACACTTTACTTAACTGTTATTAATAAAGGTTATCTTTGCTTCACACACTTGGGACATTTCTTTTACTTAATAAAGTGTTGGTGGAAACTTTTAGAAAATGGTTAAGCCTTTGCATGCTTGTGGGATGGGCAGGGATACCTGTGGGATGGGTAATAGCTGTGGGACGGGTAATAGCAGTTGGGATGGGTAATAGCTGTGGGATAGATAAGCCTCCAGTGCAAGCATAGTGGGGCTGTATGGTCCACCCTCCCAGGTGCCACACCTATGGCCCTTTATTATCAATAACAATTTAATCATTGATCAACACATTTCAACATAAACACAACTCTTTATTAATGCCCTGTTCATTGTAGGGCCACTCAACATACATGGCCCAATCTCATCAGTGTTATGCCACAGGCTCAAAGAAGCATCCATTAACCATCTATCATCCTGTCTTGCCACTCCACTGCTCCAGCTGGGGAGTTGCACCAGTGTTTCAGGAGGTTGCGCTGCTTCTTCCCTTCACGTGAAGCTCTGTTGGGGCCTGGTACATCCACAGTGTCGATCAGGTTTCGCCCTTGCCTCCATTCACCAGGCTCCATTTCCCCATTCCCTTGTTGACGGTCCACAAGCCTGTTCTGCAGCACTGGGTAGTGGGTGCGCATGAGATTGTGCAGGATGCAGCAAGCTTCCACAATGTTCCTCACGGTCTCTGAGTGATGCTGCATGGTGGTGAGAAGTACCTGGAACCTGTTGGCCAGGATGCCAAAGGCGTTCTCCACCACCCGTCTTGCCCTGGACAGCCTGTAGTTGAAGATCCTCTCTTCACGGGTGAGGAGTCTGGAACTGTAGGGCTTCATGAGGTAGGTTCTGAGGGAGAAGGCGTCATCCCCCACGATGAAGTAGGGCACATCTTGTGTGTTGTTGGGTAGGGGTCTGGATCTGGGAAGCCCATGATGAGCCCCTCCTTGAGGTCACTGGCGTTGTATATCTGGGCATTTGAAGCTGACCCGTTGCCTGAAGCATCGATGTACATGAACTTGTAGTCAGCATCGACCATGGCGAAGAGGATGATGCTGAAGAAGCCCTTGTAGTTGAAATAAGTGGACCCTGACTTGACTGGAGCTTTGCAGGCCACGTGCTTCCCATCTATGGCTCCAACGGTGTGGGGAAAGTTCCACCTCTGATACCACTGTTCTGCAACTTTCCTCTAGCCTTCTCCAGTGGTGGCACACTGGAGGAGCTCCTTCACGTATTCTTCGATGATGGCCTGCACCACTTCTCTGACCACAATGCTGATGCTGTTGTGCGGCACCCTCCAGGCGTACTGCATGTTTCTGTATGTGGTTCCGGAGGCCAGGTGGCGCAGAGTCAGTGCCACCTTCAGCCCAGAGTCCAGGCTGGGACAGAAGTTGATGTTCGCCTTGGTCAACCTTGGTCTCAGACACTCCACAATTTCGTCAAACATGGCTGGCGGCATCCTCATGAAGTTCTGGAATGCACGAGTCTTCGTTCCTCAGCTCCACCATCAGCTTGTCATACAGTCCATACTCAGCTCTTCTCGCGATCCATTGTCGGACCCACACACTTCTTGGCCGCCTCCTTTTCTTCCTGTAGAAAAGGTGAAAGAGCCTGAAGAGGGCTTGGTTCTGTGTTGAATGATGGCAGCTACCAAAACGAGCATGCGATGATCCATGGTGGGGAAGAATGGATGCTGTGGAAGAGCAAGAGCAAGGCTGAAGAGGTGTGCACCCCATGTCTGCTGGACTGAAAGTGAGATCCAGGTGATTTCCTCCCCCTTTTTATAGGAAATATCGGTTTTCCGCAAGGTGTCGTTCTGCATCCTCCAGACATCCTCCAGACATCCTAAATATCCGAGATACATCCCCTATACGAACGTTTTTTCCATTTTAATGCTTTATATCCGAGCTGCATCCGCTTTCATCCTTTCTACTTCCGTGCTACTAATGCTGTGTGTCTGTTTTGCGTCCGTTTCGCTTCCTCCCTGTATCCGTTTTCCACTGGAGAGGATTTGAGTTGCGCAGATGCACAGCGGATGCCTAGCGGATATAGCGGATGCGTAATGGATGATGACGGACGTATAACGGATGTTCCCTATATGCGTAGTGGATGTATAACGGACGCGTTGGATACTTCATCCGCTCAAAAAGTTTTGTGCAGCTCAAAACTTTTTGAGCGGATGAAATCACAGTAGACGGATGCTGGACGGATAGAGAGTATGAATCGCGGACGCAGTGAGTACACAATGTATGCATCGTGTTTTCCAATGGATGGCAAGCGTTTCTCTCCGTTTTAAATCCTCTTTGCATCTATTCGTGCAGTGTGACATGGGCTTTAAGAAAGAAATTGATCTGGTAAAACATAAAATACATTTAAATGTACAAGAAGATTTGGCCCAAAAAATTAAATTAGCAAAATAAAATTATTTTGAAAACGCAAATAAGCCGGGGAGGTGGTTAGCCCATAAAATTTAAAAAGAACAAGAAAAAAGAACGATCGTAGCTCTCCAAGATCAGGAAGGGAAATTATGTACGCAGACCCAAGAAAAGAAAGAAATTGCTAAGGAGTTTTTAATGAAATTGTATAAACAGGAAGAAATACCAGAAGAATCTATTGATCAATATTTGAATGAAAAGAATTTGCCCAAAAATTACTGTTGAAGAGAAACAAAATTTGAATAATAAAATATCTATAGAAGAAATCAGGAAGGCAATTAGAACACAAAAATCAAATAAGAGCCCTGGCCCAGATAGAATTCCTTCGGAATTCTATAAGGAATTCTATAAGGAAGATATTGGTGGACTTGTACAATGAAGCCCTGGAGAATGCTAACATGCCTAAATAACGGTTGGAAGCATATATTACTCTTATCTATAAAGAACAATCAGACCCACAAAAAATTCAAAACTATAGACCAATATCACTTTTAAATGTAGATTACAAAATAATGGCTACAATATTGGCGGAAAGATTAAAGAGAGTATTAAGTGGAATTTCCACACTGATCAGAATGGCTTCTTTCCCTATAGGCAAATAAAAACAAATACAATAACCATTATGGATATATTAGAATATTATGAAGTACAAGACAATGGCATTGATATTCTTAAACGCCCAGAAGGCTTTTGACAACCTGAATTGGAACTTCCTTATTAAATTTGGCATGAAATTTGGTGAAAATTTTATAGGATTTATTAAGACAATTTATAACATGCAAACCTCAAAAATATTAATAAATGGGGAAAATACAGATACCATAAAGATAAATAAGGGAGTAAGACAAGGCTGCCCCCTAGCTCCTCTATTGTATACATTGGCAGAAGAGACTCTCTTAGCACAAATTAGGCAAAATCAGGAGATTAGAGGACTAAAAATCAAAAAAGAATATAAACTCCAGGCATTAGCCGATGATATGGCATTTATATTAGAAGAACCCTTAGAAACGAGCCCTGTACTGTTAAGAGAAATAGAAGAATATGGAAAGGTGGCAGGGTTAAAAATTAACAAAATAAAAACAAAAGTGTTAATAAAAAACTGTACAAAGGAGCAGAAGGAAGAACTAGCAAATAAATTAGGTATGCAGGTGGTAAATAAAGTAAAATACTTCGGGATCTGGTTGACTGCTAGATGTTCATCGATTAAAAAAGATAACTATGATAAGTTAATAATGCAAATACTTAAAGATTTAGATGATTGGGCCAAATTGCAGTTATTGTTATTGGGATGTATTTCGACAGCCAAAATGAATATTTTGCCAAAACTGTTGTTCCTGTTTCAGTCAGTGCCAGTCAAGTTGGAAAAGAACTTTTTTGTAGAATTAAACAAATGTATATCTAAATTTATATGGCAGAGGAAAAAAACCAGAGTGAAATATAAATTATTATAGGATGCCAAGAAAAAAGGAGAATTTGGCCTTCCAGATTTTGAATTATATTATGATACTGCTATAGTAAACTGGCTTAAGGATTAGGTTAAATTAGAAAATAAAAGGTTATTAATATTGATTTTGATCTCCAACTTGGCTGGCACGCCTTCATGTGGGATGGAAAGTCTAAACAACATTCATATTTCCAACGGCACCATGTAAGAAATGTGTTGTTCAATATCTGGGAAAAGATTAAAAAAAATGACTACCCAAAGGTTCCATTGTGGCTATCTACATTGGAAGTAGTCACATATCCAAATCTATTGGATTATGAAAATATTGTCAGATATAAAGATTTACTATATGATACTGGAGAGCTTAAAAATAGGAACCAAACACAAATTCAAGGAAAGGAGATAGCATAGTGGCCCTTTGCACAAATACAAACTCATCATAAAAAAGATAGAGAACAATTTGGCTTTAATATGATCCCACAAGAATTAGATAAAATATGGCAAGGAGAGGAAAAGAAAAAAATTAGTAAAACATATAAATATCTTTTGGATTACAAATTAAAAGAAGAAACAGTCACAGAATCTATGATAATTTGGGCTAAAAACGTGGGTCGTAGTATTGAATTAGATAAGTGGGAACACATCTGGCAAACAAATTACAAATTAACCATGTCAGTCTCGTACAAAGAAAACCTATATAAAATGGTTCATCGCTGGCACCTATCTCTTGTGAGACTGGCTAAGATGTTCCCCAACCTACTACCCAACTGTTGCAAATGTAACTACACACAAGGAACATATTTTCACATGTGGTGGACTTGCCCATGTGCTCAGAAATTTTGGAGAAATATTAAAAATTGGATTTTAAATATAACAAAACAAAATTTAAAACTTGAACCTGAAACCTTTCTGCTAAGCATGATAGATTTAAACATGGAGAAAAAATATCAATATTTAATTTTGCACATCATAACTGCGGCCAGAATAACCTATGCACAAAACTGGAAACTGTCTTTCATTCCTTCAGAGGATATAGCAATTTAAAAAATACATGAATGTGCTGAGATGGATAGCCTAATCAAATTGTTAAAAAATAAACAAGATAGTGACTATTATGAAATTTGGAACATTTGGTATGATTGGTTAAAGAAAAGGTAATATTTGATATTTGGATAAGTTATGGAAATGACAGAAGACGTGCATTTAATTATAAACTATATAGAGAAATTAAAACATTAAAAAAACAAAGAACTTATTGTAACAAAGCAGATCACTTCAATGATAAAGATAAAGAAAAAAAAAACCATTGCTCAATATACTCTGTAAAATGTGTATATATATATGTGTGTGTGTATGTGTGTGTGTGTGTGTGTGTGTGTTGATTTGCCTGTTTTAAATGTATGTCAAATAAATGTTTTTTCCCTAGAATAAAAAAAAAAGAGACTTAAGCAAGAAATTGAAAAAAAAATCCACTTTGACATCAATAGGCATTTAAGCTGAAAATAAAACATCAAAGGAATAATAAAGATTTCTGAATAGCTTTTGAAAGCAAGAAAGGAGAGAAAAAGAATAAAAGGGCAGGATTTGGAATACAGGGAGGAGACTGCTTGGAATTAAAGGAATTTACAGTAAAACCTCAACAAGACTTCTAAAAGATACATTTTAACTGAAATTTGGCAACAAAATAGTAAAACCTCAGGAAGAGAAAGTAGAAAAAAGAAGCAAGAAGAAACAGCTTGGGAGTATTTGGATTACTTGATGATCTCTGGATTTTTGGTTATTGCGTTTGAATGACCAAAATCAATTGGGTGGTTGTTTAAAAGTGTTTAAAATGGCACCACTTCTAGAACTGAAAATGGAACTTAAAAAGTGCAAAGAAGATGCACAAGAAGGGAGAGATTCTTTTGGCTTCATATTTCAACTCTTAGGAATGGAGATCTGGAACTATGAGAAACAACAAGAAACAAGAAACAACAAGAAACGCTTGCAGAACAAGAAGATTGGGACAAAGAAGAAGCCATCTTTAATGAACAAGTAATTTTATGTGGGGGGAAAAAAGGAAAGGGGGGGAAAGAGAATGAAAAATTTAAGATTTGAAAAACCAGAAAAAAAAGAATAGTTTGAAAAATAAGTATAATATTAGAAAGCAACAGAAGAAGGGAATACAGAAGAGAGAATTAGAAGTAGAGAGACAAGGGGGTAAAAAGGGGAGGGAGAAGAAGAGAGGGAAGAAGGAAAGGAAAATAAGTTATAAAGGACAGAAACAAGATATAGAGAAACAGGGCCTATTTAGAGATAATGGGTGAAAATTTAATTGAAAAAGGGATTCTGCAAAGGTACATAAGATAGTATTGTTATATTAGAAATAGAAATAATTTCAGAAAATATGAAACAATGTATGATTAAAATGATGGATAAAATAGTTATCGTAATCTAGTGGAATGTTTGTTAATAAATAAATGAAATAAAACAAATGAGAGAATTGAATTAGGAAAGGATGGGAACATTTTAATTATTTAATGATTTATAAAATATAAGCGAAGAGAAATAGGGGGAAAATTAATTATGGAAAGCTTATACGTGTTCCCTAGGAAGTATATTTAATTGAAAAGAAATGTTAAAGATGTTAAGATTTTAATGAATATTGATGATAGAACTGAATTGGAATGGAATGAGTGTTTTAATTACATATATTCAAAATCTTTTTTTAAGAATATAGTGTGTATTTTAAGAATGTACCAAGCAGAACTAGATTGGAAGTTATGTATTATATTGAATGTTATAACCTTATAAATACTCCCAAGCTGTTTCTTAAGGTATACATTGAAGCTTAAATAAGAGTTGAATGGATAAAATTAAAAGATATAAAGATGTCATACTCCAATTAGTAACTACAGGAGAAAATTTGTTTCATGAGAAAAGATAATATGAAATTGAAACAAGACAGACAAAAGTATAAATATAATGATTTGATTTGAGATGCAATGAGATAATCAAAATAAAATTGAGAAAATTAAAAGAGGGGAAAAACTATGTAGAAAATGTAAAACAGTAATGAGATATGGAACAGAACACAAAAATGAGCATGAAATTGAGTTTGTGTCTGTATGAAGAAGTGTAACCCGGGACCATGCTATTTTAAAAAAAATATGTTTTATTTGTATTATTTTTTGGGGTGATGGTGGTTAAAACCCAAATAAAACTTTCCCCCCCCCCCCAAAAAAAAAAAAATAAGGCTGGATTTAATGCTTCCTTGAATTGTCTACAAGGTCCTTCAAGGGAGATGCAACAATTATCTCGATTGAGATGAATTTCCGACATTAACACTGCCATTTATTTGGCTGAAGTCACTTGATATAATTCCATCTCATCTATTGATCTCAGTCACTACATGAATAGTCAAACCTGAATCTGAGCAGAGTTGAAATATAAACTGAATTTGATATTACCCCAAATCCTTTGATAACCTCATTTAGTATTTCAAATTCAGCACCACAAATACCATGATGCACATTTTGGAAACAATTGTCTAGAATCTAGATATGAATATCTAGGTCCCTGGAATAGTATATCCATTGATTGTCTGAAAATTGCTCCTATTGGATACTTTTATCAAATTGTCTTTGACATCAGCTTCTAATTCTCCTTTCTTCACGGAAGGTGGGAGCAAGCCATCAAGAGTTTAAGCAAGCAGCTTTCTTGCTAATTCACTATTTAAGAGGAATGCAAGAGATAAGGAAGGTATGTTCAATTTTTTATGTATGATAACTCCATCTTGATCAGGGCTACTTGATCTTCTTTCCAGTGGGACAGGGGTAATATGGGACAACAACTCAGTAAACTTGGAAGGTCCTCTGTAGTTTAGAATCTCTTTCATAAATCCTGAAATTCTGTCCCACGATTAAAAATCCGCTAGATTGAGGACCATTTGATCCCAGCATTCCTGTTGCTGCTGGGTTTTCAAGCTACTTGACGGTAAGAATGGACCTGTCAATGTTGAACTTGGAAAGCTTTACCAAGCATCTCAATGAGAGTCCGTCCAATGGGTTCACATGTAATCAGAGGAAGAAACCAGAGAGATACTACTTACCACTTATCAGCTGAGGTCTGATCTTCTGGTTCACCCAACCACAGCTTCTCCTCTGACTGCTCCAAATACTCTTCTGCCCATTTGGCAGGAGATACGGATAATGGATCTATGTAGAAATAGGATAAAAGTAAGTTAACTGGACAGCCTGGGAAAAGGAAGAAGAGGCATTGAGAAGCAACAAGCATTATCAAGCACCATTGCACATAAATACCTACTATCCTACTCAAACTCAGCTTCAATTATCCTAGCTAATGCCCTGGCTAATACCCTAGCTAATACCCAAAAATATGAGCTATTACATAAAGTTATGTCATAGTGTTCCAGCTGGAACACTGTTATCTTAAGTCACGATCACCCATTTTAATTTGGAAAAAGTTCAGAGAAATGCAACTGGGATTGGGAAAATATTTCGAAAGCCCAGCTGAAGACAATCAGGAAAGCACAGAGCCCCAGTAGCAATTCTGCCTTGTCTAACACAGCAAAGGAAAAATAAAGTGACTTGCAACATAATTTGGATATAGTTAAGACTCTAGATAAAACATCTAACTATGCAAATAACTATAAAACAGGACAAAATTCCAAGAAACTTTTATCACACAATCTTCCTTCTCTAAGAGGCAGTACAACTGCATCTTTGAGGCCTGTTGAAAAATTACTTGTCTATTCAGAATGCCATTTATGTATTCAAGGAAACTCTAGTTGAACAAATCCTATGCTATAATAAACAGGAATTCAGGTGGCACGGCTGTTATTTTAATTGCAATCCAGAGTTTATTAATATATTTATATCCTATTTTTTTCCTCTAATGCAAAATAGTTTACAGGGGGAATCTCCCTTTTACCCTTTGACTGAGAGTGGAATTAACCCTGAATCCCTTTGTTATTATGCTATACTGACCTCTCAAAACATATTTTTCTAGAACATATGTTTTCTAAGGAAACATACTTTTCCAGGCTTACAGACTTAGTTTTCAGAAGGCAAGACAGAAGAAAAAAGACTGACAAAAAGAAACAAGAATTTGCATGGGAAATATTTAATACTATGCAGGAAAGATCCTCTATACTGCCAATCCTGCACTCACTCAGTTTACATGGGCTTTGTTTTTTTCCTCTGCTCCATTAGATGTAATAGAGATGCCCACATCTTCCCAACAGCAGTCTTACCAGTAACCTCAGCAATGAACTCCTGGGACCAATCGGCATCATCATAATCTGCAGAAACCTCAACTGCATTATCAGATGCAGCAAGGAAGTCCTGTGCCCAGTTCTCTGAGAGAGCCAGCGCTGCCACCCCTGGAGCTAAGGAACAAGAATGAGTCCCAATCAATGTCCCAACACACACACTGTAAGGCAAAGCTTTAAAATTCAGCTGTCACACACACACTCTCACACCAATCCAAACAGATGAGACCACTTACCAGGCTCCTTTTTTCTATAATTTACAGCACTCTCCATTTCTTTTTAGAAACAAAAGACCTGTTCTGCTCTCCTTTGCCCAGAAGGTGTTTGGCTCTTCCCTGTTCACACTTACCTCTCTGTGGGGCCTGTCGGAAATTAGATTGCTCAATTTCCTGCATCTCAGCCAACAGATCATCCATCTTGAATGTTTGTGGGCCACGGGAGAGCATGGGGCCATTCTGCTCTTGAAGGAACTCTGCCACCAGCTGTCAGAGAAAATGATACAGGAATTTGCATGGGCAAATGTATGTTAGAGGCTGGAAATAAAGTCATAGAACAAGTCAGGGATAGCAAGAATGATAGAAACAAGACATATAGGAAGGCTTACATCATCTTCAGTGGCTCTTCCAAGAGGTTTGGGCACCTAGAAAACAGAAGAGATCTGGTAATTGTTTGAGCTTCCTCTTCCCTCTGAGGTTCCATCTCACTTTGGGTTTGTACAACTCTTTAGACAATGGGAATGGTGAATTTTAAACCAAATGGAACTGTAAATGGGGAAAAAAGATATAACTGTGGTTCCAATCTCTCCATACGCCCTCAAGGAAGGATCCCCACAGGACTAAATGTGGGAGATTCAGGTTATTGGCAATACTTATTATCATTTTTCAGTTCTATCCATGCACTATCTTAGCCTGAATAATAATGTTTACATAACATATCTGTGGCAAATATGAGATTTGAAACAGGAATTTTCCAGATCAACTTTTAATCAGCTCTTGAAACTGTCACTGTGGGAGGAAATTTTTTTTGAAAAGTCTACTGGCCCTAAGACGTAGTAATAATTACCCTATAAGAAACCTAAAACCATTTCAAGTCACGCTATTCCACAATTTGATTCATAGCTTAATTTATATACTGTATTAAATCACATTATTTTAATGAAAATTTGTTGAATAAGCCACAATGGCTGAGTTAACTCACTGTGCACAAGTTAATTTAGTGCAATTATAAACTCAAACATAAAAACATTTTATATTTAAAAACATTTTATATTTAAAATTCCAAATGAAATGGCATTATATTATGGCTGTGACAAAGAATGAAATTTTAAAACATGTATCTTCAACCTATGGATCCAGAGACAGTATCTAAAAGTATAGTGAACTGTAAGAGCCAACTATAAATCCTGGATCAAACAAAGATGAAATTCATACTTTTTGATGAAATAAAAAATAGATGCAGCAGGAAAAAATATTCTGGGCAAAACTGAGGAAAATGCAAAGCAATAGAGACAACAAACAAGAGGGATGTATGGCATCAACATGATTAGCAGAAAGTCCAGAAATGGGACGTGAATCAACATACTGAATGCTTTGTACCATCCCCAGAAACTGAATGAGTTTCAGGGCCCTTAAATCAGCTTTATACCTATTGCAACACAGAACAATAGTACTGGAAACAGGTTAAGTGTGTTAAACTTACCACATCTGCTACTGGACCAGTGGGAGGCCATGCTAGGGAGCCCTGGAGTCCTTCTTGTTGCAGACCTTTGTCCTGAGTGAAGTGGCTAGCCAGCTTCATCAGAGGGTTAGAGCCCCCACATTCTGGCTCCACTAACTCCCTCATTGCCATGGTAGGTGGTGGAGAACGTGACACCCACACAACCCTCACCTGTCAAAGAATACAGTTGCACAGATTATATTATTTACAGTATATATAGAACTGTCTGCATGATTAGATTACCTGGTTGGGCAACTTCGAAAAGGATCATGGAGTGCAATTGTTGCAGTAGATGGAACAGAGTCGTCAATTACCCTGCTGGTAGTAATGAATTTTGGAGCATCATCCCCAAAAACCTATCTAAGTCATATCCAGATCTAACCATCTATTTACTTACTTTCTATACGTGCTTACAAAATCCAGAAAGTATCAGCTGACCAACCATTATTATTGTCCAAAGTGACAATCAATGAACTATGGTTTATTACCATGCCATATCAGGAGTTAGATCAGCGAGCAGATGTCTGATCGATGGCTAGCACAAGACATGAGGCAGCTCATCGTGTAATACGAATCACAATGTCAGGCTGATTAATCCAAGCCCTCATCCCAGCTCCTCCCACCCAGGAAGCACAAGTGCTGGAGCTCAGACCCAACCATTATTGTTAGCCTGGTACTCAAGCACCACTTCACACTGACATTATTCCTGTTCACTGGGGTTTATATCAACCAGCAAAGCCCAGGCTATGGCTGTCAGAGCACAGTGCCTGTGTTCATACAACATGCTAAGGGCAAAGTATGGTGATCAGCATTTGGTTTAGCATGTGGCATAGCTCTTGGCTTGCAATTCTACAATTACAAGCCACTCCAAACTACATTTTAGGTACACGTCCACAAATGAATTAAAAACACACCTCACTCAGCCATATTAACCCAGAAAGCCCGTCCATAGAGAGTGTTCCCTTTCCAGCATAGGTTCAAATCAGTGGCAAAATCTAAGCTACCTTCTCCTCTGCTGAACCCTGAGGCTCCCCCAGTGGGCTAGAGTTACCTCGCCGCCACTGGGCCATCACCAGGGGCATCCAGTACAGTCTACACGTATCTTGATCACTTCATACAACCCGAGGAGCGAGCTAGAGCTGAAAGACAAAGTTCTGGAGTTTACCCAGGAGGGTGTCTATTGAGACACCAAGAGGCTTTCTATCCTATCCTAACAGCCGGCACTGAAAAGAAAAAGAAAAAACCCGAAAATGCAAGAATGCAAGCCGAACTTCATCTCAAGAACCTCCTCGACTCGGCTGCACGCCTGGCTGAAGAACCAATCTCCGCCGCCCGAAAGGTTTGGGGCTGAAAACAACCAGCTCACCAGGCTTCCAAGGCCTTGCTCCTCTCGACTGCAGAGCTCGCCTTTCCCAGCACCCTTGCCAAGGATCTCCCCGCCTCCTCCCCCGAGTGAGCTGGATCGGGTCGGAGAACAACCTGGGGCCCATACCGGGAATCTCCCGCTCCCCTTCCTCTCTCCAGCGCAATACCTACTTGCGCGTCCCCGTGTCTGCTTCGTTCCTACAACATTCGCAAAAAAAAAAAAAAAAAAAAAGGAAAAAAAAGAAAAAGAAAAGAAAGGAGGCGGAGCCAGTCCTTAAAGGCCCAGCGCCGCAGCAACACCGACGCCGGGGCTTTTGCCACGGAAAGACAACCACGTTGTCCGAAGAAGATTTGGTTTTCGGATGCAGAAGTAGAAACAAAACAGATGAAAAAACAATGGAGTCCAACTGCATTTCTTGGTCAGATTACGATTTCAGCTTTGCTTGACCCCGAGGAAACCGGCTTAGAAATCGAATGAAGTTTTTGCAGCGAAGGTAATTGCCGGACACCAACGTCGCAGCTTGGACTGTAGTGGATATTTTATCCGCCTTTGTTTCAGTAAGTTCTTCCAATGCATTCAGAATTAAAGCTGTGCAAGCTCGGCTCACTTTTTTTTGGGGGGGGGGGCTCTGCCTGGTACAAGCTCTGGAAGGAATTGCTGTTTTAAAGCAAAGCGTAAAGAGATGGGTGAAAGAATTGCATTTCCCCATCTTTATGTTATCCTAACAGATGTTAGGAACTTTTTTTGAGTAACATTTAAAACCTTGATATCAAATCCAAATGACTTATGTATCTAAAGTGAAAATCTTGAGGACTTGAAGCCACAAATAAATATATAATGCATAATGAGGAACTTAGAGTGCCACAAATAGGACTGATGTATTGTAACTACTACTCATGCTTAACACTATACATACCAGGCTAGTTTTCACAGGGAATTTAATATTTAAATCATAAAACTATTTATGAAAGTTTAAGTCGATGTCTCAAAAGTCATTATTTCCCCATCCTATTGCATAGAATTACTCTCATTAATATGAATATGTATAATAGTATTAGAAAAGGGCAAGTTGAATAAGTATAAAATATATTGGTTTACCTTTCGTCTATTCATAATAAATTATTTTCTCAAGTAGCTTACTTCAGCTTTCTCTAAATTAGATCCTCCTAAATTTGTTAAAACTACAAATCCCTTTACATTAACTATTCAGTTGGGGACAGCAAAATTTGCCATTCACAGTATCTAATAGTTCCTTGTTAAAAAGGCTAGTACCTACAGCCAAAATAATTAAAAGAGGATTTTAAAAGAGGACAAAAAGGAAAACAGAACAAAATTCATATGTTTGGATTTGTGTAACAATTTGTTTACAAAAATTAGTATTACTTTTCCAACTAAGTTTAAGTTAAATGGCTCATGTAGTGACCTCCACTGAATCGTAACACTAATCCAATTTAAGGTAGTGATTTCAAACCAAATGATTCAGTTTAAGCAGTTTCTTACTTTTGCCTGTACAGAAGTCTCTTTTGCTAGATGGAAGTAGGGGTACTTACTTGTAGGGGTATTTCCATCTGGTAATTGAAAAAAACACTGCTTCAGTCCAGAATGTCTTTTTAAATGTGAACTTCTATTAAAAATTCACTGAACAATGTCCTTTAGAACAGTATAATAAAGTAAATCTGAAATGCTACCATACTGAGGATGCTGATCTATTGACTAACTTTCTCCAGAAGCCTAAACTTTTTGCTGAAAACTACTTTAGTCCACAACTTCAGTTTATTCAAGTGGCCTAATTCCCTAGGTCCTACACATCCTAAATCATAAGGTCACCACCCTGATTGGGCTTAAGACAAGCCTGTTCCTGCAAACTTAATAAGGCCTCCAAAATAGGTCTCAAAAATCATTTTTCAAGCAGCTTAAATGTTATGGTCATTTCCCCTGAAAGACAATAATCCGTAAACTTCTTCCTAATTAAGTAAAAAGCTCAGTTCATACCAGGGTAGTTCCATTCTTGTGAGATTGTCATGGGGCACTTTTTAATACAAAAAACAGGCCCAGAAGACAGCAATGCAACTCTTACATAGCTCAATCCAACAGATTCTCAAGTGCTGCACATGGAAACTGGGATGAAAGGCTACCTTCTGTTTGAGGTGCCTCAAAGATATACCTATAGAGCCCTTGCTTTGAGCCTCTCCAAAGTTGAAACGGACTAGATAAATATGTCTTATAACTTTGTGGTTTTGTTATTTTGGCTGAATGGCATTTCTAATGCTGTTTTTATGAGCGCCCATAAAGAATCAGTTACTTTATGAAACAGATATTATAGGAAGAGGGCTGTGTTAAGTCTATGGTACCACTTTCCAACTAACACATTTTATTCTTAACATGCATAAGCTGTAAGTAAGCTGCATAGGAATGGCAGGGCTGATATAGGATTTAAACTGGGGGAAGTGGGAGGGGAGAAGGGGGGTAGAAAAGAAAGGGTGGTTATGCAGATGGGAGTTATATCTGAGACAATTGAAAGTAATTATCAATTAACAATTGTTAATGTGTTAAACACCCACGTTTGTTGAGACCTTCTGAGATTGACTGAAAACTCTGATGTGAGCTCGACATTTCAAGTTCAGTTGTGCTATTCAAGTCCCACTTTCCCAAAGCAGTCACTTTGAAGTCTGCTATGGAGATTTGTGGAGGATTGAAATGCTGATAGGTTTGTCTTGGGTTTGAAGGCTCAATAAATACAGCAAGTTATTATCTACATCCATTATGGAGTTGAATATTAGAGACCCAGGATACCACAAACTGCTTTCTGTTCCAGAATAATCACTTCTGGAAAATGAAAACTACCCCAAAATGGCAGATGTACCCTTCGCCTCAGTGGAATATATTTAAGAACATCTTATTGAATGGCAGAAAAATATCTAAAATGAAATATATAAACATTTTTAATAAACACATTATGGTGCAGTCTAATAAAAGGCTGTTTAGTTCTAATGCAGGAAGAAAATCTTTTTGTTACACTTTTAAAAAGAATGGCCTGTTTTGCAGTTCTTTAGGCAATAACTCTTATCTGTAGAATTCAAAAAGAAGGAAAAAGAAGAAGAAGAAAAAGAAAAAAAAGCACAATTTGACCGGAATTGCGTGGCCTATCTTTATTGTGTTGAAATAAATATCCTTCTGGGTTCAGTTCCAAGTCGGGAAAGAGACACTGGAAACATGGAGGCTGCTTGAAAGGTTTAATGGTGGACAGGACCACATGGCCTGGAGCTCCAGAGAAGGATGATCACATGCTTAAGGTGAGAAGAGATCAAGAAAAAAGGACTGAGTTGCTGAAAGTGCCTGGGTTTTATACTCTCTGTTGGGATTTGAATTGGAGCTTGTATTCTAATTGTAGACTCCCAGGGGCAACTCTGTAGGCTGTCCTGAGTTCCAGGATTGGTCTATCCTTGCTGGGTGATTATGCCCTTAAAAGGGCTTTTGGCAATTGCTATAGCTTTAGGTGGAGTCCCTTGTTTTGTATTCAGGCCCAGGCCTTAATGGCCCACCCATTAACAAAGGTGGGGGTAAGATTCTGCTTCTGAGGTGAGTTGCTGCTTCTTGAGTTTCTACTCTTTTTAAGAGAAATATTCTGCCTTTTTAATATTTCCTAGGTTATTTCAATTTTCGAGGAGAGGGGTGGATGCTAACTTCCTACAATTGTACAAGAGGAGAAATAATAAAAGATAAACAGAGAAGGGATTATCTTCTCCTTTCTGCAATTTTTAATTGGCATTCTTTTCTTGTGGATTATACCTTTATTCCTGTTTACCATTAATTATAATCTGCATTTTAATCTTATACTACTTATGATCAGAAAAGTGGTCTTCTACATTATGAAAGCAATGATCTTGTCCCCTGGAAGATTATCCTGATCCCATGGAAAATCCCTTTCTAGGATGTTCCTTTAATCTCTGCACCCTCCCTCCAGCAATTGGGATCTGCTCTTGGCCCAGTGAGGTTGACCTTGGCCCCTTAAGACCTTCTCTGTCCCTGCTGTTTATTCCCAGTAGCCCTTACAGGTAGTCCTCAATTTACGACTACAGCTGACCGGAACATTTGTGTTATCAAGAGAGAGAGGTGAGTTTGGCCCATTTTATGATTTTTCATGTCACAGTTAAGTGAATCACGGAAGTTAATAGCATGGTTGTTAAATGAATCTAGTTTCCCCATTGACTTTGCTTGTCAGAAGGGCTCAAAAGGGGATCCCAATAAAAAAGAATATTTGTAGCTCAGAGTTGAAATGAGGGGGTCCTCATTTCAACTCTGAGCTACAGGTGATCACATGACACCAGGACACTGCAACTGTCATAAATATGAACCAGTTGCCAAACATCTGGATTTTGATCATGTAACAACGTGGATGCTGCAATGATCATTAAATGTGAAAAATAGTCAAAAGTCATCTGGTTCAGTGCCTTTGTAACTTTGAACAGTCACTAAATGAATGGTTGCATGTCAAGGACCACCTATATTGACCTGCTGAAACCAATGAAGAACATGTGCTGAAGCCTTCCAACGCTAAAGATCTCAGAAAGACTTATCCCTTTCGGACAGAGGTCTCCAAACTTGGCAACTTTAAGACTTGTGGACTCCCAGAATTCTCCAGCCACCTAGAGAATTCTGGGAGTTGAAGTCCACAAGTCTTAAAGTTGCCAAGTTTGGGGACCTCTGCTTTAGGACAGTTTTTTTCCTTAGTTCCCTGCAGGCTTGCATTGTTCTACCTGCTTTGCACATGAACATTTGAAAAGGATTTATCATCACAACTGAAGTAGTTTGCTTAGTATTAACCCATCAGAGTTCTGGTTGCCTAAATCCATTGAAGTGCCCAGCAGTCTAACCTCATTAGAGCCTTAATCAGCTAGTTATCTTAAGCTGCTTTATGCCTTGAGAATCAGATTTCCTTACCATTTTATTAGTTTAATAACATATTGATGTCTTTTGTGCATTCTGATGAAATTTCATATGCATATAGGCTTTTGGTAGGCCATAATATAAAGACTAATTACAAGTAGTCCTCACTTAGTAACCATTCAAAGTTACCATGGAGTCAAACCAAAGCCACTTACAACCTGGTTCCAGAGTTCTGATGGCCACAGCCCCCCTGTATTTTGGACACTTGCCAAGTGGCTGGCATTTATGACTTATAACGTGCTACAATCACATGACAACAATTTTTTGGCATTTTTTACTAAATTCCAGGTGGGGGAACTCCGTTGAAGAAAATGAGTTTGCTTAATGACCAGTAAAAAAAGGGCCAATCAGGTGTGACCCATTTAATTACCACCAAGACATATGACTAATTCTGGGCTCAATTACAGTAGTAGGTTGTGGACTACATGTACCAAAGGGAACATTTTCACATTGGACTCCTGATAACTTCACGAACAGAGCCATGCCATTTTCCATGCTTTTTTTCTTTTTCTTGAGTTTTATTAACATTCATTAGAATATAAAATACACATTTTTAAAAAGATCATAAGGGAATAGAGAAAAGTGAAAGGAAAGGAGACAAGGTTAAAAAAAACCTCAATGTCTTCCAACTTTTTTCAGTGCAAGAGAGTAGAAAATACAGTTGCAATCACAACTTTTTGCTTTCCATATTTAGTATTAGCCATTTCTACAACACAGTTAATCTAATAACCAAAATCTAAAATCAAAGTTTCAATTTTTGTTGTTAAAGTTCAGAAACAGTTTTCAAGTGGAAACAAACTGGATATGATCTTTTGTTTAATTAAAACAGTTAATTTAGACACTTCTGCCAACTCTATCACTTTTTTTATTCATTCTTCCACTGTGGGAATTGACATATTTCCATTTTTGCGCAGATAGGATTCTCTCAGTGGTCAATGTATATAACAATAAATTTCCTACTTTTTCCCCAAGTTTTTATCTAACAACTCTAAGAAAAAAAATTCTGATTTCAATTTTATATTTAAAATTCTGAATCCTTTTTCTTTTTAAAAATGTTTTCCAAGCCTGTTTTTCCCTGTTTTCCCTGATCTTAAACATGAGTATCAAGAGGAAACAGAAAGATGAGTATTCACAGAAATATTAGAGTAGTAAACTTTGCCATGCATTTGCTATGTTATGAGCTGCTCAAAACTTTTTGAGCGGAAAATGTATCCAACGCGTTCGTTCTGCATCCGCAACGCATACGGGGAACATCCGTTCTACATCCGTCGTCATCCGTTACGCATCCGCCATATCCGCTAGGCATCCGCTGTGCATTCGCGCAACTCGCATCCGTTCCACTGGAAAACGGACACAGGGAGGAAGGCAAATGGACGCGGAACAGATGCGCGGCATTAGTAGCACGGACGGAGAAAGGATGAAAGTGGATGCAGCTCGCATACAAAGCATTAAAACGGAAAAAACGTTTGCAGAGGGGACGTATCTCGGATATTTAGGATGTCTGCAGGATGCCTAGAGGATGCAAAAGGACACTGAGCGAAAAAACGATATTTCCTATAAAAAGGGGGAGGAACTCATCTGGATCTCACTTTCAGTCCAGTAGCCCTGCTGTGCAGACCTCTTCAGCCTTCATCTTGCTCTTGCTCTTCCACAGCATCTAGTCATCTCCACCATGGATCGTAACACACTCCTTTTGGTAGCCACCATCGTTCTGCAACAGTGCAAAGCCATCTACAGGCTCTTTCACCTGTTCTACGGGAAGAAAAGGAGGCGGCCAAGAAGTGTCTTGGGTCCGAAGATGGATCGGGAGAAGAGCAGAGTACGGACTGTACAACAAGCTGATGGTGGAGCCGAGGAACGAAGACCCTCATGCATTCCAGAACTTCATGAGGATGCCGCCAGCCATGTTTGGGGAAGTTGTGGAGCGGCTGAGACCCAGGTTGACCAAGCAGAGCACCAACTTCCGGCCCAGCCTGGACGCTGGGCTCAAGGTGGCACTTACTCTGCGCCACCTGGCCTCTGGGACCACATACAGGAGCATGCAGTACGGCTAGAGGGTGCCACACAACACCATCAGCATTGTGATCAGAGAAGTGGTGCAGGTCATCATCGATGCCCCTCCACTGAAGAAGACTGGAAGAAAGTTGCAGAGCAGTGGTATCAGAAGTGGAACTTCCCCCACACCGTTGGAGCCATAGATGGCAAGCACGTGGCCTGCAAAGCTCCAGCCAAGTCAGGGCCCACTTATTTCAACTACAAGGGCTTCTTCAGCATCATCCTCTTCGCCATGGTCGATGCTGACTACAAGTTCATGTACATTGATGCTTCAGGCAACGGGTCATCTTCAGATGCCCAGGTATACAACGCTAGTCACCTCAAGGAGGGGCTGGAACACAACCTCATCATGGGCTTCCCAGATCCAGACCCCCTGCCCAACGACACACAAGATGTGCCCTACTTCATCGTGGGGGATGACGCTTTCTCCCTCAGAATCTACCTCATGAAGCCCGACACCTCCAGATGCCTCACCCGTGAAGAGAGGATCTTCAACTACAGGCTGTCCAGGGCAAGGCGGGTGGTGGAGAACGCCTTTGGCATCCTGGCCAACAGGTTCCAGGTACTTCTCACCACCATGCATCATCGCCCAGAGACCGTGTGGAGGATCGTGGAAGCTTGCTGCATCCTGCACAATCTCATGTGCACCCGCTACCCAGTCTTGCAGAACAGGCTCGTGGACCTCCAACAAGGCAATGGGGACATGGAGCCTGGGGAATGGAGGCAAGGGCGAAACCTGATAGACACTCTGGATGTGCAAGGTCCCAACAGAGCCTCACATGAAGGGAAGAAGCAGCGCAACCTCCTGAGACACTGGTGCAACTCCCCAGCTGGAGCAGTGGAGTGGCAAGACAGGATGATAGATGCTTAATGGATGCTTCCTTGAGCCTGTCTCATCACACTGATGAGATTGGGCCATGTATGTTGGGTGGGCCTACAATGAACAGGGCATTTAATAAAGAGTTGTGTTTATGTTGAAATGTGTGGATCAATGCTTACATTGTAATTGATAATGAAGGGCCAAAGGTGTGGCACCTGGGAGGGTGGACCATACAGTCCCACTATGCTTGCACTGGAGGTATATCTATCCCACAGCTATTACCCATCCCAAAGGTATCCCTGCCCATCCCACAGCTATTACCCATTCCAAAGGTATCCTTGCCCATCCCACTGCTATCTTAACCCATCCCACAAGCATGCAAAGGCTTAAACCATTTCTAAAAGTTTCCACCAAGACTTTATTTACAAAAATAAATGAAGCAAATGTGTGAAGCAAAGATAATCTTTATTAATAGCAAGCTGTAAAAGCAAAATGACCCAAGTCAAGTGTCCAAAGCAAAAATAAAGTCAACAGGTAGCCACCCAGTCTCTGGCACTCTTCTTGGTCACTCTGAGGCGTGCCCAGTCTCAGGGGTGAAGGGTCCAGGTGCTGTGGAGGTGGCTGCTTCTGGAGTGCTGGTCTGAGGCACCATTGGGGTGCCTGGCCCCGAGAGGACAACGGGACGGTGTGTGGAGGATGCTCTCAGACAGCTGGCTGAGTCCCGTGATGTTGAGAGCCCCTTCCTCCATGACATGGGGTGTCAGCCCCAAAACCGATGACAGATGTTCTGAGGCCAGGCTTGGCTGTGGGGTGAAGGAGCAGTGTAGTGGGGATGTCTGGTCTGCAGCTGAGCGAGGTGAGGCGTCGGTGGCATCTGTGGTGTGGGTGGCATCTGTGGCGTGGGTGGCATCGGTGACGTGAGTGGCATCGGTGGCGTGGGTGGCATTGGTGGCATCAGTGGCACTGGTGGCGTCCAGTGTACCTGTGCTTGGACTGGGAAGGGCTGCCTGTGCTGCTGGACCTCCTGGTAGCCGTAGCCTTGGTAGGTGAGGGCCTGTGGAAAGCCTTGGAAGGGCAGTGACATCACCTGGGGTGGAGGAGCAGGCCTGGACTGGGTGGAAGCAGGTTCAGCTGGGTCTGGAGGATTGTGAAGAAGATCGGTGATCCTGTCCTTCACCACCTGGTACTGTGTTTCTGACATGTTCATGAGGGTCTGGTTGACGTAGGTGAGGAAGGGCTTGCGGTTGGAGGATGGGACGTCGGTGTGTACCAGCTGAGAGAGGAGATCTACGCTGCTCCTGATGGTGTCCCTGATCTCCAGCAGGACAGTGTGGCTCTGTCCCTCCGGTCTGCCTCTCTGCCTTTCGGTGGAGGTGGAGCTGGGGGTGGATGCGGGTTGGGCTGTGGTGGAAGTGCCCTCTCCTTGCTCCCACTGCGTCAGGGGGTCCTCCACGCACTCCGCCATGGGTAGTACAGCTGTCGGGGGGGTCTCCGTCGTGGCACACTCCACAGATACCTGCCTGGACACAGGAGCTGACTCTTTGCCAGAAGAGGACTGGCTCTCAGCAGGCTGCCTGAGAGAGAGGGTTGTGAGAGGGGCTGCTCCTCAGTGGCGGATCTCACCCTCCAAGAAGCTGCACTTGGCCATCACGTAGGTCTCTCTGTCTGTCAGCTTGACCACGGCCTGGCCAGATTTCTTGAGGTGCAGCTTCCCATACCAGGTGTGCATGTGCTTCCACCAGCTGAGGAGCACCTCCGAAGTTTAGCCCAGGCTCTCCGCCTTCTCTCTCCAAGCAGCCTGCTTCCTCTTGGTGTCTCGATAGAGCCGGTGTCCCTTCCGCCAAAGATATTCATTCTCCCTCAGCCACTCCAGCACCTCCTCCTCATGTTCCTCTTCTATGGTGTATTGCCTCCTCTCCCGTTCACGCATCTGCCTCTTCCTCCCTCTGGCAGGGCCATATGGGCCCTCATCAGAGGGGCTTCGAGGTTGTAGGGGCTGCTCCTCCACACCAGCAGGACCAGCAGGACCAGCAGCACCAGCAGGACCAGCAGCACCAGGAGCACCAGCAAGACCAGGAGCAGCGCCAGCAGAGTAAGCACCAGCACCAGGAGCAGTGCCAGCAGAGTAAGCCCCAGCAGAAGCCCCAGCACCAGGAGCAGTGCCAGCAGAGTAAGCCCCAGCAGAAGCTCCAGCACCAGAAGAGCGAGCCCGAGCAGCAGAAGCCCCAGCAGAAGCAGAGTCAGGGCCAGGGGGTGGGATGGTGGCCCTGTCCCTCTTGCCAGGGCTGGCAGCAGATGGCTGAGGCTTTCTCTTCTTCCCCATGGTTGTTGGGTTGTTGGCTTGCTGGCTGGTTGGCTGGCTGGCTGGAGAGCTGTGTCTGGAAGCAGGTCTTTCCTCTGAATGGTGACCTGCTTGCGAGCTACTTCCCTTTATATCTGCGGGGCTGACGCAATGCATCCTCCCCGCATGCACAGTGAATGCTGTGCATCCACTAGACTTCCGCTAGGCTTCCCTTGGCTTCCGCTATGCATCCGCTTCATCTGCTAGGCATCCGCTCTTTCCGTTCCGCGTCCGCTTTGCTGTGCTCCCCCGGAAGCCCTGTGGATGTGCCATCCGCTCCCATCCGCTTCCATCCACTAGGCTTCCGTGGAGCATCCGCTTTCCATCCCCTCTACATCCTCCCCCCGTCTGTTCCTTTCTGTTGTTGTCCGCTCTGGTTATGCAAATTCGGGGCAGTTTTGAGAGCGGATAACAACGGATGGAACATTTTCTCGTCCGCTGTGTCCTTTTTATAAACGTTTTGCATCCGTCGGCCAATGTGACAGGGCCTTTAGGCTTTGGGTTCACAGATTTGTGGGCCAGATCATGGAAGAAATTCCAATATAAGTTGCGGTATGTTTCTTGACATGAGTGACCTTGAAAGGCTGATACAAATAGACATTCAACTGTTGCTTTTAAGTTCATTTAATATACTTGTATAATTAAACTGTTGTCATACCCAACAGTAGCTTACTTGCTCTTTAAACACATGGTAATTATTTTTCACTGCAGAATGCATACTTCAAAATTTGAGGGCTTTTTTCACTTTGTCAAAAAAAAGAAGCATGCCAGATGAATATTAAATTTATAAAAAAAATATTTCTGCGCCATTTGGATTGGTTCTATGATCACATATTGTTTTTGATAGTACAGAGTCTTTGTTCTGGACCTGATGTTCCAGGAGATTAGCAACTGAAATATTACTTTCACTGAAATGATTAAACCCCCTTTCTCTTCAGTTTTACATCTCAGCCTTTTTAACACAAACACATGCTAAAATTACTGCATCAAAGGACTAGAGACACGTTTCAGCCTATCCATATTTTTAACCTCAGGCCAAGAACGTTCACCATTTTCCACTGTGAGAAACTTGGCTTCTGCATTTGTTTTCCAAAAATATACATGAGATAAACATATATCCATAAAAACTCTTAACGTATTCCATAAAAGGTTTGAAACAAATCAACATCTTTTTTTTTCTTTGTGCAATAAAACTTTTTTTCTCCTGGCAAGTTTATACCTTAGTTGCTAATCTACTTTTAGTATAATGTTACTTGTTTTTCACACCATCATAAGTGTTTTATTAAACATATTGAGCTTTCCATGACCAAATTATGGCTTATGCTTCAAAATATAATTGATAATTGACAGCCATTATTGTGATTTAAAATAATTCTTAGTCCTTCAAATACATAAAGGATCCTTTCCACTGAAAGAAGTGAGAGAAATTTCATATTGCCTTGTTTCAAACTACCTTTATATACTAAACTGCAGTGTCACAAAACCTAAATATTAACAACATATGTGGAAATATAAATTTACTCACCAAGAGTTTCAGTTTTAAATGGTAAAATGGCAACTGCATTTTGAATGCTATTCTGTCCTACAATATGTGTAGGACAGAATAATATTCAAAATACAACATGTGTGGCACAGTTAATTACAGTCATACTCCTTATTTTCTATTTGCATCCCTTTTCTTCACATCTCAAGAACTGTATTATAATCATCAAATCAAAAATCTAACTTTCTCATAATGGCCATGCGTTTTGAGAATACAGAGGTCATTTTGGAGATTCCCCTAGGAAGCCATTAAGTCAACGTTTTAACATTTATGCCTGTTTGGTCTAAACAAAGGCAACCAGCCACAAACAACTATTAAACAAGTTTAGATTTGATCAACATTTCAAGTGTTTCAGAACATATACCGGTAGGTGCAATTCCAAAATAGTAACATCACATCTTGCTTAAGCAATTTAGGTGCAAAATATTTTGCTTTCATTTGGAACTGGCCTCTAACTCCCCACCCCCTTTTTTTAACTCCTGCTAGAAGAGGCAGTTTCCTTATGGTATGAATACACAACTTCAGAGTATTTTATTACAAGCCATCTCTACGAAGAAGACATCTAACCCAACTTATATCTCCTTCCTACTTTTTGCAATTTTGACTTTTTGAAAGCAGAGGGGAGGAACCAAACGACTGGATGAAAAGGACTTCTGAGTGGTTGCAGAGTAACATACAGCATTTAGCTCTTGGCAAGGAGTCCCCTCCAAACTCTGCGTGGTCGGAGAATGGAGAGCTGCTTCCCAGATCAGGTATGTAGTTTTCCACATCTGTGATACTGCTTATAAACTCAGCTTTAATCCAGAAGGCAACCACATCTCTCACCCTCAGCCCAATTATTTAGGCCTAACGTTAGCCCACAAATCTTGGGAAGGGAAACTCAGCCACATTAACCAGTCTCTGCAGACATCTTAAAGTTAATATTGTAACCATTATTAAATGTGCATTTTTATTAAGTTATTCTCATTGACAGTTGAATAATGAATGGAATAAAGTCAGCCTTTATGGTACAAACTGTGGATATAAAATAAATAGCAATTACTACTTTGGACTGTTAACATCACTTCAGCTAGGGTTAGGCAGCTCCCTATTTTGGGGGAGTACTTTGAAAGTGTACAGAGATGGTCTGTCTTTCATAAATAACTGAGTCAATAAAACGTCTTCATTTAGGCTTTCTAATTCTTGTTTACAAATTTTGAGAGCACATGTTCAAATTTTGCAGTGGACACATGCACCAAACAATTAGATGTTCCATAATGCAGCTACAGGATCCTCCCGAAATTCTACCTCAAACCCAGCTGAACTCTTACCCCTCTCCTTGCCTCCCAACCATAAATATATAAACTACATAAAACATTGGACTAAAAACTCCTGACTCCTTGGCCTTTCCTCTCCTCTCCAAAACAAATAAAAATCCCATCCTATCCCTTAAAACCATCTTCACGGATGTTTTACATTAAATGTATAATCTGATACTAGGGTTCTCTCCACTCGTCCCCTTTACGTCAAACAGGTAAGAGACCTGTTAAAATCCCGACTGGACGACGGTATATTTCAGCTCAGCGACATAAAAAAAAAAAAAAAAAAAAACAGATCCCGCGTTGAGTTCAGCCCGCCGTAAAGCAGTTTGTTGCCCATGTATGTTGCAATCAAGAGGCGGAGGCTGCCAATCACAATCACGCACAAAAGAGCCGGCTTCAAATGGTTTCTTCGGACGAGCCAGCCGGACCGTACCATTTAATCTAGGGGGGGGGGGGAGGGGGTAGAGGGGGGCGGGCCACCTTGACCCCTTCCTATCCTCAGCGGCAGTCTTGCTGTAGGCGTGCAGCCATTTTTTTTTTTTAATGTTCGCTAGTCATGCAACTTCGTCTTGCTGGGAAATCCTTGCGAGCCAGAATGCACCACGACGAGGCTAGTGTATATTGCACCCCAAAATGCATTGCATTTTGCCCTACGGAACAAATTAATGATGCAATCGCGTTTTTAGATTATTATGTGCAACGAAGCACCGACAATTTCCATTTTATTTGCCTTAAATTACGGGGGTGGGGGTGGGGGGGGGGGGGGGCGGCGGCCATTAGTGGCCTTCCAAGCAGGCCTGAATCGCGGTCCTCCTCCCTCCTCCCAGTGCTTTCACCTCTCATGATTGTGGCTGGTGGAACCCTGAAAGGTTGCCACAAAAAAAGTGGGGGGTGGGTGGGTGGGAGGGTGTGTTCCTTATCTTCCAAAGCTCCCGAGGGCAGGACAAGAATGGATGGAAACTAATTAAGAAAGAAGCGACCTAAAATGAAAGAGAACTCACTATTCTGACAATGAACCAGCGGGGCAGAAGTTGTGGGTGCTTCATCACTGGAAGTTTTTTAAGAAGAGACTGGAGACAGCCGTTTGCCTGAAACGGCTGGAAGGTCTCCAGCTTGAGCAGGGGGCTGGACTGGAAGACCTCCAAGGCCCCTCCAGCTCGATTCTGGTTGAATATAGAAGTTGCCCAGAGCTCCGATTTGCGCAGAGAAGGAGGCGCCGGCCCTGCGTCAGTCGGGACTTGTGACACTCCCTCGGCCCGCCCTGAAGGCCAACGCGCGAGAAAGTCTGCGTCGGACCGGGGGGGGGCGGCGGCGGCTCCTGCAGGCTGCAGTGGCCCCACAAAGGAGCCGGGCCTTGTGGGGTGCAAAAAGAAAAAAAGAAGAAGAAGCAGCCTGCGTTGGAATCCGGGCTCTTCAGCCGTGCCGAAGAGAGGAGTGGACGGAAGGAGCCTTGGGCCGGGAGCCCAGCCGGACGCACTGGGGCGAGGCGAGAGGGATGGCCCGCCACAGCACGACTCTGCACCTCGTGGCCGGCGGGTGAGTTAAGTCTGCGGGCGCCTGAGCACGACCCGTCGCGGGGATCCCGCATGTGTGGGGCCCAGCAGCGTTTGCTGCAGCGCAGACGGCTCGGCTGGCAAGAGCAGAGGAGGCCAGAGCACGGGCTTGCCCAGCGAGGTGAGCCTGGGGCATCTCTTACGAAGCATGGCGGGAGGCCTGAACACCGCTTGCTCCAGTTGGGCTGGGCTGCGTGCCGCTGTGCATCAAGCGAACGTATGTATCACTTTGGCACGAACTTTCGGCAGATCATTGCTGGAGGTCTCGCTCCTTGGACAGTGTGCAGGTAGGTTCAGGATCAGTTGCTTTTTCTCCTCTGCGTTGCTGCTCAGCTTTCGTTTCGAGCTTGACTTAGGATTTGTTGCACACCAGCTTCTCCGGTGCTGGGATGAGAGTTAAAATGAGCCGGCAGCGACTCTGAAAGACTCCCAGAGATTCCGTTCTCCCCGACTCAAGTCGGAATGAATGCCGCTGATAGGAAATCTTCCAAAAGTTTTTTTTTTTTTTTTTTTAGCCAGAGGGTTATCCTTTTTCATCCTGCTATCCTTGCCGCGTTTGGAGAAAGAGACCAGATATGCTGTTTATTTTATTTATTGATTTATTTGATTTGTCAATTGCTTACAATTTAATAGGTGTAAGTATATACACAGTTATGAATACATGAAATGGGTACATATAAGAAAAAAATAAAAGAAACAACAGGACAGGGACGGTAGGCACGTTGGTGCGCTTATGCACGCCCCCTACAAGAAAGGGTCAATAGTAGACAGTCTAAGGTTAAAGTTTTTGGGATTTGGGGAAGAAACCACAGAGTCAGGTAGAGTGTTCCAGACATTGACCACTCTGTTGCTGAAGTCGTATTTCCTGCAATCAAGTTTGGTGCGATTAACTTTGAGATTGTATCTATTGTTTGCTCTTGCGTTGTTGTGGTTGAAGCTGAAGTATTCATTGACAGGTAGGACATTGCAATGTATGGTTTTATATACTATACTTAGATCCGACCAAAGACAGCGTAGGTTTTCTAGGTTTTCTAGGTCTAGAATTTCAAGTCTGGTGGCATAAGGTATTCTACAACGAGTAGAGGAGTGGAGAACTCTTCTTGCTAATATCAGATACGTAATGTTCCAGACTGATGAGCTGTATTCGAATATTGGTCTTGCAAATGTTTTGTATGCTCTAGTTAGTAGTGTGATATTACCAGAGAAAAAGCTACGTAGGATTAGGTTAACAACTCTTAAATGCCTTTTTGGCTATGTAGTTACATTGGGCTCTAGTACTTAGATCATTAGAGATGAGTATTCCAAGGTCCTTTACAGAGCTTAGATCATCAATAAGGTCTTGACTATTCAGCCTGGATTTTATTTTCTGATTTTTTTTGCCAATATGTAAGACAGAGCATTTATTTCTTGAGATTTGAAGTTGCCATTTGTTTGACCATTCTGATACATGGTCAAGATGTTTTTGAAGGGTAGCAGAATTGTCTGTGGTATTGAACAGCTTTACACCATCAGCGAAAAGAACGTAGTTGCTCTTAATATGATCACAGAGATCATTTATGGAGAGTATGAAGAGAGTTGGTCCTAAAACACTGCCTTGGGGGACACCATTATTGGCAGGTACGGAATTAGATAGGACACTCCCAGTTTTGACCATTTGTTGTCTGTGTGACAGGAATGCTTCTATCCAGTTGTGCAGTTGTCCAGAGATACCATAAGATTTTAGTTTTAGGAGTAGTTTGTCGTGTACTACTGAATCAAAGGCTTTACAGAAGTTTATGTAGATTGCGTCTATTGCTTTGCCCTGATCGAGTTGTGTAGTCCATATGTTTTTGCAGTGTAAGAGTTGCAGATTACTGCATAGTTTTTTCCTGAAACCAAAGTGTTTATTGGAGAGTAGGTTGTTTGTCTTTAAGTGGAGGATGATGGGTTGGTTAATAATTGATTCCATGATTTTACAGATGACACAGCATAAGGAGATTGGTCTGTAATTTTCAGACACGTGAACACATGGGCAGCTTTTCAAGTGCCCACTACTGTGAAATCAATAAAAAATAAATTTATTTTTCCCAACATAGAGAAGGTTTAAAACTACACCAGTGATGTGGGTGTGATTAAGGTCTAGACAAGATTGGCTATGAAATCAGTGTACGCCTCCCCGATGCCTTCCACGATACTCTTGCGTTAACCTATTCTTTGCCGATGGGCTGTTTGAATAGAATATAGAATAAAATACTTTATTGGCCAAGTGTGATTGTGGACACACAAGGAATTTGTCTTGGTGTAAATACTCTCAGTATACATAAAAAAGTACATTAGTTCAGAATCAAGAATCATAACGTACAACACTTCATGATAGTCATCGGGTATAATCAACAATCAAATTATACTAGGAAACAGTCAATATAAATCGTAAGGATACAAGCAACAAAGTTACAGTCCTACAATCACAAGTGGGAGGGGATGGGTGATAAGGAGTGATGAGAAGATTAACATTAATAGTAGTGTACGCTTTGTAAATAGTTGAACAATGTTCTATCATTTGTAGCTCTGGCAATTCTTCAGAACTGTTGTGTTTTATTTAGAGATTTAGAAATGCTAGGAATTGCTCTGAAGCTCAAGAAAAGCTCGTCTAGAGCATATGAATACTCTAAAATGCTAATGTTTTCCGAGACAGCAGGCATAGGAACTTGAAAGAAGGAAGGGTCTCAGGTCAATGCAACTGGTTCCTTTTGTTCTGCAGCATCGCTTAAAGCAAGGGTCCTCAAACTTGGCAAGTTTCAGACTTGAGGACTTCAACTCCCAGAATTCCTGAGCTAACATGACCGGAGGAGGAATTCTGGGAATTGAAGTCCACAAGTCTTAAAGCTGTCAAGTTTGAAGACCCCTGTCTTAGAGCAATAAACAATGAAAAGTTCTGAATGCTGAAAAAATGCTGAAAAAGAGGGCTAGATGCATATTTGGAGAGACATTAAAATATGGGGCAATTTGTGGATGGCTATCTGATATGTTTAATATATATGTGGAGATTGTATCTATGCCTGCAGATTAGAAAAATGCTATTATTGTTCCCTCTAGACCAGTGGTTTTCAATTTACATAACTTTGTGGAATCTATTCCCAGAATTCGGGGAGTTGAAGCCCCCACATGGCTTAGTAGAAGGAATATTAATTGCCATTTTTTGCAGCATGAGTTCCCAGTTATGACTGCTGGAAAATTTGTAATGGTGAATCACACTGTTCCAGTTTTCAAGCCATCTGCTCTTCTGACCCACCATATTTGTCAAGGGTCAGCAATTAATTTTCCCAAGGGGCCACATGAGAAACTGGGGCCCGTCGTGAAGGGCTGCCATGCTGATGTTCCACTGGCCCACCCACCCACGATACCTGCTCCCTTCTTCTGCCACCCACCTCCACAGGCCAAATGTAGCCCATGGTCTGCCCAGGTCTAATATTTCTGCTATTTTGGGGATAACATCCCATGAGAACTGAAAATATTTGATCCTCAAAGATAAGTAACCAAGTTTTATCAGTGGAAACCAAACATAAATAAATATAAACTCCTTGATAGCGTATTCATTTGAGCAGAGGAAAGAGGAGGGATGGATAGGAAGAATTTGAATAACAGTATTTCAGCATTTTTCAGCAAAGAATCCTCTAAATACAAATAATATTTTTCTGGTATAGAAATTACTCTGTTAAACAGTAAAAACTGTTACCATGGTGACTATAATCGTGCGCTACTGTTCCTATTCTCTTTCCAAATAAAATTAATATTGGCCTGCATATGACTGGTTTCCTAGTTTGATCTATCTCGAAGAGCTGACCTGGTTATTGCCTTACAATTAAAGTTCCTTTTACACACATATTAAACTCTATTTCTTGAATCCCATTTCTGCAGCTACATTTATTTTACATTTGGGCTGCATAAATCCTTACAATAGCAAGGTGATATCCAAGAAACATAGAAAACCCACATTCTTTCCAGTCATCTAAATTGAAAGACAAATTATCCTTTGGCAAAATATTGGGGAGAGAGGATTGGATGGAACATTTCGGCCTAACCCAACACATGTTTTACATGGCACTTTCCTTTGTGTCATGCAATTCAGGTAGTCTTTGATTTATGACCACAATTGGGATAGGAATTTATGTCACTAAGTGAGGTGGTTGTTAAGTGAGTGATATCCGATTTTTATACTTTTTGCTGTAGTCATTAAAATAATGCTGTGGTCATTAAGCAAATCCAATTTCCCCCATTGATTTTGCCGGTCAGAAGCCATCTGGGAAGGTTGCAAGCAGTGATTACGTGACCACAAGACCATGCAACCAGTGTAAAATACACGTTGGTTACCAAGTGCCTGAATTTTGTTCACATGACCACAGAGATGCTACAATGGTCGTAAGTGCAAGGACCTATCATAAATCACATTTTGGAGTATTATTGTAACTTCAGACAGTCACTAAACAAATAACAGCAAGTTGAAAATTATACATTGAACTGTATGGACAGCAGCACAGCATAGTTGTACTGTGAAGGCACTTAAGAACGTATTGTAAAGGGAATAATGATATATGCTGAAATGATTTCCTACAGCACTGGAGAGGGAGGAATGGCAAAGGGAATGTGTGGACAAATCTATTTCTCCACTAGTAATTGATTATACTTTTATTGAAAAGCTGCACTTGCTACTACTCTCTCTGCTTTGCACTGCCTGATATCTGAAAAAAAAAAAACCTTTAGTACTGCATAATTAATTATAATTTCTCAATATAACTTTCCACCTTGCTTGCGACATGAGTTAAGTGAACCACTGTAATTGTTAAATTAGTAACACAGTTGTTAAGTGAATTTGGCTTCCCAGTTGGCTGCTTGTCAGAAAGTTTGTAAAAGGTGATCACATGACCCCAGGACACTTGCAATTGTCATAAATGTGAGTCAGTGGCCAAGCATCTGAATTTTGATCATGTGACCATGGGGAAATGCTACAACAGTCATAAAAGTGATAAACGGTCACTATTTTCAGTGCTATTGTAACTTTGAATGGTCACTAATGAACTGTTGTAAGTCGAGGACTACCTGTATTACAAAATTTAAAAAGGTTTTTTTTCTCTCCATTCTCCATCTTTCCACACGATCTCAAGTTGATTTTTCTGTTTATCTGGCTTAGAGCTACCTTTTGGACTTGACGCAGTCTCTGTCCAAACTGCGGCCTTATGCAATATTCCTTGTTGATGACCCTGGAAATTGGCCTGCAGCGTTTTGGGGGATTTTTTTGGTCTAACGGTACTATATTAGAAAGAAAAGAGCCTGCTGGCATCATTTCTGATATCCTAGGTTAATTAAAACACAGAGTAGAATCTTGTGCAACCAAAAATAATGGGACAGGTTACATTTCCCCCCCTCCCCTTTTTTTTTTTCCACATGTTGCTAGTTACATATATACAGATGCGTACAATACCAAACTTGTGAACTGAATCCTTCTTAAAAGTCCTTGGATCAAAGCAGGGCCCTTGGGGTCTCTTTAGATTCCGTACTTATGAAATCGCAATCAGTCCAAGGGTGTTATGCCACTATTGAACCTTTCGCCCTTTTGTCTTCCTTGTTTCATTCTGCCAATGGAAATGCATGTTCTCAGAAGATACATTAGAAAAAGAATATAACTCATTTGCCATCTCATGGCTGCAGGCTTTCCTTTTCTCATGTTATGAAGGATATGTTTTCTCTCTTGCCTTTTGCCTCCTTCACTGAGATTTTCTCTGTCCCCTTCTTGGATATCATACCTTCATCTCACCTACATGCATTCTGTTCCTGCTGAAAAGACTAAAGTCTTCCTTGTTTCAAGGAAGGATCCTTGGATCCTTCAGTCCAATGGGCTATTTTACCTCTGACCACACCAGTGTTGTTACTTTTGGTTCCATGATTGGCCACTCTTTCCTTGCTCACGAAGAGAATGGTAAGAAAATGTGTAGTCCAGATTTTATTCCATGCAACTACATTTTCTTGCCATTTCCTTTTCTCTCTGGAGCCAGCTTGCAGAAGCCAGCTTAAATGGAGGGTGTTCCTATAACTGCTGTTCCTTCTTTCTGCCTGCCATACTTCTGCTAGTGTAGGGCAGATGGCTACAGAGGGGAAGGTCAGAGAGTCAGCAAGAGTTCTCCATACTGCCAGAGATATTGGAATTACCAAGTTTTGTCTTAGAGTGTTGAGAAATATCCGGCAATTGTAGAAGCCCAAATTATGGTATAGTGAAGTAGAAAAAGAGTTATACAAACAGGTATAACTAACTAAAAGTAGTTTCTAAACCTGATTTTTTTTTTCTAAACACAGGCAGATGAATGTAAACTTGCTAGTCAGTAAGACTTTTTTCTGAGCAAATCACAGGATGAAGTTGAGTGTTATGATTAAGAAGCTGGACTAGAATCTCTGAGATTGTGAATTCTAATTTTACTTTGGGCATGAAACACAGCTGGGCCAGTCTCTCTTTTACTACAACCTACATCACAGAGTTGTGCAAAAAATAAGAGGAAGAAGCATTCTGTATACCATCAATTCCATAGTGCATAAGGCCAAAGACTGAACAAAAAGATTATTTATTGGACTACTGCTGATTATTTACTGGGATAAAGAATAGTTGCCAAAGTGCACAGTAACAGAAATCCTGCAAGCTGTGGCAAGACATGCAAGCAGCAAAATAAAGCTCATTGAGCAATCTCTAGAAGCAAAGTTCACAAGTTTGGGTCTTCTCCCCCCCTTTGGCATCTGCTTGGAACCACAGAGCCAAGATGTCAGTATATTAATCAACTGCAAATCTGGAAACTGACGCATGGTAATATAGCAGAGAAACCCATGGAGAAAATAAAATTATAGGAGAGAAATGAAAATGGTGAGAACTGCTATGCCAATCCTGGTGGACATAATCACACATATTCCTACTTTTCCAATAAATTTTCTTTTGATTATCATTCTTAACTGAAATGTCTGATGTCTTCAAAGAATAAGATGTTTTAAATATAGATTCATTAATTGAGCTTGCAGTCAGAATAAAATGAGGGATTTTTGATGCTTTTTCTCTATCTTCATCTCAAATTATCTTTGATAACAGAAGTTTATTGTTTTGGGTTAATATACCAAACAACGATTAAATTTTCTACTGAACTTAACAGATAGCAGGTATATTTTGTCCCTAAATATATGTTCGATCAAAAGTCCATTTTGACAATTTGGGGGTGTGTGTGGGTAATACTATGCTAAAGACTGCCTCTTACCCTTGATTGGTGAAACGCGTTGATTGTGCATTTCTTTTCTCTACTTCCACAGATTAGGTGGAACAGCAGGAGCCATTTTGACTTGCCCATTGGAAGTGGTGAAGACTCGCCTACAGTCTTCCACCTTGGCCCCAAGACCTGTTTGCCTACCTGCAGTACAGTTGCAAGGAGTGAATGGGACATTTGTCCGCCCAGGACTCCCCAGGATTGGCTTCCTCGAACTACTAAGGTGAACAATGTGGGAGAACAGATCTGTGTTACAGGGGAAACTTTGCTGAGATTCTGAGGAATTTCTAACTCTCTTCTACCTTGAAAGAGAGGACAGAAAGTAATGTGTTCATCTACTCCTTTCTGAACAGAATCATTCTAGAGAAGGAAGGGGTTCGCTCCCTGTTCCGAGGCCTGGGACCTAATCTTATTGGAGTTGCTCCTTCCAGGTAAGATGGATTGAGGGAACAGGTAGTCATTTCTGATGTTCCAAGCATAACTTTACAGAGCTTCTTATTGTGGGCACCTATATATCGTCAGAGAGTTCAGGTCCTTTTGATGCATGGCCACAGCCTTTGTGGGTTTTTTTCTTGGTTTGTCATCCAAATTCAGCCTTGCTTAGTTTTTAAGATGCATTTCTCCTTTCTACTTCTAGGGCCATTTATTTTGCTGCATATTCAGGAACTAAGGAGAGACTCAATGCGGTGCTTATGCCAGAGTCCAAGAAAGTTCACATGATTTCAGCAGCTTGTGCAGGTAAATTAATATGCATACAAATATGAGTTGCCACTAATTATTAAGTGCCTTAAGCTTAGTGAATGATCAGTATATATATCAGTATACATCAGCCTCTCTCAACCTTTTTACTCGGGAGGTCCCTTTGAAATAATGTCCAAGTCTTAAAAAGAACTTTATAATCAATGTTTTATGTTGGTCCTTTTGACTTTTCTTCATCTGCTTCCTGTAGGCATCACATCTGCCACTTTGACCAATCCTATCTGGTTAGTGAAGACTAGGATGCAACTGGAGCGAAGGTAAGGGCAATGGGAAATGCACCTGTCAGGACCTCATTTGAGTCACCTGCTTGGATCATTTCCAGGCAACATAGAAAACCAACTTTTAAAACAACTAACTAAATGTAAAAGAAAACAGGGAGCTCTTACAACTAATCAGAGTTTGTATAGGTAGTCCTTAACTTATGACCACAATAGGACCCAAAATCTCTGTTCCTAAGTGAGACTTTTAAGTGAATTTTGCCCCATTTTATAACCTTTCTTGTCACAATTGTTAAGTGAGTCATTGCAGTGGTTAAGTTAGTAACATAGTTGTTAAATGAATCTAGCTTCCTCATTGACTTTACTTGTGGGAAGGTTGCAAAAAGGGATCACGGCACCAAGACACTGCAACTATCATAAATACGCGTTAGTTGCCAAGTGTCCAAATTTTGATCACTTGACTGTTGCAATAGTGAAAAATTGTGATAAGTCATTTTTTTTCAGTGCTGTTGTAACTTTGAACAGTCACTAAATTAACTTTTACATTGAGGACTACCTGTAGAGTATCCTGTGCTTAAAACACAACGTTCAGAATTCTAGGAACTCCAGACTTTTTTTCTTTTTTAATTTCTCTCAGAGTTACAAATAAATACTGGGGCATTTCAGAAGCTCAAGATATGCATAATACCTTTGCATGGTTACAATTTCAGTTCTTACAGAGTCCCTCCATGCCGCCTGAGGCCTACATTATGTAAAATAGTAAAAACTGTAGAAATTACACCAGTTTGGTATTGTGCAGTGTTGGTAAACCTTTTCATCATCAAGTGTCAAAACAGCATGTACTGGAAACTGGAAGAGCTGAGCCTCCGGTTTCCAACACACGCATGTGCGCCAGCCACCCCATCTTCTGGTTTCTGGCATTCATGCACATGTGAAGACCAGCTGGTTGACACACATTCACACACTGGAACCTGAAAGAGCAATGGGCATGCCCGGAGAGATGGCTCTGCGTGCCACTTCTGGCACATGTGACATAGGTACGGCATCACAGGTATAGTGGTTAAGGTGCTGGCCTAGAAGCCAGAAAAGTTCAAATCCTACCTTAACCATGAAAACCAGCTAGGTGACTTTGGGTCCCACTTAGCCCAGATCACCTCAGAGGGTTGTTGTGGAGAAATTAGGAGGGGTAAGTAGTATTATGTATGTCCACAGCCTTGAGTTATTTATAAAAACAATTCATTTGGGATAGAAATCCAAGTAAAGAAAATCCTCCGAAACAGGTTTTTTTTTTTAAATGGCTTGATTTGTCTGATTTAAACAGGTTCCAGAATGTGGGTTTTTGAATTCAAGTTTTAGCTGCAGCATGAGATACCCATTTTTAGCATTGAAAAAGCATAGTCAGCAACATAGACAATACAAAGCAAAATCCTTCCTTCTTCCCTCCAGGGGCAGAAACGAGAGGTGCACCAGTGCCCTTCAGTGTGCCATGCGTGTCTACTACAGAGAAGGTCTGTGTGGCTTTTACCGTGGGGTTACTGCCTCCTATGCTGGTGTTACTGAAACAGTGATCCACTTTGTGCTTTACGAGGCTTTGAAGCAGCAACTCAGGGAACACCAGCTCCTCTTGACTCCATCGGTTATCTTATCGCCCAGTGGCCAAGACTTCTGCGGGCTGATGGCAGCAGCGGCTGTCTCCAAAGCATGTGCTTCATGCATTGCCTATCCACATGGTGAGTTGCTCTGAGCTCCATGCTCTCCTTTGAAACCCATCGGAATGTAACAAGAGGCTCATCCTTACACTCATTTTTTGTTTTGTTTTCCATAGAGGTTGTTCGGACACGGCTACGCGAGGAGGGATATCGTTATCGCTCCTTTGTGCAAACTCTTCAGCTTGTGGCCAGAGAAGAAGGCTCCTTGGCTCTTTATCGTGGACTTTCAGCTCATCTCCTTCGTCAGATTCCCAATGCTGCAATTGTCATGGTTACCTATGAGCTGATGATTCACTTGGCAACCAAAATGTGATACTTTTCTATTCTTGCCAGGTGGCTTAAAGGCTGTTAAAGGCTTTGAAGGGGAGGATGGTTTAAATGGGTAATTTCCCCATTCCATAAATCCTGTAAGAAAAGCCTGAAAAGTTAGGAGCTTTTCTGTAATGGGTGGTTTTGAAGGTCTGATAAGTGAAAGACATGTTCAGCTGCTCTTGGTCTTTATCAGCTGTTTAAACTCATGGACAAAAGAGCACATACTGATCACAAATCTGAACAGGTGTGGAATGTTTCAAAGAAAACATCTCTAGCAGAGGCTTGCAAGGTCTCACTGGCTAGAAGATCATTATGCCCATCATGCAGTTTAGTGCACTGAAAGTGTTATGCTACATATTTCGTAGAGCTGGGTCAACTGAGTGGGAAAATAGTTTTTAAGAAAACTTAACGGGTCACTAGGATATTTTATTGGAAGGAAATTAGTAATTTGGATCTCAAAATTGAACTCTCCATCAGTATCGGGCAGCGATAAAACCTTTACAGATACAGCAATGTTTCTCTTTTGAGCCTACCAGAACAGCAAGTTGCTTATTCTCCAGGCAGGGGTCCCCAACCCCTGGGCTGCAGACTGCAGCCTATTCTGAACTGCACTGCGCAAGCAGCAGGTGAGTGTGCGCACGCCATAGATGACACTCGCCCTCATGCGCAAAGCAACATTTGCACAAGCGTCATATGCCCGCCACTCATGCAAATGGCACATCATGCACGCTTGCACTCACCCACCGTTCTGAACCATCCCAGACTGCCAGTCCTCCAAGCTGGAAAGGTTGGGGAAGGCTGCTTTAAATATTGGTGGGGCATTTATGCCTTCTCACTTCATGTTCTTCTCCATGTTCACAGGAAACAGTGACATTAAGGACTACAAAACAAGGTCCTTGAGATGATGCTGTTCATGGACTACTTTTGTGTTGATCTTCTCAGGCTTTGTTTACATTTATTGGTTTGTAGATTTTAACCTCCCTAGCAGGAGGGTAAAAAGAAAATCAAGTGGAGAAGAAATATGTTGGCAGCTATTACTCAGAATTCTCCATGTGGGAGAGAGCTGTACAGTGTTGGTGAAGAGAATATCCTGCAATGGGACTCCAGCACACCCTCCAGTTGAAAGCTTGTGCTTGGATTTCTGTTTGTATGAGGTTTTTAAAAATGCAAAAAAAAATTATGAATAAAAAATGCAGTTCCTATGCACTGTGACATATTTTAAGAAATGAAACCAGGCTTTATGCTAATTGGATAGATTGGGGGTTTATCCCACTACAATTTTACAACTCTTAGTATTTATCATAAATTAACATAAAAGAGAAATGGAAAGGAATGACTCCCCTTTGACTATTTCAGGTTGCATCCACAAAAGGAAGCTAGCTCTGGCCTAGGAATTTCCACTTGTGAAAAATTTAAAAAAATCCTATGGATTTCTCTTCTCAATTCTCATACATTTAGAATAAACTCTTTAGTTCAGGTCTTCCAAGGTTCCCCTGAGACTCTGACTGTCCTCCCTATAGGAACCTTTCATTCCTAATAGTTGCCACCCAATTCTGGAGCAACACATAGAGCAGGGATTTTCAAACTCTTGTTTTCCATTGAATCCTTGGGTCCTGCAAGAAGTTGATGCTGTTCCCTAAGAGACTAAATGCAAAGAAAAAAAATTACTTGAACATCACAAATTTTCTATAGTACTAAGACATTACTTCTAGACTGGATTGAGAGTATTGTGTGTGTGTGAGAGAGAGAGAGAGGGAGGGAGAGAGAGAGAGAGAGAGAGAGAGAGGACTTAGAGGTATGCCCACACGTATAAAGACCCTCTAAAACTTCAGCTGCCAGCCTCAAAATATGACTGACGTGAACTACAAGAGTCATGTTGGTTCTGACATTGCCTAGATGAACAAGTCCAAGTCAGATGTTGAAGAACCTGGACAATATGATAAGTGGGCTACTGGAGCAAACCATACTTTGATGAGACTAGAGAACCTGGAACCGATGGAATGCTACCATGTTTCCCTGAAAATAAGACCCGGTCTTATTTTCGACCCAAAATAAGCACCAAGTCTTATTTTCCATGTCACTGATCCTTGTGCTGGTACCACCACCTGCTGCAGCAGGCTGTGTAGTACATTGTGCCATTACGCAAACACAGTGGCACTAGCTCAGCAAGCCTCATATTCTGTCATGAGTGGTGGCACTGGCACAGTCTGTCACATGGTGTCACTGAAGTGGCTGCAAGCAGCTGCAGAAGATGGGCAGCAGCATGATGTGTCGGGGTGTGGGAGGCCTGGGTGCAGCGGTCCTAGGATAAGCAAGGCATGTAGAGCAGCTCCACTCCCATCCCTGCCCTAACTTGATTTTTATACCTGCACCTCTCCCCAGCTCATACAAACGGATGTGAAAATAGGGCTAGGGCTTGTTTTTGGTGGATGTCATATTTTCAGGGAAACATAATAGTACAACAGCAGACCTAATGAGAAGGAAATATGAACTGTATGAAGGAACTATGGAGAGACAGAAGACCACACTGAGAAACAGTTATCCTATGTTTCAACGTAGTGAAGAGGAAGCTGCTATTACAACTTGAGATAGGCCAGCTCTATGTTACATCCCAGACTCAAGAAAACAGAAAAATAACTGGATTTGCAGCCAAACTCTGAAGCTGGAATGTCACTACCATCCTCTCCACTGATTAAGGGATTGAGGAAGAGACAACACCATCCATCCATGTTAGAAGGTCTCTCTCTCTCTCTCTCTCTCTCTCTCTCTCTCTCTCTCTCTCTCTCTCTCTCTCTCTCTCTCTCTCTCTCTCTCTCTCTCTCTCTCTCTATATATATATATATATATACTGTGTATACTGTGTATACTGTGTATACTGTACATGCTGTGTATACCGTACATGCTGTATATACTGTACATACTGTATATGTAATATATAATTATATACTTCTGACATGGATACATGGACACTATCTGTGCATACATACACATGTAAAACACACTTCTATAGATTACTAGATCTTTGACCAAAGTCATCTCATCCACTTCCCTAAAAGCCTTGAGCTCTGTACATTCTACTGTTCTGCTTAACAAATAAATGCTGCAATTCACAGGAGACTTCTGAAGTGGTCAATGATGAACAAAGCTGCTAACTTGGTGTATATCTTTGCCCTATTTTTGCTGTACCAGGTAAGAGTGTTTGCAAGACAACAAAACTTGTTTCTGAAGAAAAAGAGACTCCAAAATCCAAGAGTATACATTTTTAAAATCCTTTTTTATTTTAAAATGTGGTCCATTCCCTTTTCCATATAATATTTCCTTTACTTGCTTGAATATTATTGATAATTTTACAAAGCGACACAAGCTGCAGGTTTTTTTTGCATCAAACAAGAATCTCAAACAACAACATTGAAAAAATATACAATATTATATATATCGTATTTTGGGAATTCTGATGTACCCCTTGTGTTGTCCCTCCCTGCTTATTTCTCATTTCTCTGCTTTGCTTAACATAGTGTGCCAATTCATTTTATCCTGCTCAAGTGTGGTGGCAATCCAAAACTGGGAATTGAGTCAGGGGGCCCTGCCCCACCAGTCCAAGCAAAAAGCTTGCAAGTCAAGAAGAACTAGAAATCTTGAAAGAGAGAAGGGATTTTCTTCTGAGCCCTGCTGTTTGATTCTTTATAACGAGGATTAAAATGGATACGCTTTGGGCCCGGGGAAGCACTAACCTCAAGAGGCAGAGCAGAACCAGAGCAAAATTAGTGGCTAATAACAGGATAAAATATATAATAATGCTCTCGCAGAGCTCCCAATTGTTTCAGTGAGCTTTGACTAAGGAACTTCCTTGAAGATTGATCCCAATGGTAATTTAGAGGGAGAAGATGCCAATTACGTCTTTTGCCTCATGCACGAAAACTACTCGCCAGCCCACTGTGCAATCAATGGAGAAAACAGGAGGAAGGGGAGGGGGTAAAATGTAAACAGAGAAAATGTGTAGAAACAGGCCATATCCCCAATTATTAAATGTAAGCATGACCTTTTGGTGGTGGTCCACTTTTATACCTTCCGTTACATCCCTCTAATAGTGACAAGAGGCATCGTGCTTGCCCACAATGCGCCGCTCATCGATGGCATTGCTGGCCAGACTGTCTGGTGATTCAGAATCGCTGCTGTCTTCCTCTTCAGCGGCTTCCCTGGCTTTGGATTCATTGGCCTCTGCTACTCTCTCCTGGCAGCTCTGGTATGACTGCAGAAGAGAAAGGATGCAGGGCCTGATCCAAGTTAAAACAGGGCTCTCTTCCCACCCGTCCATCCCTTCCTTCACTCACCTCCATGGGATTGACAATAATGGTGAGAGCAGAGTCATCCCAGAACATCTCATTCTCCTTGGCCCTGGCACTCCCTTGGCTTCCTGCAGACTCCCCAGTGCCCTCCCGTTCACTCCCTCGCCTGTGCATGGAATGGATGCGCAGCACCCCTAGGATTACCATCAGTGCTAGGAAGCCCACGCATACCACAATGATTATAGTGGCAGCACTGGGAACCACTGCAGAAGAGAGAAGAGAAGAGAGCCCAAATCAGTTGGGGAAATAGTGTTTGGTGGGCACTTTTGAGGGGGTGGATCATATAAAAGGCATAAACAACTTTTATATAAACAATAAATTGATGGTTGGTACAAAGTCTTGATCACTATATTACAGTCAGTTGGAAAGCAAGGGTAAATGGAAAATACTACTAAAAAAATTGAAATAGCAGTAGAACTGTTTAAAACCTGTCAAGATGGTACAGTTGCCTGTGTAGGTGCGGAAAAGCAGTTGCCTGTAAAAAGTAAAAGGTAAAAGCAGTCCCTGCAGATTTTACTCTGCCAGTTGACTAGCTGGTGCTCTTCTCTATTTCAAGGGTCACTGAGCCAGCACTGAAAACATTTCTGTGGTCGTGTGGCTAGAATGATGTCACAGAGCACTATTACCTTCTCATTGAAGTGATACCAGTGGTGGGGTTCAAATTTTTTTACTACCAGTTCTGTGGGTGTGGCTTGGTGGACGTGGCAGGGGAAGGATACTGTAAAATCTCTAGTCAGAGGTGGTATTTGCTGGTTCTCTGAATTACTCAAAATTTCTGCTACCAGTTCTCCAGAACTGGTCAGAGCCTGCTGAATACCACCTCTGAGTGGTACCTATTTATGCGGTACCTACTTTATGCGAATAGTCGCATTTGCGTGCTTTTGAACTGCTAGGTTGGCAAGGGTGGGGGTGGGAGCTCACCCCTTCGCACAATTCAGGTCTCAAACCTGGGCTGCCTGCTTTCCAGCTGATGAGCCCAGCATCTTAACCACTGAGCATTTGCCCTGCTCTCTGTGCCTGTTAAGCAGCTGTGGAAAAAATAACGAGCAAAGGGAGGGAATCCATTTTTCTTCTCTCCATTTTACTTAAAAGAGGAACCCAGAGGAACATTTGAGGCCAAACCAACCACACAGAATCCAGTTGCCTTCATTCTTCCAAACATTTATCTTCACCCAGGTTTACAAAAGCCAGGTTACTAAGAGACAGTGACAGGAAGTGCTACAGTAATTCTGTAATGGAGAAAATAAATGTAGCAAATAAAAGAGTTTGGTTTAGTGGTTAAAGTGCCAGGCTACTAACCAGTGAGTTCTAGACCCACCTGAGTTATGAAGCCTGCTGGCTGAACTTCACTCTCCCTCTCAGCCTTAGGAAGGAAACAATGGCGGCCACAAGCAAAAACTGACTCAATGGCATAAAAAGAAATGCTTTTTAGCTCCCTATCTTGCAGACATGACCAGAGTCAATCTGAGTTCCTTTCTTTGCTAAATTCTATCAGACCCAAACTGATCCCCCTGCAAGCCAAAGAACATGAGCCGTGAGTCCAAGGGCAGCTCAAGTAAAGCAATTCCAATATCCCACCCACAATCAGCCTGATGACCTCAACACTCCCTCTCTTCCTCCTGTGCCCCAATCCTTCTGCTGCTCTTGAAAGGGCAGTTTTGCCCAATAATAGAAATAATCCCAGGGACAGAGAAAAGAACCTTAAGCTTTCCTTAAATTGCCCAGCAAGTTGGATTTTCCTTCTCTTTCTATAAAAATCTTCACTTTCTCATTGTTTGGTGTGTGGGGGGGTGTCTCTTTCTTGTAAGGAACCATCTATCAATGCAATAAACACGGTTCTTTCTCCTGGGCATTGGGTTCTATACTTCTCATGACAGTTCAGCCTCAAGGTTATGAAGTTATTAAACTGCTAAATAAGAATAAAAAAGATAATTTTGATAATCATTTAAGTGACTATCATGCTATTAAAACAACAAATGCTTTATGGCAAAAGCTCTCCAATCACCAGGATCCAAAGATGAATCACAGAAATGCAGTTTTGCTCAAATACATTCTCAATGCAATAATTGAAAACTGGGAAAGTGGTCTTATTTTACCTCTACATTGGGCTTAATTTATTCCTTGATGAATGTAAGACTCTCTTGAAGGATTATTTCTTGATTTACACACCTCCTAAGCAGTGGTGATATTCAGCCAGCTCGCACCGCATCAGGTGAACCGGTAGTAAGAATTTGGTGTGGGTCACCGAACTGGTAGTAAGTTCTGGCTGTCCATGCCCCCGACCTGGTCACCCAGTCACCACTGGCTCGCTTGCCCTGCCCGATGCTCACTCACTCCGTCCACCTGATACTCGCCCCTTAAGGTATTTTTTTTCCCCTCCCGACAATCAGCTGTTCATATGATCAACTGTGCTGGGATTCCTCTTGCTAAGGCCCAGGAAGGCAAAAAATGGAAGGAGGGGCTCAGCCCCCCCCCCTCCATTTTTTTATTTTTATTTTTGCCTTCCTGAGCCCCAGAGGAGCCTTCTGGGAGCAAAACCGCCCTCCCACCAAGGCTCCTCTGAGGCCAAGAAGGCCTAAAAATGGGTGGCGGGGGTGGCTGCACCACAGAACTGGTAGTAAAACATTTTGAATCCCACCACTGCTCCTAAGGTTCCCTCCCCTTTACTATAATTGCTCTGAATAAAATTATATGGAGGAGTCCATTTCAGATCTGCTGTGACTCCTCTGTTCGGACCCTAAAATTGTATCTGCTAACCTGCTTTCTCTTGTTACCATTTCACAGTCTGTATTTTGTATATTAACTGGTACATACTGGAATTACGGTGGACATTAGCCAGACTGTGCCCAGAAAGCTCTGGAGGAAGATGGTGGCTTCGATGTGTGAACTGCTGGCCACTCATAATGTGGTTGGGATGAGCAGCTCGATTCATATTGTGGAGGACATTCACCTGTAGAGGGAAATTCACTATTTTCAAATTACTTTATATTCCAACTGGTTCTGCTTCAGTTAATTCATGAGAGACTTTTGAGTGTCACATACTCACTCATGAAACTTACCTCAACAGTAAACTCATTGCTGGAGTAACGCCCATTCATCTCAGTGCAAGAAAGACGAAACTTTCTTTCATAAAGGGCTGCACCATGGCGGATACAATAGGAGATCTGGTGAAGGATTTCCTCATACACAGCTATGCTCTCCACCCCTACATGTGGGAAAAGAACATCAAGAAAAAAGATGGCAAGTAAGACCAGATTCAGATTTGGCTATTTTTCTGCTCTGTGTTTCGTGAGATATTATATGTTACTGTATATTAAATTTATAAACTGCCCAGGAATGTGATATGATATGATGGGATTGGAAAGGAAGGGGAGGGGAGGGAAGGGATGGATGAGATGGGATGGGGAGGTGAGAGGAGAGGAGGGAAAGAGGTTAGAAGGGAAACTAAACTTAATTTACAAATAAAGAAAATGCCTGGTGTGAAATACTATAAAAGACGTAATGGAAAAAATAGGAAAATAATGGCTATTTAACTTTGCCACTGCTTTTCCATTCCCCCTTCTGCTCATATTTCCCAGGACAGAAAAATCTGGACTGTTTACCTCACTCACATGCAGCAGGAAATGATCTATGCAGCCAATTTACAACTATTATTTATCCCATCACTTAACTTTCTCATAAGTTGCACATGAGGCCATCCAAACTCATCCTTCTCATGCTCCCCCCCCCCCCCCAGTGCTCCATTTGTCTCCAAGGCTGATTTTATTCCTGTTTTGAATTAACTGTGACTTTTAGGTACTGCATGGGCAGTGGGGGAGGGAGGCGATTTAATATTCTGGAAGCAACTGAAAAAACTTCCAATCAGGAAACTGAAATGGATCCAGAAGAGAGAAAAAGCCCTGCAGGCATGGATGCCAGCTCAGAAATCAGTCTTATAGACAAGCCAATAAGCAAAGCAACTGTATTTAGCCACCTGGAGTAACACAAAGACAGAGAAAGAGAAACTGCATTGATAATAATGAGGGTTTTTGATGTGTCAAAATTGAGAACCAGATGATTTTGCCTGCAGTACTTCAATGTTGCTGCAATAGCTCTCTTCAGTCCAATTGGAGTTGGACTGAGATAACATAAACAGCATCGGCATAAAGAAGTATTGGGATTTTGTGTTGTGCTAAGTTGGGAGGATGACTGTTCTGTATAAAATAGTTGGCTCCAAATAACTCATTCTGATTGGTTACTAAAAACTAAAAGGCATAAAGGCGGCAAAATGAAATGAATGTCATTGGCTACAAGCCGGCAGACAGGAGAGTATAAAAGGCTGTCGCGGCTTGAGCCAATGTTCCGTTTTTACTGATTGTGTTGGAATAAAGACTTTGTTGTTGGAACCCGGTCTACCTCGCGTTTTTCCGGACAGAACACTGGCGACGAGGGTGGGATTGTCCTAAACGCGAGACCAAGCACGCGGTGATATAGAATTCCAGACGGCAAACAGAATGGCCAGGAACAACGCACCGCCCGCACCTTTTAATCCCAACGAAGAGGATTGGGATTCCTATGTAGACCGTTTCCAGATGTACTTGGAAAGCAATGAGATGGAGGGAATCTCAGATCAGTGCAAGAGGGCTGTGTTCTTAACACACTGCGGGCCTATAATCTTCAAGATGGCCAAAGCCCTAGCGAAATTGACGTGGCCAGAACTTCAGAGGCTGCTCAAAGCTCACTACGCCCCGATGGTGTCCAACCTTATAAAGCGACACGAAGAGACCAGAGAGAAGGTGAGACCATCGCTGACTTCGTAGCCGCTCTCTGACAAATAGGGGGAGAGTGCGAATTCCTAAACCTAGATGAGGCCATGAGAGACCGAGTAGTGTTGGGCTTAAGAGACTCGACAACACAGAGCAAACTATTAAACAAGCCCAACATAACCATAGCCGAGGCCATCGCGGAAGCCACAGCCGCTGAAGCCGCGAAAAAATCGGCTGTCAAAATGAAGCAGATGAACTCGAACGGAGACAAAACAAGCCTGGCCAGAGGAAAAAAACAGTCTCCCGCTACCACTCACCACGAAGATTATGGCGAGACGTCCGAATCAGACAAAGTAGATGACGAGGTCCACCGCCTGTATGCCAACAAGAAAAGGAGAAATTGGCGGGAATGCGCTGGCTGCGGAGGAAATCATCCTCGAGCCGAATGCAGGTTTCTCGATGCCATTTGCAGAACTTGCAAGAAACAAGGGCATATCGAGAAAGTCTGCAGGAACAAGAAAAACTACAGCCCAATGAGACGCAACAACTCCCCCGCACAGGCCGAGCCCAGGCAAGCTGAGAGAAAGTGGCAGCGGAACAAGTGAACCTCTAACTGAGAGAATACACATCAGACTGTTACTATAGGAAGCGCTCAGACGGAAAGCGGAAAGAAAGTCAAGATAATTGTGAAAATCGAAGGAAAGCCCTGCGAAATGGAAGTAGACTCTGGATCCTTCCTATCCATGGTATCTTGAGACACCCTCAAACAACTAGTCCCAGATATCAAACCTAAAGAACTCCAGAAGCAGCGGCTAACACTCAAAGACTACCAGGGAAACCGAATCCCTGTATTCGGCATGGGACAATTCCGAGTCACTTACAAACATCATGTTGAAGTGCTACCGCTGACCATAGTTGACCGAGACCGACCAAGCCTCCTGGGCATCGAATGGTTCGCGCCATTGGGCATCGGGATGACCGGGATAGACCGAGTGGCCACAACTGACTGGGAAGAAAACCTAATCCAGGAATTCCAGGATGTTTTTGACGGCTCACTTGGCAAGTATCGGGGAAACCCTATTTCTTTTAGTCTAGACCCCCAAGTAACCCCACGGAGACTAAAGGCCAGGCGAGTTCCTTTTGCCTTAAAAACAAAGATTGAGGAACAGCTAAATAAACTAGTAGCACAAGGGGTATTAGAACCTGTGGATCATGCCAAGTGGGAAACGCCTATAGTTACACCTATTAAACCTGACGGGTCCATTCGAATCTGTGGTGACTACAAGGCTACCCTGAACCACGCACTGCAACAGAGCGCATACCCGGTGCCAGTAGTGCAGCACTTACTACATTTCCTGGGGAGTGGAAAAGTTTTTGCCAAACTCAATCTGGCAAAGCTTATCAACAGCTCCTAGTAGACCCCGAAACAGCAGAAGCACAGACTATAGTTACTCACAAGGGGGCTTTCAGATGTAACAGACTCCAATTTGGAGTGAGTGTAGCCCCAGGCGTTTTTCAGAGCCTAATGGAACGCCTCCTAAATGGCATACAAGGAGTCGTACCATATTTCGACGACGTCCTAATCTCAGCAAAAAATGAAAACCAACTAAGAAAGAGACTTAAGGAAGTACTAACCAAATTCAGGGAATCTGGCCTAAAAGTAAAAAAAGAAAAGTGCTGCCTAATAAAAAAAAGCGTTGAATTCCTGGGCTATTTAATAGACGGAGAAGGTATACACCCTACCGAAAAGAAAATTAAAGCCATTAAAGATGCACCAGAACCAAAGAACAAAACCGAGTTACAAGCATTTCTAGGACTGATAAATTTTTATAATGTATTCCTACTAAATAAGGCTACAATAGCAGAACCATAGCACCGGTTACTGGACAAGAAAGCATTTTGGACTTGGGGTTATAAAGAAAAGAAAGCTTTCCAGCAAATAAAAAACTTGCTAACATCGAACACAGTTCTCATTCAATTTAGCGACACACTACCATTGAGAGTGACCTGCGACGCCTCACCATTTGGAATCGGTGCCATCCTGAGCCACCAACTACCTGATGGAAGAGAGGCACCCGTCGCATACTATTCAAAAACCCTGTCAAAAACCGAGCGAAATTACAGCCAATTGGACAGAGAAGCCCTAGCAATCGTCGCTGGGGTAAAACGTTTCCACGAGTACCTATATGGGCGGACTTTTCAAATCGTAACAGACCACAAACCGCTATTAGGAATTTTGGCGGGAAACAAGCCCACACCAAATATTCTGTCCCCAAGAATGACTAGGTGGTCGGAGTTCCTAGCAGCCTATTCCTATACTCTAATACATCGGCCAGGGAAACAAATTTCCCATGCAGACGCCTTGAGCAGAGCACCCTTGTCATCAACAGAAGAAGACCCAGCACCAACGATGACTGCTCTACAGATAGAGACTTGCCCCAATCTACCCATATCCACGAATGATGTCGCCAGAGCCACCGCAAAAGACCCATTGACTGCCCGCGTCCTTAACTGGGTAGGTAGAGGTTGGCCGGAAGACCAAAAAACTGAGACTTTTAAACCTTTTCGGACCAGACAAACTGAACTCTCAATCCAAAAAGGGTGTTTATTGTGGGGTGAGCGGGTAATTATTCCTAACAAATTGCAACCCAGGGTACTAGGTATGTTGCACGAGGGTCACCCTGGAATTGTTAAAATGAAAAGCCTTGCTAGAAGTTATGTCTGGTGGCCGGGTATTGATAGGGACATAGAATACTGGGTAAACTCATGCAACAAATGCCAGAGAATCAGACCATCCCCACCAAAAGCACCCGTAAGGGACTGGGAAACCCCAAGAGGCCCCTGGTCGCGAATCCACATCGATTTCGCAGGTCCTACCAAGGGGTACACGTTTCTGATTGTCGTGGATGCATACTCTAATTGGCTAGAGGTAAAAATTATGCCATCAACGACAACAGAAACCGTGATAAAACAATTAGACAAAATTTTTGCAACCCATGGCCTACCAGACGTCCTAGTGTCCGATAATGGGCCACAATTAACCAGCCTACAATTCGAGCAATACCTAGCCTCCCTAGGTATAAGACACTCCCTTACCGCGCCGGCTCTTCCGGCTGCAAACGGTAGGGCAGAAAGAATGGTCAGGTTTACCAAGGAGGGTTTAGAGAAAATGGACACTGGAGATGTCCAAAACAAAATAAACCGATTACTCACCCTCCAACATATAACACCAAGTACCACAACCAACAAAACCCCAGCAGAACTACTGATGGGGAGAAAACTAAGGTCGCACCTAGATAGGCTGCATCCAAATTTCACACCAGAAAACCCCCCTGACTCCTCTACACGATTCAGGAGTTTTGAAATTGGCGATTTAGTGTATGCTAAAAACTTCACTGGGGACCCATTATGGCTACCGGGATAAATTACAAAAATAACAGGCCCCAAGTCCTACCGATTAACGGTAGACAACGGCAGGGAATGGAAGCGGCACATAGACCAGCTTCGTTCCCAAAATTTAGAAAGAAATGAAAAAACACAACCATGCATATACAAAAACGACGAAATTCAAACCAAAGGGGGGGGGGGGGAAATGCGAGAAATAAATAAAGAACCGTTTAAATCAAACTCCGAAAATGAGTACAGACAAAAAGAGCAAAATAGAGACTCACTGTTTGAAGAAAGTTGCGTGAAGAGTCCATCGGAGGGGGCCAGCCAGGCCGGCTCGACCTGCCCGGAGGAAACGGGAGGGAGCGGCAAAACCGCCGGCCTAAGCAACTCAGGCGGCAGTAAAATGGCTGACTCACCCTTCCAGACGGTTCCAGGGAGAAGGATGGAAGACACGGCAGCCCCATCCAAACCGGTCAAAGTCTCCAACAAAAATGAACCGCGCAAGTCCAGTCGAGTCAGGAGAAGCCCCACCTACCTGCGAGACTATGTCACCATGTAGGACTGAACTAAGAGGGGAGGGGTGTTCTGTATAAAATAGTTGGCTCCAAATAACTCATTCTGATTGGTTACTAAAAACTAAAAGGGATTGGTTCAAAAGGAACCAATCCTCGAAGCCGCATAAAGGCGGCAAAATCAAATGAATGTCATTGGCTACAAGCCGGCAGACAGGAGAGTATAAAAGGCTGTCGCGGTTTGAGCCAATGTTCCGTTTTTACTGATTGTGTTGGAATAAAGACTTTGTTGTTGGAACCCGGTCTACCTCGCGTTTTTCCGGACAGAACAATGACAGTCTGGGTTATGTGAAAGATCAGTCAAGGAATTAATGTGGAGATTGAAAAGGGAAGGGGCCATTAGTGGGATTCAGCCACTTCGCACCACTTTGGGAGAACTAGTTGTTAACTTTCTGAGCAGTTTGGCAAACTGGTTGTTGGAAGAACTCATAAGGGCAGAGAACTGATTGTTAAATTATTTTAATCCCACCACTAGAAGGGGCCAAAATACATCCCTAATTATTTCTTTTTAAAAAAACTTACGGAACCAGATAAAGTCCCTTGGGGTATTCACCTCACTTTTAAGGACGAGTTGGGATATCATTTTTGAATGAGGTAGAGGAGGCATCTAATGGTACTTTTTATTTTTTCCCAGAGAGTATTTCTGGATATTGGATCAAAGTCTTGTTTAAAGTTGAAAAAGGAAGATTTTTTGTTAGATGTTTATTTTTGTACAAAGTGATAAAGCATCAAAATAGGATCAATTGTTCATCTCTCTTCCCTGAATCCAGCCCGCCTTTAATTATGCCCTCTGAGATTATCCAGTCTTGAGATTTATAGTTTAAGTGCTCAGCATATAACTTGCTAACAACACTCAATAGACTTATGGATCTTTAGTTATACGGATCATTTTTATTGCCCTTTTTATAGATCAGTACAATAATTGCCATTCCCCAGTCTCTTGGCATACAACCAGTCTGGTCTATAAATGTGAAGAGAAATGCTCATAGGGGTGTCCACCAGCTATGATTCTTTTTAATTATTCCTGGTAGAACATAATCAGCAGCAGGAGTGCATTAATAATAAACTTTTCACCAATTGCTCCACAGAATGCGTAGTGGCAGAATGCAAGACATAAGGCACTTGGGAAGAAATCTGAATGTCTCAAGGAGAAGGATAAGAAATGAACACTTCCCTCATACTTTTATCCTGTTAGTCCTTTGTTAGTAGAGCTTTGAGAACATTGAAGCCTCTAACATTGGAGTACTCTGACTGTACCCCCTATCTGACATTCTCTGTCATGTGAATTATACATATAGTACCAAAGTTCCTCTCTCTACTATTGCCATACAGAACATTAAGATAAAACTATTAATATAAAATAAAGGGTAGTTATGGTGCAGTGGTGGGATTCAATTTTTTTTTACTATCAGTTCTGTGGATGTGGCTTAGTGGGCATGGCAGGGGATGTATACTGTAAAACCTCCATTCTCTCCCCACCTCACTAACCTGCTTTCCAGCTCTGTTCTCCTGTGCAGGGCAACAAAAGAAGACTCAGCCAATCAGCTGGGACTCAGGAGGCAGAGAATAGATGGGGGCATGGCCAGTCAGAGGTGGTATTCCTAACTACTCAAAATTTCCTCTACTGGTTCTCCAGAACTGGTCAGAACATACTGAATACCACCTCTGTTGTGGTGGCATTTGGTATATAATGGATTTGGTTACCTCTTTCCCATTGTCTACCACCCTAAAATAGAATTTGTCTTAATGCTTTGTCTCCAAACCATTACTGTATTGGAGCTAAGCTAAGGAGAAAATAAGATGAGAGAGAGAGAGAGAGAGAGAGAGAGAGGCTTTTTACACATACCCCATCAATATGAAATATGATATGTAGATCAGTGTTTCTGAATCTTGACAACTTTAAGATGTGTGGATTTCAATTCCCAGAATTTCCAGTCTGCATGTTCTTGAGTGGCATGCTGGCTGGGAAATTCTGGAGGTTGAAGGCCAAACATCTTAAATATGCCAAAACTGAGAAACATTGGTCCAGAGAGGACTGGACAGATTGGACTTTAAAACAACGATATATGCTACTGTTGTTGCTTGACCATGTTTGACCATGTATATGCAACAGTTGCTAGTTTACAGAACAAGAGTTTCAGTGTCTTTAGAGACTTATTGAGCATTTCAGGCTGTTGACACAAAGGAGGTGAATAATGCCAGAAGAAAAAGGACTGTTCAGGTGATGCATACCTGTGACAGTGAGGTAGGCTGAAGTATTGATGAGCTCCAGACCTCGTTGCTGGAGGGAGGCTCTGTCCAAGAGCAGATATTCTCGTTCAGGATCCAGTTCTTCTCCAATCAGGGAGATCTCACAACCATCGAGGTTGTGAACAATCTCATCTGACATTCGTGTATCTGCCACTGCCAGGAAGAAAAATTATGAGGAAAAAATAATAAAAATATGTAATTGTCATATGAAAGTTTACAAAAAATCATTAACTTTATAAAAAGCTGGGATGTGTGTACAATTTGCACCGGAAGCCCAGGCAAATCATATTTTGGGCAAGATAAAATATTTTAAGTATCAAAATAATGGCTCTAATGAGAACACAATCAATTTTTAATTTTAAGACAATAATTAGCTGCTTTCCTGCAGGTTTACAAGCAGAACGAGCAAAATATGCCACTTCTGAACTTAACCAAGGTAATAGAATTAACTAAACCACTGCAGGCAAACAATGGCTGGTTTTATGAAAGACATTGTTTCAAAATTTTAATTTTCTCTTTACATGATCATCATCATATTATAAGCATCACTGTCATAACAATTGTAAAATGAACTATATAAACAGTAAGCATTCTTACATGTTTTGGGAAGTCTGGCTATTAACTTATCAATATATCATTTTAAAACTGTTAAAGTAAAGCATGCTTCTTTGTTTTAACATGACGGGATCACTCTAAAGATTTCCTATTGTTTCTGTGTTCTCTTTGCTATTCCCCTTATCTCACCTCTCTTTTTCTTAATTTAAGAACGTACTAATTTCATATCTTGCATAATGTTGCCTTGTGGCTCTCTCCTCACTTTCCTTCTGCTATTGGTAAAATTAATAAGTTCTTTGTGCTTTATAGCCTTTTGTTATTTTCTGTTTCCATCCTTCTTTTTCTTCTGAGAGGAAATGAAAGTAGGTTTAGTTTATATATTTCATTAAACTACTGTTTGGTTAACTATGGTTTATTAGACAAACCACTGTTACACTAAATTAATCACGAGCAATCCAAAAACATCATCCCCGAGCTATATCTTGTGGTTCTGAAAATCTCCTTGACATACCATTAACATTTAGAGGCCCAATTTTCAACTGTGCAGTGCTAAGCCCTTTTAAAATGAATTAGCCCTCAAATAGCTATGCTAAGTTTCTGGTAGGTTTGTTTTTAGTGAAACATCATCCGAAGCAAAAACATTTCTTCCAGTTCGTTCCATAGCATTAGTGCGACTTATTACCACTGCTACATTCCTAGGCCCCTCCAAAGCCAAAACAGTTTGGGGTCTTTCAGCAAAATCGTTTTCTCCTTCCAATGCCTGGCTCTTCTTTGCCCTGCCATGTCCCACAGCACCTGTGAGAAGACGCGTCCCTCAACTGACCTGTGCCATGCCAGCTCTCATCTTTCTTGGCCTCCACCTGGTGTGAAATGGAGCAAGAAATCTGGAGGTCAGGGAAAAGGAGGACTCCCTCCGCATTTTCAAAGTCAGATGCAGGCCGGGCAAAGTGGGAACTGCCACGCAGTGAGATCTGTGGAGCATCTGGTTGAAGCACAACCACGTAGCCTTCCACGTCTGGTATAGAGACACACGACTCTTCACTAAAGCACCTAAGAGGATAACAAAAAAAAAAAAATCCATGAGGTCTTCCTTGCCTCTTTCTCTGCCAAGGGCAATGCAATCTAAATTGGGTGTACAGCTGTTTATTTTAAAAGGACGTCTATATTGTATCCCAGCCTTGGCATATTCCTTGGCAGCTGATAGAACTTAACATTGACAAAAATTAAATTTAAAAAATCATTTTAAAAGATGGGGGGGGGGGGGGGGGGGAGAGGGAAGGAGGGGGAGGGGGGGAGGGGGGGTGGGAGGCCTAAGGGAAGCTACCACAAATAGGTAGATCACACAGCCTGCTGAAGCTTCTGGCTTATTTAACTAAATATTTGCTTTTCTCCTGCTTTTTAAACAATTTTTATATACAGATGGCAAAGCAGATCAGGATTTCTGGAATGCAAAATGAAGTGATTATACATAAATAGGCATTTATATCTACTTTGGTCTGAGCTAATCATTCTGAGCTTTTCCCTGACAGTTTAGCAAGAAAATCTTGGCTCTCTGGCCAATGACTGAGAATACAATGTCCTGTTCAGTCCCAGGGCAATTGCCATTAGTTGCTGCGTATTCTATCTGGAAGACAAAAAGAATCACACAATTGTGTTTGTGATACCATTGCATATTCTTCTCCAATAGAAAGATAGTTCTGCTTTCCTGTTTAGATTATTTGTCTAAAAACTAGAGCTATCAGCCAGCGGAGGAGAATATTCATTTTGGTCTGTCTTATCCTCTGCTTGTTCAGTGTAAATTCAACACATTTACCTGAAAGCCTTTTTGCATTCCTAATCAAGAGAACCAGTTTGAAATCAGGAAGCCATTTGGGTGACTTTGGGCCAGTCAGTCACTCAGAGTTAAACCTATGTGCATAAGTGCACCATCGTGCCTACCATCCCTGTCCTATTGTCCCCATTTATTCATACCTATTTCCTGTATTCTTACTCATGTTTATACTTATACCTATTATCTTGTAAGTGACTGACAAATCAAATCAAACCAAACCAAACCAAACCAAACCAAACCAAACCAAACCAAACCAAACCAAACCAAACCAAACAAAACCAAACCAAACAAAATAAAATAAATAAATAAAAATAAAAAACAAAAACAGGATAAAAATCAAACAATAAATAAATGTAAATAAAATAATCAGGAGCAAATACAATGTAGTGAGTAAAATACAAATAAGGAAACACACATAAACAGTCTTGGTTTCATTCTCATTTGTACCATAAACTCAACAGCTAAATTTAGATTGTTGGCTGTCATTTTTTAGCTCCAACAAACTGTTCAAAACAACAGTTTTAGGGTTAGGATCTAGGCCAGAGAAAGACCCCCCCCAACTTTTTAACTTATTTTCCCAATTCAAATCTTACCAACCCTCAAGAAAAAAAGACAGAGAGAGAGGAGGGACTCAGTCCCATCATCTGATCCCCCACTGAGTCCTCCAGAGGCTTTGGACTGAAAACAAATTGATTCCCAATATCTCATTATCCTGGCATATCACTAACAGCTACCTAAAGTAGGGGGAATACAGAGCTCACATTTTTCACAGGTAAGAACAAATGATCAGTTGTGAAAGACTGTGAACCTAACATGGTTTCTCCTGCTACGACATATTTTTTTCACCTTCCATAAAGAAATCATTATCAAAAGATTTGTTTTCCCTTTGCCTCCATCTTTTCCCCCTACATCCCCATTTTCCTCAAGGTCCCAGATGCCTCTTTAAAGCACATGCACATTGAAAGCAAAGAAGTAAACTGATAATTGGGGTGACAGAACAGCACCTGCTCTGAAATATAAACAAGAGTTACAGCTGCCGGGAGGCTGTTGCACAGCTTGAGTGGTCCTACTTACTTGACAGCTGTGGTCAGTTTGAGAGGCCGGACTCCAGGAGTAGCAAAGCGCAGAGAATTCATATAGGCCACATGCTGAATTGCCCGGTTGAAAGTCTCTACATCATCCCCCTCCAAAATAAGAAGGGACTGAGAAGGGTTGACATGCACCTGTGGGGAGAAGAGGAAGGTGGATGTGAGGCAGCTTTGCTGGAAGTCTTAAGGGCTGTCATCAAGAGACATGAGAAGACTCTCCGGTGGGCAGGAACAGGCACGATCTGGGAAGCCAAGCCAAGGTGCTAACAGGGCAGGAAGGAAGATCATGCCACCAGAAGGCAGGGGAAGGTATACCTTCATCCCTTTGCCAAGGCTGTCAAAGTCGCTGTAGTCCAGCCCTTCACGACAGGCATAGAGACACTCTATCACCTCCCGGCTCTCAAGGCTGCCAGGGCGAATAGTGAAGCCAGCCAGATAACCATGGAAGAAGTGATGAATCGGCAGAGAGTCTCCTAAAGGAGGATACAGGAGGAGGGGTGGTGTGAGAGACAGGTGAAGAGACAGGAGAAAAGAGAAGAGAAAAGGAGGAAGCATGGGAAGAGCGAGAGTGAAAGGGAGGGAAAGAGTCTTGGATATGCAGCCAGATGAGAAGCAGAGCAACTGCCCCATAGAAGATGGAGGGTGGCATACTGTGCAGAGCCAGTTTTTTTTTGGTGCTTTCATTTCCCCAAAGCTATCCCACCTCTTAACACCAACCATAGCTCAGATTCGGTGAAAAATTTAACTGTGTTGTGTCTCAGCTTCCGTCCCTCTCACAAGTTGCAAAATCCACCATCCTATCCAGAAGCTGCTACACTGCTAGGTTATCATGGTGCCAAGACTTTCTTCCCAGATGTGAAGGGAAGGAAAAGATTGTGGGGAAGGGAAATCTCATGCATGAACAATGATGAGAGCCATGCTTGATGGCACAAGGAATGTCGTGTACCTTGTCCCAAATCAGTGGAGTTCTCATTCCCTTTTATTTTTTCCTTGTTTCTCTCCTCTGCGCAAGGAAAAACAAAATCAAAACATTGAATGAGAGTCATCCTGTGAGGATTGTCTGTGACCAAGGAAGGCTTAGATTATTACTAAATCAGAAGCTAACTAAATACTTGAGATCTGAGAAATGAGCTTGCTGCTTCGAAACCACTAAAATTATTCGGAGACACTACATGGTGGGAATGTGTGAGGGGTTATTGGGGAGTGGCCACAAAATCTTTCCAGAGCTTTCTACTTCCAAACTAGGTTTCTGGAAAGCTGAAATTTTTTTTGAATAAGAAAACACAACACTGATTTTTTTCCATTCCTTGACAGCCAATTTGGTCCTAGATATGTCACTAAAATGACTAAAACAAACTTTCTGTCTAGAATTAACCCAAACTGTGATCGGCCAGTTAGAACATTTTTATGGGCTTGGGTTTGAATAATACTTGTATGACTATTGAAGCAATTTCATTACATTATATACTAGCATAAAGCCTTCCTTGCTTTTTTTTTAAACCACTTGCAAACTTAACCAACACCTTTATCCGCTCTATCTCCAGGAATATTTATATTGTTTTTGTAGTAAAACATCCAATAGACACATCTTCATGTAAAACTATGGATGTTAGGATTTTTCTTTTTGCAAAAGGTTCTGTTTACTTAATTATTTCCAGGTTTTCCTTCTGACTGCTGTTTATTTCTGCCATTAATGTACCTTACTTACCAGCCCAACATGCTCCAATCATGAGGGAAGATTCACGTCGAGGTGGGTGGATGAGACCATTGTCATGTATCAGAGCGGGATCATAGGAAACGCCATCTACATAAAGTGTAACAGTGGGGAACTCCAGGTTCAGAGCATAATGGTGCCACTCGTCATCACAGACCTGTGGCCAGAAAAAAGGGCACACTCCTGTGAGCCTGGTGCAAGCAAGAGAGAGAGGGTCATGGAGACAGCAAGGGAACTCATTAAAGCATAAGTGCCCATCTTCTCACCTGCTCCAGTTTCCAGAGGAACTTGACGGGCCTTGCATTCTCCAGCAATGGCCAATACAGGAAAGCAACGCGGCAGCCGTGCACAGTTAAGGAGTAATGAGAGTACCCATCTTCTGCAGGTAGAGAGAAAGGAAACCAGGTGAACGAGCAACATTGTGATTGTTATCCCAATTTATTGAGATTATTTGCAGTGTCATTGATTTTAGTCCTCCTTACCAGGAACAAAGTGTGGTACCTGCTACTTGAGCCCGAAATAACATAGATGGTTCATTTTTAGAATGGTACAGCCAGTAGACCTTCTTTTCCCTTAAGCTCTCAAAACAGCTGTACATGTCACACCATTGTGCACAAGGCTTACTTGATTTCTACTCTGAATGGGAGCAATGAAATCTTTTTATTGTTACAATGTGTGTCTCACTGGAGAAAGCAATTATGTTTGGAAGAGTTAGAGTAAAAGGAAACTAGGCCACCAAAGAACATGGTGTCTCGATACCATCAAAGCTGACACTAGCCAGAGCACAGAAAAACTCAAAGAAGTAGTGCAAGAGTGGAAGATGCAGAGAGACCTGGCCCATAGAACCTCCAAGAGTTGGACAGGACTGAATGGATAACATTAACAATAATGCATCTCTTGTATTGACCACCAGAAGGCAGTGCATGAACATTTTGTCTCTCTCTCTCTCTCCCCCTCCCTCACTCTCTTTCTCTCTCTCCCTCCCTCTCTCTCTCTCTCTCACACACACACACACAGATGCTTCTATAGCAGGGGTCCCACAGGCCACGGCCCATTAGTGGGCCATGAGGGGATTGCAACCAGGCCACAGAAATGGTCAGCAAGTGCGTGTGCATCCTCATTTGCGCGAGCAGTGGGTGAGCATGGGCGAGGGTGCTTCATTTGCCTAAATGGCAGGCCCGCACACGCTTGTTTGCTTGCTGACTACTCACAAGCATTCTCTTCTTTACCTCCTCCACTAGTCCATAAAGCCGGAAACGTTGAGGAACTCTGTTCTATAGGGTTGAAACCAGGGGTGGGATTCTACCAGTTTGCACCTATTCACTAGAACAAGTTGTTAACATTCTAAGTAGTTCAGAGAACTGATTGCTAGAAGAAATTACTGGCCTAATTCTGTAAGGAAGGCAGGAAGGCAACATTCTGGTGTTGCTTACAGAAACTGCCTCTCCGTTAACCGTTATTACATTCTTGGCAGGACTAGACTTCCTGTCTCAGGAACTTCTCTGGAGTTTTTCCTCCCTCCTTTGCTGGTACTTTGCTTGTGTGGAGTGACCATTCAAAGTTACAATGGCGCTGAAAAAAGTGTCTTTTGACCATTTTTCACACTTATGACTGTTGCAGCATCCCCACAGTCATAAGAGGTCAGGCAAGGAGATGTGTGCCTCGATGTGAGTGATATTGAGTTGGCCACGCCCAGATAATAACATGACCACCAAGCCATGCCCACCAACTTAGCCAAACCCACAGAACCAGTTGTTAAAAAAATTGAATCCCACCCCTTTGGAACTCACAGGCCATTAAACTTTAGCTATGTAGTACATTAACTCAAGGAGTGATCCAAGCCTTGGTGCTCAGTGGTGTTGTAGGAAGGCTTACTATACAGAGAGAGATTATCTTTAGGATGGTATGTATAGTCAGTCCACCCTCTTTTTTCTTAAACTTTCAAATCAGAAAGATGTAGATGTTACCACATATCATGCCCTCATGAAAAGGGAGCTTTCTATTTTTTATATAACGTATATCTGGTGTTTTTATTTATAGTCATCATCAGGAGGCACTAGGTGACTAGTTTAATACTGTCTGGGACTGCTTGTTGTAAAATCTCATATAAAACTGTGAAGGGTAGTGGAAGTCACCTAAAACCTCATGCATGAGGAGATGGCACACATCTTTATTTCTCTGCGCATAAGGCCCCAAAAAGATGAAAGCAGTCAACGCATTGCCTCCTAGTGGTCAGTATAAGTGTAGCCTGATTATATTTGCATGCCAAATATAGGAAGTGAGGGAGAATTTCGGCTTTCAAGCAGAAAGACCTGGATGCTAGAATTAGCTCAGTAATGACAATGTATCATTCCAGTGTTTTTGGCCTGCTCATCCCAGAAGCAGAAAAATATATTTTACGACAGTAAAAGTCAAAAGTATAGTAGAGAATAATCTTCAGCAGCATTTAACAGTATAAGGGAAATCTGAAAGTGTATAGGAGCAGAAAAGTATTGTTTGCATTTCGTTTTGACCTGGATAATGTTAAAATCTCATTTTCTTGAAAGTGCATTCATTTTCACAATATTAGGGAATATTCCCTTCCTTTCAGTTAGATGGAGAATGAAATTGAGATAGAGGATTTCAACCTCCACTTTGCTTCCAGCACCATTTTAATCGATGGACTTGCAAAGTCCAACTTGTAAAAAAGCAGGCAAGCAACCAGTATATAACAAAAGCCTGTTCTTGGTTTTCAAGGAAGAACAAATATCCAATGTTAACAAAGAAGTTAACAAGTGGGTCTTATTTTAATTTATTTCACTGTACACTTTTCACAATTACAGATAGTCCTTGATTTATGACCATTTATTTAATGGTCAGTTGAAGTTGCAGGGGTGCTGGCAAGTATTTACAATGACTGCAGCACCCCAAGATGTGCATGGTAGCCATTTGCAACTTTCCCAAGGATTTCTGTCAAGCAAGGTCAGTGGAACAAGCTGGATTCATTTAATGACTGTGTAGTTCACTTAATAGCTGCAGTGATTCGCTGAAGGACTGCAGCAAAAGGTTGTAAAATTAGGCATTTCTCACTGAACAACTATATCACTTGGCGATGGAAGGTCCAGTCTCAATTCTGATCGTAAGTCCTCTTGTATGCACTTGCACTGAGGGCTTACAGAAATTCCTCCTGAAGATCAAATATAATTTCCTGATCCTCTTCACTTGCCATGGTTTCGTATCTACATGTTGCAAATACATTGGATATGATAGCCAAGAAACCTGAGCTGCAGAAACCCATTTTGATCTGATTTTGACACCCCAGACAATGAGAAGGGCCTAGTCTCAGAAGCGGCAAATACACTGCCCTGCATGGACCTCAAACCAAATATGCTTTTATCCACATACCAACACACACATGCTTCATTAACTCATACACAAAGTGCAATTAGCGTTCATTGTGAGTGGAAACTATTTTAACATGCATTATGTTACAGCATTGAGAATGGATGCATTATATCCCCATGCTCCTTCCTCATAGCAATCGGGTATTAAAATCCATTCACTTAGGTCAATTGAGATCATGCCAAAGCCTCACTTAGCTGCAACCTCTCTGTGGCAGGGAGAGAATCAAGAGCTTGGAAGAGCTGGGGAAGAACTCACAAAGACTCTTGGGTTCCTACAGGATGCCACAATAGCAAAAGAGAAGGCATTGTGCAGCACACTGCCAATATCATCGTGTGTGCCAAAACAGGGGGAACTTATGCCAACAGCCACAAATAGTTTTATTCAACAGCAGAGGTGCATTTTCATGGTAGATCAGCACTTTGGGAAAAGGTGAGTTATCTAGTAGTTCCTTCCCCCACCCGGTGAAATTGCCACTTCAGTAAAAAGCTTTATGCAACTTGAACAAATAAGGTAGTCCTGAGCATAAAACCACAACGAAGACCAAAATTTCCATTGCTAAGCAAGATAGTTACAAATTTTGCCTCATTTTATGACCTTTCTTTTATAGTTATTCAGTGAACATGGTTGTTAAGTGAATTTGGTTTCCCCCATTGACTTTACTTGTCAGAAGATCGTAAAAAAATATCACATGACCTGGGGGAACTGCAGCAGTTGTAAATACATTCCAGTTGCCAAGTGTCCAATGTTCACATGACTACGGAGACCCTGCAATTGTCATAAGTGTGAGCAATGGTCACAAGTCACATTTCTCAGTGCCCTTGTAATTCCAGATGGTCATTAAACAAATGGTTGTAGGTTGAAGATTACCTGCCATGAGCGCCACAGTAACGTTCAAATTTAATAGACCATCTGTGACAGGGAAGTATGTCTGTTAAATCTAGCTGTCTGTTAAACCCAAATGTCTATCACTGACACAATTTCTATCAGTGGCTAATTGATGTTTTTATGCAAAACATATAACTTGATACGAATGATGTAAAATACCCACAGAATGAATTTGTACATTTCTACTATTATATCTAAACAACGTGTAAATAAATAGTTTCATAGTATGGCCAGGATTCATTTTTTTTCATTATTGTCTGCCTATGCTGAATCTATCAATGAGCTAGAAAGGCTGATTCCTTTCAGTGGCCCAGTTCTCCCAACATCTCAACTGGGTAAATAGACAAATTAGTTTACTGTGGAAACATAAGGAAGTGACAACTTTAAAGTCCTCACTTCAATGGGAATACACAAATGTCCTATAGGTTTATAGCCCCTGAACCCTCTGACCTACCCGACAATCTCTTGTTATGCCAGTCTAGGTCAATAAAAGAGCCTCACCGCTCTTCATGGTGCTGCAGATGACAGTCTCCTCCTCCTTCTTGCCCTTGTTTGGCATCACCCCGTGTTTCACCCACAGGGATAAGGTAAAATGGTCACTCAGTCCTTCAAGAGCTCCAGTTCCACTGCCCATGGGCACCTGGGTTGCCTGGCTGCCATTGAACCAATAGATGAGGCTGCTGTCCTGGCTGTAATGGACCGAAAGTCGTGCTGTCCAGTTGGCCATGGGGCCGGGCACTGGCAGAAGGTCTACCTCACCTCGGGCAGCACCTGGAGGGATTGGAAAAAAGACTCAGAATCGGGAGGGTCCATCTGATGGTGCCTTCTTTTGGGATAAAGCTGATAGGAGATTTTGATGCTTAAGGTGGAAAACCTACAGAGTTTCCTATCTCCTTCTACAAATTAACATGAGACAGCTTTCATTCTTAAGCAACAATCTCCAAAGTTGGCAACTTTAAGACCTGGGAAATCAACTCCCAGATTTCTTGAGCTAGTATGGCTGACTCAGGAATTCTAGGAGTTGAAGTCCACAAGTCTTAAAGTTGCAAAACTTGGAGACCCTTGTTCTTAAAAGCAACCACTATGAAAATTAAAATAAAATAAAAATAAAAAGTGGCAAAAAATAATCTGCAGCACACAGAAACCTCCTGTTGGGTTTAATTTGCACAGAGAAACTTTCTAATAGGTTGTGATCTTCAAATCTTGTGTCTGTCACTTTTAACAATGCTTCAATGTCCTTCTGACTATCCATAGTTTAGAAACTCAGTCATCAGACTTTCTGTGTAAAACATTCTAGAGACCTTGCTTCATTGCCTACTTTTGAGAAGGCTGACCTAATTTAAAGACTCTTAGAATATATTTCTATATATTCCCACACACTCACATACACGCACACATTTCTCCTTCAAACGTAACTGGATATGAAGTGAATACATACCACAGAGTTTACGCAGTGACTTCTCAGAGTAATTGTCCCGATCACAACCTTTGGCCACATGATTTGTCTGCAACTCTACAGTAGCTTGGATGTTCCACAGAGGTTCATCACATGTCTCCAGATGGATGTTGGGGAAAAGGGCAAGGCTGCCTGTTCCAGGGATGTACTCAATTCTTTTATTCCAACCTGTTGCAGATTAAATTATGTTAGAACATAGTGCTAGAGATTTTCCTCTGCTAGCTACTCCAGTTTAGATAAGCCTCCGAGCTTCCTTTAAAAAAAAACCCAATCCATTATTATTCTAATTACATACAGATTTTTACCCACTTTTCCTGCTAGGAAGCTGAAGTAGCAGGGATGAAGGCCTTTTCTGTTGTATTTAGAAATTAAGAGTTCATTTATGTATTAGAAAAAAGATGCTTCTTCTAGTAATAGACATACAGTAATATTCAAGACTCAATATTATTTTGACTGCCAGTTATAAGAACATTAGGATATAACAATGTTGCAAAACTTGATGTCAGATATGAAAGACTAAGTCCACATCTGAAGGTCCAATTAAACTGATTTATTGCTATTCATACCTATGCATGGAAATATTTTCAACTAAAGCTGCCAGAGGTTAGATGGTCAATGGCCCAGTTTGACATCCAAAGACTAACATTAATCTCACCGAATCCTAAGGCAGGCAATCTTTTTTGAGTTCTTACGCTCTATGAGGGTGCCTGATTCTCTTCCACTAACTCTTGGACAAGTCTCCCCAACTTGGTCCAGTATAAAAATCATTGGAACCTACACCAGAATCAATTGACTTGCACAATCACCCAGATAACACAAAAGATAGAACAAATCCAACCACTGTTGGCTTTTGCTGCAACATGAACTTACACACACTTCTTACATGAGGTCTTCTCATTGCATTCTGACACACCCAACTCCTACCTACTTCCATATAACTAAGTGGGCAGAAGTATATTCTTATATATAACCATTTTATGCTCCTTCACAACATATTATTTACCAACCGTTACCTTTTAACAACATTTACATGTCTTAGACTTTGCACATCTGTTTCTCTATCTTTAGAAAACATTCTACTAAGGAATACATATTTCCTGTAATACTTTGCTGTTGATGTATTACTTGCAATATTCTTTTCATTTTCCCTATCAAGCATCACTTTATTTTCAGATTCATACTCCTTGTGGCATTATACAATTTAACAATTCCTGCAAATCATTTAGGTTTTCAATCAATATTCTTGTTCCTGAGGCATGTACGTGTAATATTACAAGTATTACAAATATATTCATAAATGCATCAAACAACTAAAGGGATATCACACAGTCTTACCTTATTCCAGGGTCAGTGTTGAATCACTTGCTAAGAATTCTTTTTATTCATGTACTTCCATCACATACCAATAATATTGCATTCAGCAATCAACTTTCAGCTCCATAAACATTTCATAATTCAAGTCTTTCCCACATGAACAAATGAATAATTACATCGGAACATTTGTTTTACATGTTCATAGACTGCATGCTGCTACTTCTCAAATCTTGCTCATTGTCATTTCCCATTCCTCCAATTGGAATTCTGCCATGCATCTTTCCTGGCACGCTTTAATCTTGTTACCTTTCCATTTGTTTAAGGGAACAATTCTGGCATTCTTCCAATCCTCAGGCAGGGATGTAGTCTTTGCCCAGAGACACCCTCCAATTATACCCTGTACATTTTCAGGCTTTTCATTTTTCAACATGCTCACAGCATTTGTTATTTCTTTTTCATCACTGTGTTTCTTACAAATGATTACAATATTTGTTTTAATTTCACTCTGACCTACAGGTAGTCCTTGACTTATGACAACAATTGGGACCAGAATTTCCTTTGCTAAATGATGCAATTGTAAAGCACGATTGCATCGCTTGGCAATGGCAATCTCTGAAGACCTGGTTGCTGCCATTAACTGAATCCCACGGTAGTTAGGCAAGGCAACTTCCTGCTGGCTTCCCTTAACCAAAGTCAGTGGGGAAGCTGGCAGGAAGTCACAGGCCAGCAGGCAAGTAAGTGGCTGCTGCTGGGTTGGGGAGGAAATGAGTGGGTGCATTGGGGGGGGGGTTGCAAAAGGTGCTACAGGGTTCAGGGAAGGTATGTGGCAACACATGGCAGTGCACAAGAAACATCAAGTCGGTCAGGGAGCCTGCGTGGTGGTGCACAAGAGACACTGCGCTGAGAAAGGTGCAACAAGTGTGCATGGGATGGTGTGCAGCAGTGGGTGTGAGGCAGCAAAAAGTTGAAGAGTGTGCATGGGAATGCACAAGACGTGCCATGTGAATCAGGGAGAGTGCATGAGTGTGCATGGCATTGTGTGCTGTCAAAGGTGAGATTCAGCCAGTTCGCACCGGTTTGGGGGAACCAGTTGTTAACTTTTTGTGCAGTTCGGAGAACCAGCTAATCCCATCACTGGCTGGCCCCACCCGGATCCACCCCTGCCCCTCTCAGGAGTCCCAGCCACTCTTTATCTCACTTCGCCCACCTTGGCCACAACATAGCTGCTACTGCTCTCTGGCTCCCTCACTCACTTGCCTCAACCACACTGCTGCCCTGGCCCAGCCCACTTGCCTGCCTTTGCCCCGGTTTCCCGAATGGCCCAGCTGAGCCTTCCTTCACCATTCTCCACTGTCTCCCACTCAGCCCAGCTCCCTGCCTGACTGGTGAGCCTTCCTTTCCCTCTTTGCTGCTGTGAACGGCCTGCCGCTGCCACCTCTTTGCCGGCATGAAAGACCTGCCACCTCTGCCTCTTTGCCAGGGTGAACGGTCTTTCAATGCCACCCCTTTGCTGGCACAAATGCCTTTTTGCCAGGGGGAACAGCCTGCCACCACCATCTCTTTTCCCATGCAAATAGCCTGCCACCGCTACCTCTTTGATGGTGCAAATAGCCTGATGCCACAGCCTCTTTGCCAGCCCAAACCAAGGTGGCAGTGACAGCAGTGGTTCATGCAGCTGCAGGCCACTCATGCTGGCAAAAAGGTGTTCACTGCAGGTCACTTGTGCTGTAAAGAGGTGGCAGTGCCATGCTGTTTGCACAGGTAAAAAGACAGTGGCAGCAGTGGCAGGCTAGTGTCTCGGGGCAGAGTCATGCCCAGCTGCATCAACAAATGCTGGAAGTAGTCACCTACCATTTCCTGCTGCAAAAATTTTTTTAAATAACCCTGTTGGGCAGTGAGACCCAGCAAGAGATGAGGGGTCGGATAATCACCATTGCTGTTGCTGGACAAAGGTAAGTCTAAAATTCTGACGATTGCCACCACCACTTTGGCCCACCTGCGCCGCTCCATCTTGCCATGAGAGACATCAAGTTGGCCATGCCCACTCAGTCACATGACTCCCCCCCAGACATGCCTGCCCAGTCATTAGGAAGAACAGATTGTCAAATTAGTTGAACCACCACTGTGTGCTGGGGTACACATAATGCATCCCACAGGCTGGAGCGGATGTATGAGAGACACTGCATGCATCAGGGAGGGTACAGGGGTGCACGAGAGGTACTGTACAGGTCAGGGAGGGTGCGCAAGAGGTGCCCTGAAAGTCAGGCAGGATGCACTTTTTGTCTTTTTGCAATCTTCCCTGCCCACTTCCCCATTTATGAGATGACTGTGGGGATGCTAGGAAGATTATAACTCTCAGGATCATTCAAAACCACTATTAGTTCAGCACCATTGTAATGTCGAACAGTCACAGAGGTGGTATCCAGCAGGTTCTGACCAGTTCTGGAGAACCGGTAGTGGAAATTTTGAGTAGTTCAGAGAACCGGAAAATACCACCTCTGACTGGAGATTTTACAGTATCCTTCCCCTGCTATGCTCACCAAGCCACGCCTACAGAACCGATAGTAAAAAAATTTGAATCCCACCACTGACAGTCACTGAACAAATGATAGTAAGTCCAAGTCTACCTGTATTGCATTCCTTCCCATACAACGGTAGCATTTTCTGACTTTGGTTTCATCCCAAATCATGTAATTGCTTTTTATTAACTCTGCCTGAAGTTCTTTGATAGCTATTCCCCGCTTCCAAAACAAAACTGCTCTGCAGCTTCTCTGCCTTTCTCTTTTTCACTCCCTCTTAACAAAAACCTAATTATCTATGCATATCTTATCTTTATGATTTGTACATGCATTTTCTCATTCACAATCTCTTTCACTTCATCATCCCACCAATTCTACCTTCAGTAGTGCCAACTACTGAACTCCTACATGTCTTCTAGCACAGGAGTCCCCCATCCTGGGCCATGAACCGGTACCAGTCTATGGTCTGTTAGAAACAGGGCTGCATAGCTGGAATTGAGCGCTAGGTGAGCCAGTAAAACTGAACCCATCACCCCACCCCACCCCACCAAGTCCGTGGAAAGATTTTGTTCCATGAAACTAGTCCCTGGTGCTCAAAGTAGTAGCCCTGGAGGCTACTATTAGCTACCCATCGTAGCCCTGGAGACTACTATTCAAACACAAAAAGGGCACATATATTTTGTTTCCCAACACATCCAAAAGTCAAATCCATACAGTTGTTATTGCTAAGTTATTGCTATTCTTCCTTTCTGGTATAGCATGATAAAAAAACTCTTGACCTTTGGTAATCTCTAGGAAACAATCCTAAATTTCCTACTAAATTCCTAGTTGGGAAGTTTCTGAGGAAATTAATATTTCTTTTGCTCAAGGAAGACCATCTTGATAATATCTGGGTGAACTTAGAATGGCTTTTGGAGTTGCCATTCTGATGTCAGCATCAAGTTCCCTTGTTTTAGAGCAGGGGTCCCCAAACTTGGCAACTTTAAAAGTAAGGAAGGCTATGCTGGCTGGAGAATTCTGGGAGTTGAAGTCCACAAGTTTTAAAGTTTCCAGGTTTGGAGACCTCTGTTTTAGAGCCTGGCTGGTTTATCCAACATAATGTGTGCCCAGCGCTGACAAAGAACATATGTCATACTGAAGAATGACATTGTGGAGGACATTATAAAGTTCTGTTTGTCAGAATAGATTTTGGGAAAAAATTGGCATCTGGGTTTATTGCTGTTGGTGGCAGAAAGCAATATTAGTTCTTTATATAAGGGAGATATTTTTCCCCTTGGGGTAGAGTTAAGAATTAATAGAATTCTTTTAAGAACTAATAGAATTCATTTCTTCTTTTCAATGTTCTCGGGAGATATAGTGAGGCATAAAAGCCTCTCCTTTTTTACCAGCCTCCCAAGACACATGGCTTTTCCTCACCTTTTGTTCTATCTCCATTTAACTTTCTTTTTGTTGAGTTTTTTTTTAAAAAATCTAAAATATTTCCTTTAATATGGCTTGATGGCGCTGTTCTATTTGATCTGTAGATTTGCTGATAATTTCATCTGCTGGGGAATCGGGGAATAGGGTTGCACTCTAACAGACCTATTTTGTTGAGATCAGTGCACATAGCTGGTCTGAGGCAGACCAAGGGCTACTGTGAAGATATAAACATCAATGTGAAATATAGGAGAGTTTCCATTAATGTTAAACAAGTCTCCTGCTGGAATGCAAATATTTGTTTGTTATTATCTGTCAAAATTATATGACAGAGTGACTCTAGGCAGTGAACAATAAAGCCAGTAATTAAAACATTGTGCAAAAACACTTAAAAAAATGCATAGCCCTGTATTGACCACCAAAGTCAAAGCACTTCATCTTTCTTATTCAATTTGATATGTTGGGAATAGCTCAGAGTGGAAACAGCAGTTTTTCATAGTGGAATGTATGACCCCAAACCTCATGCCTGAAAACCACAAGTATCATTTTGGAGTTCAGAACAACAGGAATGAACTTCAGCAAAGACAAGGAAGTTGTAGGACAACATTTTGTTTAATTTCTACCTGTACCTAATTAAAACAGTTATTCACCGCAAACAAATATTGTTTTTAGAATGCAAGACTTACCTTGTTGCTGTGTACAGTAAACATAACTTTTTTATAAACTTTGTTTTAATGGGGATGGCATTGAATTGACAATGAAGATTTGTTAAATAAATGCATTGAATATATTTGACAAGACTACCCACATATCTTTTATAGAATTTTGATTTCAAGTGCTGATTCCAAATCCATTTTTTTAAATTTAATCCTTTCTTAAAATGTTCATAAGATGCCAGAGCAAACTTTTGGTATCACAAAAAGTCAGCAAATAGTGAATTACTTAATTAAATATTGCAGATAGTTCTGATTTAACAGTGATCATTTCGGAATGGAATATCCATCGCTAAGAGATGTGGTCATAAAGAATCATGTGACTGCTTTGCTTAGTGATAGAAATGCTGGAAATCCCTGATGCCATTATTCAGTGAGGATTGTGCAGATTGTTAAATGAGAAGCTCCTTGTGATTTCCTGCTGGCTTCCAACAAAGTCAAAAACAAAATCACCAACTTGATCCACAAAAACACACCAAGACATAACAGAGACCTAGAAGATCAACAGATCTATGGAACAGCTGTCCTGCCCTACATAAGAGGTACCACAGATAAAATCAGTAAGATACTACACAGGCATCACATCAAGACTGCCTTCAAAACAGACAAAAAAATAGCAGCCATCCTGAGGAACCCCAAAGACAAAATTGACCTGGAGGAACACAAAAATGCAGTAAAAAAGCTGGAACACACCTCCTCACTAGTCCAACACATGAAAACCACAGGTCACAACATCAACTTCAATGGCACTAAAACCCTGGCCACTTTTGAAAACCCCAGCCACAGTATCATCAGAGAAGCCATAGAGATTGAAAAAAGACCTGACAGCATGAATAGAAGAGATGATTCCACCAGACTGTCAATCATTTGGAAGCCTGCACTCTCAAATAGAAAGATCTCCATGCCACAAGCCAGGCAAACACCTGGGCAAAAACAGACTCCCTCTGATAGCTCCAACCTAACCCCCCCACCATGCACCCAGGTGAAACCCAGCTTGCTAATGAAGAGCAGCCGTCCCTTCACACGCAGCCAAGCTGCACTGAAAGCCTCCAACACAAGAACAGACTGTTGCCAGCCAATCAAAGCCACAAAACAGACAGAAGAAACCAGGAACACCAATCAATCAAACTCCAAGTCCAATGAACACAGGTCCAGGCTCCCAACCAATCAGAATGGACCAGCCTCAAATTTAAAACCAGGAGCTGTAAGACCCATATCCATACAGAAGCCTGAGGATGGCAGATGAGATTCTGCTGAAACGTTGCTACAACTTTAACAGAACTACAATGACGTGGGATAATACCCGAAGGAAGCTGAACAGCACACATATATATATATATATATATATTATGATTGGTTGCATTATTAATACTTATGGTTCATAACACAATCAGCCAAATGTTTGAACTGGATTTGATGTTTTTATCTGTCAAGTCCTTACTAAGGACCTGGGATAGGCAAATATTGTTTTTTTAGATTTCATATTACAGTATTGGCATCTTTTAATGCTTGTGCTAGCTGTTACTTTTAAACACGCTTCAATGCAAGCAACTTTATTATTTTTGTTCTAGACCTACAGTTATTCTTTGTTTCAATTATTCTTTAGCTAAAGAACATTTTTTCCCAAAGGACAGAAGAAGGTGCTTTCCTGATTTGTGAATGAAAAAGAATCATGTAAGATGGCTTTCTCTACTACAAACTCCTGCTGGTTTGCCTTTTCAGCCTGGTAAGGCTTCAGTTTCTTTGCCCTGGGTAAATCTTTGCAGTTCTTTTAATTCTGCTTCTATGAAAATTTTATTTTGCATTATAAATCAATGCTGATCTGCTAATCTATAATAAATGCCAGAATATTGTTTGCCTTCCTTTCATGTAGAGGATTAGAAAGGGAAGATGTCTTTTCTAACAGATTTCCTTCTACTTTCTTGTGTGAAAAAAAGATTATGGAGTCAAGAAAATGATGGCAGTTATGCCACAAACTTGAGATGGGTATTTTGTTCTACAGCCAAGATGAGGGCTGAAGAATGATTACACTCTTTCATGCCAAAAAGGGCCAGGCAATGTTCTCAATTGTTAAAGGGCCAGGCAATGTTCAGAAATAGGAGTTCCTTGTAAAAAATTGTGCTAAAAGAAAAATTCAGTATTATCTAATTATTTTTCTCATGCCAAGAAATTAATGGCTACAGATGCGGTGGGGACCCCCCCAAGGATGTTAATTTATTTTGGAGTTATCTTAGGGTAAAAAAATTATACTTTTTTTCAATATGCTGAGTCTTGTTTTCTTGTATCATCATGAGTAAGGAGGACCAGGCTTTTAATGAAAGTGTAACAATGTTTTCGAAGAAGTAGGAAGAAAATATGAATCTGGTGCTAGGGATGGATGAGCCCTAATCCCTCCAGAAATTGTATTCTAACATGTAAATTGAAGATCTCCCAATATAAAGAAGCAGCTGGAAAAAATGGGCATCTTTAAAAGTTCTGCAGTGTGCTCTTTTTCTCTTTTATGTGTGTGTGTGTGCATAGAATTTAATTAACACATTCTCAAACAAAAGCCCAACCTGTAATGTCAATTTTATTTACACGAATGTCTCCAGCCTCTACAGACAGTTGTAGGGGAAAAAAAAAAAAAACCTTGAGTGGTTGAAGTCCAGTGACCTCTATCTACCTGCCCAGAAACTGATGGGGAACATCTTGGAGTGTAGATAATGAATTTGCCTTTGGGAAAAATTACATCTGTATCTTCCCTTGCTGCTAGTTTGTGACTGTCCATTTCATGTTGTCAAAATTCCAAATGGTCCAAATTGCCAATCCCTCTCTTGAACAGCTAAATGGGAGTGAAGAAAGGAGAAGCCATGAAATTGTTTCCTTCATTACCTAATGCAACAGCAGTTAACATCCTTTGTCTTTGCATTAAGTGGCCCCAAAGTCCCTATTCTTTGGTATAAAAAATGATTATGACCCTTTGTTGGCAGGACTGCCTTTCCAGAGAGTATGTATGTTTCAGTACCAGAAGTGGAATTAGATGAATCAGACAGGAAGTCACAAGATTAGATGCCCCCTTCTGGCTAAGCATCACTGCAGTCAGCTAGCCTCCACAACTTGTTTTAAAAACAAGGCCATATCAGTAACCTAATATACTCATTTAATTGGCCCTGGTAATCTCTGCTCAGACTTCCCCAATATGAACTGGGCTTCTCTTAAATGTTCTGAAATAGATTCCTGAGTACTTATGTTTCTATCTTTAGTTACAAACATAGAGGAAAGGCTCTTAACACAAAATAATTTGGGCTAATCATTGACAATCTGTAACCTATGAAAAGCTGCAAAAGTCACAGCAATAAGGACAGAGATTTTTTTTTTAAAAAATTAAAAATACATTATAAACAAATAGGAAGTTTCCCCAAAGAGCTGTGCTTTGTCATGTGTCCTGATATAATCCTGGTCCATGAGATCCCCAGGTTTTTTTCTCAACATTTTTCTCAAGCATAGCTTTTTTTATTCTTTTCCATAGAAATGGGAGAGAACATGATTCAGTCGGGGAAGGAGTTATATGACTTTTGTGAATGATGGTCAGGAGTCGTTCCTTTAAGAAAAAGCACCCTTAGCTGATTTACCTTGCCCAAATTTCATAGCAATTCCTAAAAATGTTTTTTTCAGTCTTGCAAAATGTCTCCCCTTAATCTGCATACATCTTTTACTTCTATTTCTCATGTTAAAAAGCAAATCAGTTTTTAGATATATTAATCTCTTTTTGGAATCATGAAAAATTGTATTTTAGGAAAGTTGCTGGGGATACAATTTTCGCCTTGTCCCTCATTTCTAGCCTTCCTTTGTTGACTTGGATAATCTGAAAAATATCTGTAATTCAAGAACACATTGCCTACATTCAGTTCAATGGGAGTCATAAATAGTTAAAATACGTCTTCAGATTTTCTCCATCAAAACAGGACTGCTGAGGCTGAAGATGACTGCAGTAAGCCAGGATGTGTGGACACAAACTTATTTATTTATTTAATTTTGTCAAGCAATTATAACAGGTATAAGTATAAACATAGTTATGAATACATGAAATGGATACAAATAAGAAAAAAAAAAGAAATAATAGGACAGGAATGGTAAGCACGTTAGTGCACTTATGCAAGCCCCCTACAGACCTCTTAGGAAAGGGGTGAGGTCAATAGTAGACAGTCTAAGTTTAAAGTTTATGGGGTTTGGGGAAGAAACTACAGAGTCAGGTAAAGTATTCCAGACATTGACCACTCTGTTGCTGAAGTCATATTTCCTGCAATCAAGTTTGGTGCGGTTTACCTTCCATAGATGTATATTTTAAGCTGCTGTAGCTTATATGACTGGAGTCCGATGCACACTTACTTAAGATTAGTCACCATTAATCTCAGTGGCAATGACAAAATCATAGGGCTGGAAAATAACTTAAATATCTTCTAGTGCAACCCCCTGCCCAAGGCCGGAGTTCTTACACCATCCCAGACAAATGGTTGTCCAATGTTTCTTGAAAACCTCCATAAATGGAACATCCACAACTCCAGGAAGCAAGCTGCTCCAATGCTTAATAGTTTCCACTGTCAAGAAATTCCTCCTTATTTCCAGGTTTGATCTTCCTCTGATGAGCTTCCACCCATTGCTTCTTATCCTACCCTCTGGTGCTATGGAGAACAAATCAATATCTTCTTCCTTCTGACAGCCCTTTAAGTATTGGAAGACAGCTATTATATCACCCCTCAGCCTTCTATTTGTAAGGTTAAACATATTTAATTCCCTTAGCTGTTCATTGTACTATTTAGCTTCAAGTCTTATAATCATCTTTATTGGTCTTCTCCACTCTTTCTAGGGTTCCAGCATCTTTTTTGTATCATGATGATCAGAGCTGGCGACAACCACTTACTTACTTCTGTGTAAATGTGTAGGAGATCAGTCTCTGACTGAATTAACCACTTATTAGGCCAAATAATATACAGTACAATCTAACATTTTTGTGTAGTTTAAATGACTGAGAGTCTTTCTACTCTTATATCAAAGCATGATGGCACAAAATCATTTGACAACATATTTTTTCTGCAGTGTACCCATGATGTTGTCATTTTCTTGTCCCCAACCCATGAGACATGTTTTAGACATCTGCAGATGTGTCAGTGTTTAAAGTATTCCTCTAGTCTGTTACCTTGTCAAGTTTGATCTTGGATTGATTTTATTGTAATTTCTTTGATTATTGTGAGCTAGCCAGGGTCATTGAAAGTCAGGCAATGTGCAAGTTTAAAAGATGATGATGATTTAGCATTTGTCCTCTTAATTTAATGTAAAAAAATGCTAAGCTATTGTGAGAGTATATTCTCACACTGATAGAGGCAAATAGTCATTGGGTAAATCACATCAAAGTACTAGTTAACTTGCCTTTTCTCCACTGACACTGAAGAGCAAGAGAAAGGAAAATAAGAACTTAAATTGCTTTGAATTAGTTATAAATAAAACTTACATCTGAAAGCCAGAGTATTTGTCAGGATTCTTTTTTATTTTATTTTATTTATTTATTTATTAAATTTATATTGCTGCCTATTCGCTTATGGGGGCTCAAGGTGATTTACAAAATAAAATATATATATAAACACATTTAAAACCATAAAACTAATTAAAGCATCAAATAAATTAATATAATAATAAAATCATAATAAAATCATCCTCCGCCCTGGCAACAGCAGATCACATGAGCTATTGAAAGGGCTCCATCCCGCTCTGGGTTTCCCAGGCCTGCTGGCAGAACCAGGTCTTCAGCCCCTTCTGGAAGAGTATTAGAGGGGGCTGTTCTAATCTCTGGAGGAATGATATTCCAGAGAGAGGGAGCCACCACGGAGAAGGCCCTTCTTTTGGGTCCTACCAGGTGTATCTCCCTCAAGGATGGAACCCACAGCATTCCCTGCCTCCCCATTCTGATGGGCCGGGTAGATGTGACCGGCAAGAGACAGTCCCTCAAATAACCTGGTCCCAAGTCATGAAGGGTTTTAAAGGTGATAACCAGCACCTTGAATTGCACCTGGAAGCAAATCAGCAGCCAATGCAGTTCCGCAGGAGAGGTAATACATATGCACATTGGGGTCTGCACAAAACCATGCGGGCTGGTGCATTTTACACTAACTGGAGGTTCTGGATGCTCTTCAAGGGCAGCCCTATGTAGAGCGTGTTGCAATAGTCAAAACGGGAAGTGACTAAGGCATGACTGACTGTGAGTAGGGATTGTTGGTCCAGGAAAGGGCGTAACTGGTGCACAACCCGCAGTTGTGCAAAGGCCCTCCTGGCCACGACTGCCACCTGCTCTTTGAGCATGAGTCGTGAGTCCAGGAGAACCCACAGATTACACACAAGATCTGTTTGGGGTAGTGCCACCCCTTCTAAGACCAAAGGTGGCAATTCTCCCTGAGCCAAAGAACCCAAACCCCAGAGCCACTTGGTCTTGCCAGGGTTTAGTTTCAACCCTTTGCTCCCCATCCAACACCTAACAGTCTCCAGGCACTGCAAGAGGGAGGACATGGCATCACTTAACTCACCACGGGCTGAGACATCTTGTGATGTTGTCCTAACGAATCTTACTAAACAGATCTCGAGTTTGATGCTTGTTAGTTTCTTTGCAGTCCTGATTGCTGCTTCATAGTTCTGACACCTTGAAGGAAATCAGGTGAACGACAGTGACTGAGAACAGAGGCAATAGAGACAGGATAGGTATTGACAGTGGAGACAGTCAATTTCATGCCACTCAAACTTTCTGCTGATTCAAGAGTCTGTAGGTGGTGAACAGATCAGCTTAGCAATGGGGAAAATCCTTGAGCTTTAAGCAAATTACTGCAGTATTTTCTGAGTTTCAATCTCACATTGGCAACATAATACCACAGGACTATTATGATCCTTACCCAGCTAATTTCAAGGTTTAAAAGATTATTCAAATGTTCAATTTATGAAAAACATGTCAGGACAAAAGGCCTTCCAGATCTGAATTGGGAAATACTTCTTCCTGATCAGATTAGAATCAAATCAAATTAGGCCTGAGAAAGCACTAAACATTGTTCATACACATTTTTAACATTTGACAGAATTGGATCCCCGCTCCCCAACTGTACTTTAAAATTTAGCCAGGGCTTTGATGGAAAATTTCTGACTAGGTGTATTCTAGTCCAAAAACAACAATAACCAACTCCTTCTCTCACACTTGACACAAACATTTTAAAAGACATATTGTCGATTTTCCTGCAGCATTGTGAATGTTATACATTGTCACAATGCCTACTTTTCCTAGTATAATTGGATCAGATTCTGAATCAAATTTATTTATTGGTTTCTGTCTTAGCATTTGTTTATAGAAGCAACAAAAACTACAAGCCATCTACAGTACTGTACTGTAATTATAAGGGAATTAGGACATTACACTGCCATAACAGCTTTATCACTGCACAGGAACACAAGCTTCAAAGTAAAAATGGAGTACTTATCCTTAGTTGTGCAATTTCATATGGGCTCAGTGAAAAATGGCCTAAAACTCTTTTTTTTAAAAAGTGATACTGACTTTCCTACCTGAAAGCTCCTAATACTCTGCCAGAGATCAAAGAAGAAAGTGAGGAAAATGTCACAAAACAAGTTTGGCACCTAAAGTTAAACCATTACCACCAATAGGAGTTATAAAATGGCTAGATTGCAGTAGGTATGTCTTGGAAGCACAGAGAATTTATAATATTGCTTCCTCTCCAACCTTATAAAAACAGCACTTAAAAAGCAAAATATGAAGGAAAACAGCCCAAAAGAACAAGTTGAAGAATGTTCATGTTACATGAGATACTCAGACACCAGTGTACATTTTAAAAAATCCTAAATGTAATAAAGATTCAAGACCTTTCTAACTCTAGGCAATTTACTCTAATATTTTATATTCTCCCTTTTTCTTTTCAAAGCATATATACGTATTATTTTCAAATGCAAAGAAATCATATTCTCTCTGCCTTTTTCTTTCTGACCTAAAGCTCAGTTCATCTGTTCTACTGGGGAGAATTCTGGTGAAACATGATATAATGGTTAGGCTTTTTCATAAATATGCCCAGTATGGAAACTTTTTGAAAATGATACTAACGTGTTTTCTCCTGAGGCAGCCCATTAGCCTGAGTTCCTTTCTAGATGTGGGGCTTTCTATCTGAACATTAACATTAAAATCCTGGCCCCATCTGTTTCAACCTAAACTGAAAACAATATTGATACTGAATTCTTCTGTCACCTGATAAAGCAAGTCCATTAATTTGTGGAAAGGCAAATGTTAGAACACACAGCATGGCCCTGTCTTATTGAAATTAATATGTTGAAAGAAAGGAACATTACCGTGCAGTGCAGGAGTTTCTCATTAGATGAACCCAGTGACAGAGTTCAACTACCAGCAGAGGTGGACTGCCTCTCTATGAGATAGTTCATGGATGACTTGCAAAGTGACTTACTTTATTCTTCATAATTTAAACAACAGAACAAAATAGCCCGCTTATGCAAGACGGCCCTTTGCCCATTACCAATCTCTTCCGCACATGCCATACACCACTAAGTTTTCATCCCAAACACAAAGCTTTGTATGGGTCAGAACCTGGCATGACTGCTACCTTACGAGCTGCCCATCCACTTTATTATTTAATTTTTTAAAAAATAATAAAATGTGGGTTGAACATTGCATGAAGAAATAAACAATATTTGCAGCCAGTCCTTCAATATAAAACATTTCCAAGCTGTCATACAGCATAAGACAAGAACAATAAGCAGCATTAAAAATGAAGGAGTGTTAAATTGGCACTTTAAGTCAAGAAGCAAGGAAAAATAGAATACGAATGAAGATTTAATGGACTGTGATCGTATTAGGAGAAAAGGAAAAGGGCTGAATATATTTTAGGATAAGAAAACCTCAGAAAGATAAGCAGGAAGAATTAGCTAGGACATAAAGCCTGCCGTAAAAGAAACCGGTTAAGAAATGTAAGCTGTTTGTATGTGTTTCTTTTTTGAACAAACAAATAAGTCATTGTTCTTGAATAAATGTTCTCCATAAAAAAGATTCATGGGTCTTAAAAAGTATATATGGGTCCCATTTTCCTGCCCACCGGTCACTCAAGGCAGCTCCATGGGGCAGTCAAGGAGATGGCAGACAAAAATTAGAATTCTTTGTTGGCCAAGTGTGATTGTATGTGACATACAAGGAATTTGTCTTGGTGCAAATGCTCTCAGTATACATAAAAGAAAAGATACATTTGTCAAGAGTCAGGAATCATAAAGTACAACACTTAATGATAGTCATAGGGGACAATAAGCAATCAAATCATACTAGGAAACAGTCAATATAAATTGTTAAGCCCCTGTCCCACTGCACTTACAGATGCAAAGAGGATGTAAAACGTTAAAAAAATCTTGTTGGAAAACGCTATGCATCCGTTGGAAAACGCTATGCATCCGTTGTGTACTCACTGCATATGTGTTTCATACAGTCTATCCCTGGAGCATCCGTCCACTGAGATTTCATCCGCGCAAGAAATTTTGAGCTGCACAAAACTTTGTGAGCGGATGAACTTTCCGCCGCGTATGATGTACATCCACGAAATATACGGGAAACAAACATTCTATGTCCGTTATTATCTGTTAAACGTTCGCTGTATCCTCTGTGCATCCTCTGGCCATCCCCTCAACTCACATCCACTGCAGCTGAAAACGGAAAGAGAGAGGAACGAAAGGTGCACAGAACGTCTACACAGCATTAGTAGCACGGAAACAGAAAGGATGTAAGCGTATGCATCTCGTATATAAAGGATTAAAATGGACAAAATGTTTGTATCTGGGATGTATCTCGGATATTTACGATGTCTGGAGTATGTCTAGAGTATGTAGAAGGACCCATAGCGGACAACCGATATTTCCTATAAAAAGGGGGAGGAAATCACCTGGATCTCAGTATCAGTCCAGCAGCCGTGGTGTACAGACCTCTTCACCCTTGGTCTTGGTCTTCAACATCATCAATTGTTCTCCACCACGGATCATGACACAGTCTGTATGGTAGCTGCGATCATTCATCACCAGAACCAAAACCTGTTCAGACTGTTTCACCTTTTCTACGCAAGGAGAAGAAGGAGACGTTCAAGAACTGTGTGGGTCCGACGATGGATTGGGAGAAGAGTGGAGTTTGGACTGTATGACCAGTTGATGGTGGAGCTGAGGAATGAAGACCCTCGTGCATTCCATCACTTCATGAGGATGCCACCAGCCATGTTTGACAAACTTGTACAGCGTCTGAGACCCAGGTTCACCAAGCCAAGCACCAACTTCCGTGCCAACCTGGACCCTGGACTGAAGGTGGCACTGACTCTGCACCACCTGGCCTCTGGAAGCACATACAGAAACGTGCAGTATGCGTGGAGGGTGCCACACAACAGCATCAGCAAAGCGGTCAGAGAAGTGGTGCAGGCCATCATCGAAGAATATGTGGAGGAGTTCCTCCAGTGTCCCACCACTGTAGAAGGCTGGAGGAAAGTTGAAGAATAGTGGTATCAGAGGTGGAACTTTCCCCACACCATTGGAGCCATAGATGGGAAGCACGTGGCCTGCAAAGCTCCACCCAACTCAGGGTCCTCTTATTACAACTACAAGGGCTTCTTCAGTATCATCCTCTTTTCCATGGTTGATGCTGACTACAAGTTCATGTACATCAATGCTTTAGGCAATGGGTCAGCTCCAGATAGCCAGGTATACAATGCTAGTAACCTCAAGGATGGGCTGGAACGCAACCTTATCATGGGTTTTCCAGATCCAGACCCCCTACCCAATGACACACAAGATGTGCCCTACTTCATCATTGGTGATGACGCCTTCTCCCTCAGAACCTACCTTATGAAGCCTTACACTTCAAGATATCTCACCCGTGAAGAGAGGATCTTCAACTAAAGGCTGTCCAGGGCAAGACGGGTGGTGGAGAACGCCTTTGGCATCCTGGCCAGCAGGTTCCAGATACTTCTCACCACCATGCACACCATAACCCAGAGATTGTGAGGAGCATCATGGAAGCTTGCTGCATCCTGCACAATCTCATGTGCACCCGCTACCCAGTGTTGCAGAACAGACTTGTTGACCATCAACAAGGGAATGGGGACATGGAGCCTGGTGAATGGAGGCAAGGACGTAACCTGATAGACACTGTGGATTTACAAGGCCCCAACAGAGCTTCACATGAAGGGAAGAAGCAGCGCAACCTCCTGAGACACTGGTGCAACTCCCCAGCTGGAGCAGTGGAGTGGCAAGACAGGATAGATGATTAATGGATGCTTCCTTGAGCCTGTTGCATAACACTGATGAGATTGTGCCATGTATGTTGAGTGGTCCTACAATAAATAGGGCATTAATAAAGACCTTTGTTTATTTTAAAATGTGTTGATCAATGAATAAATTGTTATTGATAAAAAAGGGCCATATGTGTGGCAGCTGGGATGGGGGACCATACAGTCCCACTATGCTTGCACTGGAGGTTTATCTATCCCACAACTATCCTTATCTATCCCACAAGCATGCAAAGGCTTAACCATTTGTTAAAAGTTTTCACCAACACTTTACTAAGGTAAAAAAATGAACCAAGTGTTTTAAGCAAAGATATCCTTTATTAACTGTCTAGGTAAACTTTATGACTTTATTAAATAAGCAAAATGAACCAAGTAAACTGAATTAAGTGTGCTAAGCAAAGATAACCTTTATTAACTGTCTTAGATAAACTTTATGACTTTATTAAAAAAGCAAAATGAACCAAGTAAAGTGTCTTAAGCAAAGATAAAGTGAAGAAGTAAACAACTCAGTCTCTGACACTATTCTCAGTCACTCTGAGTCATGTCCATGGTCCCAGCTGTTAAGCGGGCAGGGACTGTGGAGGTGGCTGTGGCTTGAGTGCTGGTCTGAGGCACCATTAGGGTGCTTGGCCCCGAGGGTACAACAGGGGATGATGTGTTCAGGAAGCTGTCCGAGAGCTGACTCAGTCCCATGAGGTTGAGAGGCCCCTCATCAAGGACCTGAGATGTGAGGCCCAAGACTGATGACAGATTGTCCATTGACGGGCTTGGCTGTGGGGTGGAGGAAGGAGGAGTGTAGTGGGGCTGTCTGGTCTGCAGCTGGGTGAGGACTGGAGTCTGTGGCGTGCGATGAACCTGGGCCTGGACTGGGAAGGTCTGCTTCTGCTGTGGGAAGTCCTGGTAGTGGTAGGCTTGGTAGGTGAGGGGCTGTTGAAATCCGTGGAAGGGCTGTGACATCGCCTGGGGTGGAGGAGCGGACCTGGACTGGGTTGGAGCAGGTTCAGCTGGGCCTGGAGGGTTGTGCAGAAGTGCTGTTATCTTCTCCTTCATCACCTGGTACTGGGCAGGTCCCTGAGGGTGTGGCTCACGTAGGTGATGAAGGTGTGGCGGCCTGAGGATCCTCTGGCCAAGTGGACCAGCTGAGAGAGAAGTTTTGTGCTGGTTTTCATTCAGTCCCTGAACTCCAACACGATATTGTGGTTCTGGCCCTCCAGTCTGCCTCTCTGCCTGCATCCTGTGGAGCTGGGGGTGGGGGTTGGTTGGCCTCTGGTGGCTGCTGCTTCTTCCTCCATTTGTGACAGGGGATCCTCCACGTCCGCCAGCATGGGGAGTGCAGCTGTCAGGGGGGTCTCTGCCATGGGGCCCTCTGAAGACACCTGTCTGGACAGGGTCGCTGGCTCCTGGCTGGAAGAGGACTGGCTGTCTGTGGGCTGTCTGAGGGAGAGGGGTCTCAGAGGGGCTGCTCCTCGGTGGTGGATCTCACCCTCCAGGAAGCTGCACTTGGCCATGACGTACATCTCCCGGTCAGTGAGCTTGACAGCGGCCTGCCCGGATTTCTTGAGGTGTAGCTTGCCATACCAGGTGTGCATGTGCAGAGTACATCTGCAGTGTACCCCAGGCTCTCTGTCTTGTCTCTCCAAGCTGCCTGCTTCTTCTTGGTGTCGCAATAGAGTCTGTGGCCCTTTCTCCAGAGATACTCGTTCTCCCTCAGCCATTCCAGCACCTCATCCTCATGGTCCTCGGAAACGGTGTACTGTTTCCTCTCTCCCTTCTCCTTCCCTTGCCTCTTCCTCCCTCTGGCAGGGGCTTCAGCAGGGCCTTCAGGGGCTTGAGCAGCAGGGCCTTCAGGGGCTTGAGCAGCAGGGCCTTCAGGGGCTTGAGCAGCAGGGCCTTCAGGGGTTTGAGCAGCAGGGCCTTCAGGGGCTGGAGTAGCAGGGCCTTCAGGGGCTGGAGCAGCAGGGCCTACAGAGGCTTGAGCAGCAGGGCTTTGAGGGCCTTGGGGCTGGTTCACCACAGCAGCAGCAGCAGCAGGAGGAGGAGGTTCAGAGTTAGTGCCAGGGGGTGGGATGCTGGTTCTGTCCTTCTTGCCAGGGCTGGAACAAGTAGGCACCAGCTTCCTCTTCTTGCCTGATTGACGAACCATGGTGTTCCTCCTAGATGTATGTGGCAGCACGTCTTTCCCCTGAATGCTGACTGCATGCGTGCTGCATCCTTTTATATCCGCGGAGCTGATGCAATTCATACTCCTCGCATGCGCAGTGAACGCTTTGTATCTGATATACATCCGCGCGGCATCCATTTTGCTTCCTATAGGCGTCCGTGATGCATCCGCTTCATCCGCTATGCATCCGCCCCTTCTGCTATGCGTCCACTTCGCAATTCTGCCCCGGAACCCCTTCAGATGTATCATCCGCTTCCATCTGCTGTCATCCGCTAGGCTTCCTGTGAACATCCGCTTAACATCCCTGCTACGTACTACCCACATCTGTTCTTTTCCGTTCTTTTCCGTTCTGTTTATTTTAGCCACTTTTTGGAGCGGATGACAACGGATGGAGGCACCCCCGAAATTTTGCTCGTCCGCTGTGTCCTTTATGCATACGTTTTACGTCCGTTGGCCAGTGGGACCTAGCCTTTAGAATACAGGCAACAAAGTTACTGTCATACGGTCACAAGTGGGAGGGAATGGGTGATAAAGAGTGATGAGAAGATTAATAGTAATGCAGACTTTGTAAATAGTTGGACAGTGTTGAGGGACTTATTTGTTTAGCAGGGTAGTAGCATTTGGGGAAAAACTGTCCTTGTGTCTAGTTGTTCTAGTGTGCAGTGAGTGCATTGTTTTGAGGGAAGGAGTTGAAACAGTTTGTGTCTGGGATGTGTAAATATTTTCATAGCCCTCTTTTTGACCGGTGCAATATACAGGTCCTCAATTGAAGGCAGGCAGGTAGTAATTGTTTTTTCTGCAGTCCTAATTATCTTCTGAAGTCTCTGTCTATCCTGTTGTGTTGCAGAACCAAACCAGACAGTTATAGAGGTGCAGATGACAGACTCAATAATTCCTCTGTAGAAACTGTATCTGCAGCTCCTTGGCAGTTTGAGCTTTCTGAGTTGGCGCAGAAAGAACATCCTTTGCTGTGCTTTTTTGATGACTTTTTGATGTTAGGTGTCCATTTTAGGTCATGTGATATAATAGCACCTAGAAATTTGAAGGTCTCTACTGTTGATACTGTGTTGTCTACAATTGTAAGAGGTGGTAGTATGGAAGTCTACCACAATTTCTACGATTTTGAGTGTGTTCAGTTCCAGATTGTTCCGGTTACATCACGAGGCAAGTTGTACAACCTCCTGTCTGGGTGCGGATTCATCGTTGTCTTGAATGAGACCACTGATCACTGTTGTGTCATCTGCAAGCTTCAGTATTTTAACAGATGGATCGTTTGAAATGCAGTCATTGGTATATAGGGAGAAGAGAAGTGGAGAAAGCACAAAGCCTTGGAACCCCCCTGTGCTAATTGTATAGGCATCAGATGTGATTCTGCCTAGCTTCACCTGCTGCTTCCTGTTTGTTAGGAAGCTTATGATCCACTTAACAAGTGTATTCAGATACCGCTAGCTGGTTTAATTTAGTTACCGGTAGAAAAATGTCTGGCATGATGATATTGAATGCAGAACTGAAGTCTACAAAGAGGACCCTTGTTTGGAGATTCAAGGTGTTGTAGGATGTAGTGCAGAGCCATATTAACAGCATCATCTGTTGATCTATTTGCTTGGTATGCAAACTGCATGGGATCTAACAGCGGATCCGTGATGGTTTTCAGGTGGGACAGCACTAGCCTTTCAAAGATTTTCATAACTATGTTAGAACAACTGGTCTGTAGTCATTCAGTTCCTGGATGGAGGGCTTCTTTGGCACTGGGATGATAGTAGAGTGTTTGAAGCAAGAAGCACATCTCTAGTGATTTACTGAAGATTTGGGTGAAGATGGGGGCCAAGTGGTCAGCACAGACTTTTAAGCAAGAAGGAGTTATCTTGTCTGGCCCTGGTGCTTTTCCTGGCTCTTCAAAATGAGAATTCTATACCTGAGGGAATTGTCTGCCTTAATAAACATTTGCCTCTTCTAAATCAATTTTGGTATATATACAAATGGATAGTTGGAGTTTCCAGTTCTCCAAAAACCCAGAACCTAACAGACAAGGAGCCAGATGAGTTTTTTTTGAAGCAGTGTTAACTGATTCCAGTTAGTGGTTTATCATTTCTGTTTTGAATTATTGCTTGTTTCTGAACAGCCTTAAAAGACAACAGCACATGCACTAGATAGAAGTAATCTAATCTGGGAATTATTTCACTATGGATAAGTTCGACCAGGCTCTTTCTTGGAAAGGAGAGGTCACAACAGGTACAACAATCTCACCTTGGTAAACTGTTGTTGATACTAGAGATCCCAGGGACCAAGGGGGATCTCTGCTTACACCTAGATTGCAGACTGATCAATCAATCTGCAAACAGATTGTTGAGATGTCCTTCCTGGGCAGGCAAATCATCCAGCAACATATTAATATATGTTTAGGGCTGAGTTTTAATTCACTGCCCTCATTCATTCATAACTATACAATTAATGATTTTCTGAATGAGATGGAATTGCCTGGATTTGATACAGAAATTCCCTGAATTACTCTGATGCATGACCTGTCCTAGAACAGAATGATGCAACCTCGTAGATGAAGCAAAAAATGATGTGAGTAATGTTTTGCTTGTGCTCCTTCTGTGGTGGATATTTATTTACAGATTAACAAAATGGGAATACCTTTACTGATGTGGCATGTATGTATTTTTCAAGATAGGTGTGCATCAGCAGTTCATCATCTGTGAAATTGATACCATTTCACAGATGGCTACTTGGAATCATTTCTTCTGTTAACTTGTTTAGAAAAGCACAGTTATCATTTCTGCCTTGTATTTGGCATATTAGGCAAGTAATCTTTCTATCAACTTTTCCATTGAGCCTTTTTGTTTTGAAACTAGTCATGTCATTTTGATAGTCATTATAACCAGGCAAATGTTCTTGCTAAGACCCTGTCACACTGCCCAACGGATGCAAAATGTTTGTAAAAAGGACACAGTGGACGAGAAAAATGTTCCATCCGTTGTTATCTGCTCTCAAAGGGGGCAAAAATTTGCATAAACAGAGCGGATAACATGGAAAGGAACGGATGGGGGGAGGACGCAGAGCGGATGGAAAGCGGATGCGGAACGGAAGCATCCTTTTGCATCCTCTAGGCATCCTCTAGACATCCTTAATATCCGAGATAGGTCCCCTCTGCGAATGTTTTTTCCGTTTTAAATGCTTTCTTTGCGTGCTGCATCCACTTTCATCCTTTCTCCGTCCATGCTACTAATGCTGCTGTCCGTTCCGCATCCGTTCCGCTTCCTCCCTGCGTCCGTTTACCGTTGGAGTGGATTCGAGTTGCGTGGATGCGCAGCGGATGCCTAGCGGATATAGCAGATGCGTAACGGATGACAACAGATGCAGAACGGATGTCCCCAGTATGCGTTGCGGATGCAGAACGGACACGTTTGATACATTTTCCACTCAAAAGTTTTGAGCAGCTCAAAACCTTTTGAGCGGATGAAATGTCAATAGACGGATGCTGGACGGATAGAGAGGAAGCAAAACGGAGGCAGTGAGTACAGAACGGAAGCATCGCGTTAACCAACGGATGGTAAGTGTTTTTCTCCGTTTTACATCCTCTTTCCATCCCTTGCTGCAGTGTGACAGGGGCTTAATAGCCATTGTAGGAGAATATACATATTATCAAAATTCCCTATGCCCAGAAATGTTGGGGCTCCTCTTCTAGTCTAAATCCACGCTATCTATATCAAGTGTTTAAGAATATGAAGACTGTTATAAAGTCAATCTGCCTTATTTTCCATTTTGTAAGGAATATTTCCAGTCCAGTAGATATAAGTCAGTGCACCCAGATGCTGCCAGTTTCCTCCATAGTAATTTACCCAGACTCACCTTGGTAGGGATCCTGAAGCCAGATTTTGGAAAAGTCAAGCCTTTAAAGATTCATAGCAACATATCAGGCACAAGGTATCAAGAACAACACAATGGATTGTTCAGAATAAGCTTCTTTATTGCTGTTCCCCCATAATCAGGAATCTTGTCAGATTAAAGTATACTCTGCAAAATTATCAGATAAATCCCATAAAGGTGTATGGAAGGTGCCTTCTATCTAGACTTATTTCTACAAACCAAGGACTCAAGGTTGATCTGCCTCTAACCCAGAGAGGGTATTCAGCAGGTTCTGACCAGTTCTAGAGAACTGGTAGCAGAAATTTTGAGTAATTCAGAGAACCGCAGATACCACTTCTGACTGGAAATGTTACAGTATCCTTCCCCTGACACGTCCACCAAGCCACACCCACAGAACCAGTAGTAATTTTTTTTTTAATCCTACCACTGCTCCAACCCCTCAGGAAAAAGCCCTTTCCTTCTGCATTTCAGTACTATATTCAATCATACAATCTATTCCACTGTGCCTGGAAAGCAACTCGCAGACATCACAGGTATTAAAACAGCTTTCATGCAATCTTAGTATCTTACCTCATTAACCTAGTTCTTGTATTTGGCATCAATTGGATCTTTTTATGCTGGAATGTAGTCTAGTATCCCAAGAGGGAGGGGTTACTTCCCAGAGAGCAAAGAGGGAGTATAGCTTGGAAGGTATGGTAGGCAGGAAGAGGCCAAAGATGGACCCTTCCTAGAAGTTCACAGAGTACATCAATAGTTTAGGCAAATACCATAGTTGTTTTAGTGTGGGAAGATTGTTTCTGTAGGTGAAGAATAAAGAAACTACTCAGAAATAATTTTCTGTATCTTTCTTGATTTTTGGGGCCTAACATGGACAATTTAAGAATAGTGTTGTGGTTAGCCAGAAGCAGGTGTGGACGACTGAGGAGAGCGAGGACTCAGATGAGGGGCCAGGACCATTAGGGAGTGGACTGCTGCCTTCAGAGATTGTGGGGGCTGGCGGCAGTGATGAGGAGGTTCCCAAGGAGCCTGTGCCAAGTGCGCGTGTGGCCAGGATTGCTCGCAGGAAAGAGCAGCTACAACAGCACGTGCAACTTGGGAATAAGGCTGCAAGGTAACGGCCCCTCCTTCAAGAAGATAAAAGCCAGCTGTGAAATGAATGTACTTTGCAGAAGGCAAAGGCTTTTTGAAACTCCAGTCTCGTGGACATTCCAGTATCCTGAGTTTGTATTTGAAGATTCTTGTATTGCAAATTATTTCTTGTCTGTTATCTTTTGGCAAGTCTCGCACAGTTTGGCAAGGCTTGTGCTTATTACAGCTAATTATTTTGCAAAAGCATTGTAAGGTTTCTGTTCCCTTTGGATTGTGTTTGATTTGTTGGAAAAGGGCGTGAGTCAGAACAGATAGTTTCATGGAAACCATGCGGAAATAACATTGGAATGAAATTGAAACCCTTGTCACAACAGCACAACAGTATAATACACCCCAACTGTATCTGGGACCCAATGACACCTGAGAATGAAGAGCACTCCTAGACACACTGCACCTGTTCATTCGAGGAATGTGATATATTCCAGAATGGCAAGCCTCCTTCTTTGAATCCAGATTCCTCATGATTAACAACACTGCATTTTGCCTGGTCTAGCTGTTTTTATTTTTTGAAACATGGTTTCAATTTTGGGTTAACTTTAAAAATATCAATTGTATTCTTTTTTATATTTCCTATTTTTAAATTGTTATATAAATAAACTTTCTGTTTTTATTAAGGAATGCAGTACATTCAATAATAAAATGAATGCATGAATTTAGGCAATATTCAGGAGCACCGTTTTCCTTCTTTGACATTGATGGCAAAGAGCAGTAAAGTACTTCGTATAATACAGGTGTCATAGCGGTCTAATGATTCTCCAGTCTAAAATTCCTAACAGATTTTATGCAAGTATTAAATACTATGAGACAAAATTATTTGGCTCTAATAACAGGTGGATTACTCTGTTCATACACTTTCCCATCATTGTAAACTGTTACTCTTCCTCCCTGCCATGTGTACCAGTCCGCCTTCCTTCAAATGGTACTTGCCTTCAGATTCCTCCTTCTGCTGTATCAGCTTCTCATCATCTTACACAATGCTCATGTGCATGGACCACTCCCAGACATTTCCCCAAATAAACTGGAAAAGCACCATATCCTACTCCTTCACCTATAATCTTTCATGCTGATAATGTTTTCTGCTTAACAACCAGTTCTATATTTCATGTCCATTAGTAGTCAAAGGATCTTCTGGAAGAACACAGATCATGGAAGAACTCTATTCTATCTGGCCTTAGTTGCATGGAATAGCTCCTACATCTTCTTCATTGGACTCTTACAGTTTGCATAAAAGACAGTAACAACTGCATTGACCAATGAACACAAGGAAGAAACAAAATTCTATGTCCATGTTAATACCTTCATTATGCCCCTTCAAAGAATCGTGCAATTTTTTAAGTTCACCAAACAGGACTTAGATCAATACAGGCTTCAAGAGCAGCAATTTTTCCTCTTCTTTTGCTTATCAATGTACTTCCACAGCAATGCTAACATTAATTACACAGTCAATCCAGAATTAAACTGATAGCCAACTATATGAATAGTTGGCATAAGACATGGCACTGATAGGAGTTATTGGATGGCATGGCTTGTGATATGGGGATGAATCTCAGTATGTTTTATGTTTCTAGGCTCACTAAATGTAGTGTATGGAATTATAGGCATTTGAAGAAACAAGGATCTTTAGTGACTTAGTCCAACTGTTTGACACAGTGAAGATGTGTTAGTTACATGAGCTTATTGGCTAATGCTAAATTTACTGAGCAGACTGTGGGTGTTGGTTTGATTAAAAATGCAGATTGACTATTGAGACTTTAAATTTAAGAGCTGCTTTGGGAAATATTACCTCTTTCTCTTTGCTTTCCAGTTCCCTCACCTCATCTCTCTTTAAATCTTTTCATCCTGACCTGGAACTTTTTTGGTGTCTGAGTGAAAAGTATTGTTTTAAGGCCTGCTCTCAAGCAAACAATGAAAATAGGGTTGACCCATGTGATTATCAACAATCAACAGCTTGCCTTTCACGCTGAAAATCTGAATAACTCAAGATGATTAATCAAGAACCAAAACCACAACAGAAAATGTCACCAAAGTGCTCCCAAGCTGCTGAAATGATTATTCTTAGAGAATGAAATTCCATCCAAAACATAAACAAGTTGAAATCATAACCATAGTTTAACACTGCTTATGATTAAGGAACTCTGCATTGAACCTATCATTGTTCTCAAATAACGATTCTGGAGTAGATAGCAGCTTCATGTAGCTGATTTGAAGATTGAGAGAAGTGATTTCCTGGAACTTATTATTAACTCATTAGGTTATAAAAAACACAAGAGCATCTGAATCTGTCCCATTGCCCCCATGATTGTAAAACAGATGGGAGTGTTTTAATAAGGAAAAGAACATAGGAAGATTGGGTGCTCTCCAAATACAAGGGAAATTAATCTGATTTGGTATCTTTCACATTGTATTTAATTTAAACTTAGGGTTACTGTGCATGTTAATACATATAGCAGCACAAATCTGTCAATTATGTGACATAATCTGTCAATTATGTATCTGTTAACTGTTCTGCAAATTATATCAGACATTGTATAATACAATAATTATAGTAAAACAAATCTTACCTGCCATGCCTCAACTTTCTTGATATCTGCACATGACCCATTGGCAAATAGTCCTTTCCCAGGAGTGCAAGTGTATATATCCTGCAAAGCATGAGCAATGGAATATACTGCCAAGTACACATTGTAAGATATCCGTAGGTGAGTATAATCCATGTATGGTGTTTCCACACTAGTGATGTTCTCACGCCCTGTACATGGGGGACGGAATGAAGCTGTACTATTTCCAGCTCTAGTACCTTCCTCATGGTCTTTGTGGAAAAAAACTGGGAAATTTTTGTTTCCTTCTGGTAAGTAACAATTAAATGTCTCCTCCCAAAACTCTTTAATAAATCCATTATTAGCAGACTTCTTAGGATTTACCTTTTGCAGAAAGTCACGAAAGCCAGGGATCTGTCCTGCCTTAAGAGCAAATCCAATTGTGCCCCCCATGACATGAAAGAACTGTGGCATTGCTATCAATGATGAGCTGGCCCAGGCTTCACTTGCCAGCCAAATCCTGCCAGTGATGTTCCGTGTGACAATCTCTTTGATCAATGGTTCGAGGTCAGGTGCACTAGAGAACACAACAATCACTTTGGCAGTGGAATTCTGGATGACTCTCACTACCTGTTGGATCTGATCCTCAGGCAAGTACTGGGCAATGAGCTCACTGAAGTCAATGCAGATGTTTCTCTCCTCTGTTTCTTCCCTGAACTTTTCAATACCTGGCCGGCCATAATTGTCATCTGCTGCAATGGTACCCACCCAATTCCAGCGGAAGTACTCTACAATGTCAGCCATAGCAGTGGCCTGGTGCTCATCATTAGGTATAGTGCGCAGGAAAGATTTGTACTCATTCCTGTTGCTCAAGAGCCGACTGGATGAAGCATAGCTAACCTGGAAAAGAAAAGAGGGAAATAAATTCTTATGCAACACTTTTAAGTAAAAACTATTCTGAAACATTTCACATGGGATGTGACCCCATGAACCTATCCTTAATTAAAGAAGGAAAAATGTTGTATCAGCAGCGCAGTTTGCAGGTGACTAAGAAATTGATCACAGATGCAGTGGTGCACATGGGCAGCATGTTGAAAGATCACCTTAAACAAAAAGTTCAAGATTCTTTAATCCAGAAAGAGATATTGATTGGAATTTCCATTCTAATAACCATAATATTTTAAAGCCTAATTGAGATTATGTGTCTTTATCAATCTATCCACTGAACTGATGATGACAGTCAAACATTACTCCCTCGGGAACACACCCCATAATTTGAGAAAGATAAAGTTTTCTCTTATCATTCTGAAAAATGGTCTTCAAATTGGACAAGTATTCCCTCAATCAGGGAACACTGATTGAGTTGTTTTTAATGATAAATTGGTAATTTATGGTAATTTATTCATGTTTAACAATTTTTATTAGTTTATAATGTAGCATACAAAGAAAGCACAAAAGTAAATAATAGGGAAGATAGGGAAGAAGGGAAGAGAAAAGTGAGGGAACGAAAAGGGGGAAAATAAAGAAAAGGCATTGACTTCCAAATCCCTTCTGTACTGTAGAATAAGACATTAACATAAAACCTCAACTTTTTACTGTTACATAATAGTTTAAACTATCCATTTCTGTAAGAACACATCTATCTTATTGGTAAAACCAAAAATCCAAGTTTCATTTTTTTACCACCTCAAGCATAAAGTCTAGAAGCAGTTTCCAAGTAGAAATAAAAGTATTTGAATTTTTTTTTTGTCAAACAGTAAATCAGCCATCTCTGTTAACTCCGTCAGTTTTTGCAGCCATTTGTTCATTGTAGGCATCAAGGTGGCCTTCTCTTCCTATGCGTAGGGTAATCTTGCTGACATCAACATGTATAATATCAAAGTTCCACATTTTTTCTTTTTCCATTAAACCCCAAAGAAAAGTCTCTAGTTTTCTGTTTATATTCACTTTAAGAATTTTATGTATTAAGGTATGAATCCTACTTGAATATTTCTTTGCTTTATCACATGTTCACCATAAATGATAAAAGGTTCCTGCTTTACATTTACATTTCCAACATTCATTTGAAATGCCTTTATACATATTTGACAACTTGTCTGGAGTTAAATACCAGCGATACATCAACTTATAGAAGTTTTCTTTTAAGTTATAATTTAATGTAAATTTTAAACCTTTCTTCCACATATCCTCCCACTGTTCAAGCATTACATAATTTATGGTAATTTACGATATTTTTCATTTCAGTGCAGACCTTCAAGTGGGCTCAAATCATATTGTGTCTCATTTATCCCAGGATTTTTCTTCTACCAGTTAAATTGCTACACAATCCCACTTCATCATCCTTAGCTCTCCATTATATCAGGAGGCTTGCTTGGATCAGTGAAAGAGAAAGAAGTACTTAGAAATGATGGCCAGATTATTTCTTTCCAGAAATAATAACTTTCCATCCAGAACTCTGATAATATCCCCAATATATAAGAAAATTTCCAATCACATTTACAAGCAACCGCTAAAAAATGGATATATTACTTGGGAGTGCAGAAGACTTAAGGAATGGCCTTGAAGGACATGAAGAAGAGCTGCTACCAAGGTAATGATCAGATAAGAGGTCTTGCGTGTGGCCCAGTAAAATAGTTTGAAGTAATATCTGGGACAGACCCCTCCCTACTTCAGACAGGGATCAAGGGAGCGAGCGGGGAAACACATTCAGACTGGCAAGATTCATTTACTAGAGCTTCTGCAATAAAAGCAGTCCTGACTCATACTTGGTCTTTTACTATAATCTTTCTTTTTGGACTGACAAGGAGATATGGCTTTTCCCAATGCTCATTTTGCCTAAGTTGTCCTGCAAAGTCCGTTATAGACTATGGTAAATACTTGATGGTACTTGATAGAATCAAGATATAAACAGGTATGTTGATAACACTGAAACAGAGCAAATACGCAGAGCACGGGTGTCAAACTGGATTGCATCACATGATATCGCATGTTTTTTGCCTTTGCAGAGCCGAAGTGGACATGGCCTGCGTGTGAGGCATCCGGCCCACAGTCTACCAGTTTAACACCCCTGATGTAGAGGAAGAAGGGAAAATCTTTTGAAAGAACTAGAGAATTTAGGCTGAATTTGAATTTCTGAAACTCAGAGTTAAAATAATCACTTGCTTGGGGAAAAAAATAAAAGATGTGAAAAAAAGTATTCCAAATTATTTATTTGAATTTATTGGATGGGACAATCATTTTCACAATACATTGTTCTTTTGAGCTCTGGCATTTTCCCTCCAGAGATGGGATACTTTGTATAGTTAAATCAGATAATGGTCTTGGTGTTTTCAGGCCGTGCTTTTAAAATATGAGAAGCATCCAAACTAGTTTAGTCACAAACAGTTATAGCCCATGTCCCACTGCACCAACGGATGCAAAGAGGATGTAAAATGGACAAAAAAGCTTGCCATCCGTTGGAAAACGCGATGCATCCGTTGTGTACTCACTGCATACGAGTTTCATACGCTCTATCCGTCGAGCATCCGTCCACTGAGATTTCATCCGCGCAAGAAGTTTTGAGCTGCACAAAACTTTTTGAGCGGATTAACTTTCCGCCGTGTACGATGTACATCCGCAACACATACGGGCAACAAACGTTCTATGTCCGTTGTCATCCGTTAAACGTCCGCTGTATCCTCTCAGCATCCTCTGGACATCCTCGCAACTCACATCCGCTGCAGCTGAAAACGGAAAGAGGGAGGAAGCGAAAGGTACATGGAACGTCCACACAGCATTAGTAGCATGGAAATAGAAAGGATGTAAGCGGATGCATCACGTATATCAAGCATTAAAACGGACAAAACGTTTGTATATGGGATGTATCTCGGATATTTAGGATGTCTGGAGTATGCCTAGAGTATGTGGAAGGACCCATAGCGGACAACCGATATTTCCTATAAAAAGGGGGAGGAAATCACCTGGATCTCAGTATCAGTCCAGCAGCCGTGGTGAACAGACCTCTTCACCCTTGGTCTTGCTCTTCCACATCATCCATTGATCTCCACCATGGATCATAACACAGTCCTTATGGTAGCTGCCAACATTCAACATCAGAACCAAGCCCTGTTCAGACTGTTTCACCTTTTCTACGCAAAGAGAAGAGGGAGACGTTCAAGAGCTATGTGGGTCCGACGATGGATTGGGAGAAGAGTGGAGTTTGGACTGTATGACAAGCTGATGGTGGAGCTGAGAAATGAAGACCCTCGTGCATTCCATCACTTCATGAGGATGCCACCAGCCATGTTTGACAAACTTGTACAGCGTCTGAGACCCAGGTTGACCAAGCCAAGCACCAACTTCCATCCCAGCCTGGACCCTGGACTGAAGGTGGCACTGACTCTGCGCCACCTGGCCTCTGGAACCACATACAGAAACATGCAGTATGCGTGGAGGGTGCCACACAACAGCATCAGCAAAGCGGTCAGAGAAGTGGTGCAGGCCATCATTGAAGAATACGTGGAGGAGCTCCTCCGGTGTCCCACGACTGAAGAAGGCTGGAGGAAAGTTGCAGAACAGTGGTATTAGAGGTGGAACTGTCCCCACACCGTTGGAGCCATAGATGGGAAGCACGTGGCCTGCAAAGCTCCAGCCAACTCAGAGTCCAATTATTACAACTACAAGGGCTTCTTCAGTGTCATCCTCTTTGCCATGGTTGATGCTGACTACAAGTTCAGGTACATCGATGCTTCAGGCAATGGGTCAGGTTCAGATAGCCAGGTATACAACGCCAGTGACCTCAAGGATGGGCTGGAACGCAACCTCATCATGGGTTTTCCAGATCCAGACCCCCTACCCAATGACACAATAGATGTGCCCTACTTCATCGTGGGTGATGACACCTCCTCCCTCAGAACCTACCTTATGAAGTCCTACACTTCAAGATACCTCACCCGTGAAGAGAGGATCTTCAACTAAAGGCTGTCCAGGGCAAGACGGGTGGTGGAGAACACCTTTGGCATCCTGGCCAACAGGTTCCAGGTACTTCTCACCACCATGCAGCATCACCCACAGACTTTGAGGAGCATCGTGGAAGCTTGCTGCATCCTGCACAATCTCATGTGCACCCACTACCCAGTGTTGCAGAACAGGCTTGTGGCCCGTCAACAAGGCAATGGAGACATGGAGCCTGGTGAATGGAGGCAAGGACGTAACCTGATAGACACTGTGGATTTACAAGGCCCCAACAGAGCTTCACGTGAAGGGAAGAAGCAGTGCAACCTCCTGAGACACTGGTGCAACTCCCCAGCTGGAGCAGTGGAGTGGCAAGACAGGATGATACATGGTTAATGGATGCTTCCTTGAGCCTGTCTCATAATACTGATGAGATTGTGCCATGTATGTTGACTGGTCCTACAATGAATAGGGCATTAATAAAGATCTTTGTTTATTTTCAAATGTGTTGATCAATGAATAAATTGTTATTGATAAAAAAGGGCCATATGTGTGGCAGCTGGGAGGGTGGACCATACAGTCCCACTATGCTTGCACTGGAGGTTTATCTATCCCACAGCAATCCTTACCTATCCCACAACTATCCTTACCCATCCCACAACTATCCTTATCCATCCCACAACTATCCTTACCCATCCCACAAGCATGCAAAGGCTTAACCATTTTTTCAAATTTTTCACCAACACTTCATCAAGTAAATAAAATGAACCAAGTATGTGAAGCAAAGATAACCTTTATTAAGAACTGTCTTAAGTAAACTGTGTGACTTTATTAAAAAAGCAAAATGAGTAAAGTGTCTTTAAGCAAAGATAAAGTGAACAGGTAACAACTCAGTCTCTGGCACTATTCTCAGTCACTCTGAGGCATATCCATGGTCTCAGCTGTCAAGCGGGCAGGGACTGTGGAGGTGGCTGTGGCTGGAGTGCTGGTCTGAGGTGCCACTGGGGTGCTTGGCACCGAGAGTACAACAGGGGATGGTATCTTCAGGAAGCTCTCAGAGAGCTGACTCAGTCCCGTGAGGATGAGAGGCTCTTCTTCAAGGACCTGGGATGTCAGGCACAAGACTGATGACAGATTGTCCATTGAGGGGCTTGGCTGTGGGGTGGAGGAAGGAGGAGTGTAGTGGGGATGTCTGGTCTGCAGCTGGGCGAGGTGAGGCATCTGTGGCGTGCGATGAACCTGGGCCTGGACTGGGAAGGGCTGCCTCTGCTGTGGGAAGTCCTGGTACTCGTAGCCTTGGTAGGTGAGGGTCTGTTGAAAGCCGTGGAAGGGTGGTGACATCGCCTGGGGTGGAGGAGCAGACCTGGACTGGGTCGGAGCAGGTTCAGCTGGGCCTGGAGGGTTGTGCAGAAGTACTGTGATCTTCTGCTTCATCACCTGGTACTGGGCCTCGGGCAGGTCCATGAGGGTCTGGCTCATGTAGGTGATGAAGGGCTTCCAGTTCGAGAATGGTATGTCGCTGTGGACCAGCTGAGAGAGAAGATCTGTGCTGGTTTTCATTGTGTCCCTGATCTCCAACAGGACACTGTGGTTCTGGCCCTCCAGTCTGCCTCTCTGCCTGCATCCTGTGGAACTGGGGGTGGGGGTTGGTTGGCCTCTGGTGGCTGCTGCTTCTTCCTCCATTTGTGACAGGGGATCCTCCACATCCACCAGCATGGGGAGTGCAGCTGTCAGGGGGGTCTCTGCCGTGGGGCCCTCTGAAGACACCTGCCTGGACAGGCTCGCTGGCTCCTGGCTGGAAGAGGACTGGCTGTCTGTGGGCTGTCTGAGGGAGAGTTGTCAGAGGGGCTGCTCCTCGGTGGCGGATCTCACCCTCCAGGAAGCTGCACTTGGTCATGACGTACATGTCCCGGTCATTGAGCTTGACAGCGGCCTGGCCAGATTTCTTGAGGTGTAGCTTGCCATACCAGGTGTGCATGTGCTTCCACCATCCCAGGAGTAGGTCTGAAGTGTACCCCAGGCTCTCTGCCTTGTCTCTCCAAACTGCCTGCTTTCTCTTGGTGTCGCGATAGAGTCTGTGGCCCTTTCTCCACAGGTACTCGTTCTCCCTCAGCCATTCCAGCACCTCCTCCTCATGATCCTTGGAAAGGGTGTACTGTTTCCTCTCTCCCTTCTCCTTCCCTTGCCTCTTCCTCCCTCTGGCAGGGGCTTGAGCAGCAGGGCCTTCAGGGGCTTGAGCAGCAGGGCTTTGAGGGCCTTGGGACTGGTCCACCAAAGCACCACCAGCAGCAGCAGAAGCACCAGCAGCTTCAGAGTCAGCGCCAGGGGGTGGGATGTTGGTTTTGTCCTTCTTGCCAGGGCTGGCAGGAGTTGGCACAGGCTTTCTCTTCTTCCCTGACTGACGAATCATGGTGTTATTTGAAGATGTCTGTGGCAGCACGTCTTTCCTCTGAATGCTGACTGCTTGCGAGCTGCATCCTTTTATATCCACGGAGCTGACGCAATTCATCCTCTCCGCATGCGCAGTGAATGCTTTGCATCCACTATGCATCCGCTATGCATCCTATAGGCATCCGTGATGCATCCGTGTCATCCGCTACGCATCCGCTCCACAATTCTCCACCGGAAGCCCTTCAGATGTGTCACTGCTTCCATCCGCTGTCATCCGCTAGGCTTCCTACGAACATCCGCTTAACATCCCCGCTATGTACTACCCCCGTCCGTTCTTTTCCATTCTGTTTATGCAAATTTGGGGCACTTTTTGGAGCGGATAACAACGGATAGAGCCACCCCCGAAATTTTGCTCATCTGCTGTGTCCTTTTTGCATACGTTTTGCATCCGTCGGCCAGTGGGACCTAGCCTTAACACTTAACAGAATAACAAAATTGGAAGGAACCATGGAGGTCTTCTAGTCCAACCCCTTGCTCAAGCAGGAGACCCTATACCATTCCAGACAAATGTCTATCCAGCTTCTTTTTAAAAGCTTTCAGTGATGAAGCACCCACAACTTCTGAAGGCAAGCCAGTACACTGGTTAATTGCTCTCACTGTTAGGAAATTTCTCCTTAATTCTCGGTTATGCCTCTCCCTGATTAGTTCCCATCCATTGCTTCTTGTCTTGCCTTCTGGTGCTTTGGAAAGTGGCTTGACCTCCTCTTTTTTGTGGCAGCTCCTCAAATATTGGAACACTGCTATCATGTCATCCCTAGACCTTATTTTCACTAGACTAGACATATCCAATTCCTGATCAAATACTCAATCAAACTAGTTTTTAAAAATTAGGCCAAACAGCAGCCACAACTATCAATATTTTAAAAATTTTAAGGAAAATCAATGGCCAGATAGAATCATATCTCATTATGGGTTGTTATATAGAGTTCAACAGGAAGGTGCAAAATGAATTGCTATGGCTGATGTAATACACAACATGCATTAATGCTATTTAATATGGGCATAAGAAAATAAAGAGGATATAGAGAAATTATCCTATGATTATAATGTTTTTTTGAATCTAATGGCTACTCAGACATATAGGCACAGACTGCTACAATGACTCATTGACTACAGTTGGTATCCAAAATTGGAAAAGGGGCATTTATTCTTTTTTAAAAAAAGGAACATGTGGAAATATTACACTAGATCTTTCAGACTTTATATACATTGTGAAAATGACAGAAGAGATGATGAAACTTGCCATAGCAACAGTAGAAATATTTTGTAATTAACAAGTTCACCTACCCAGGACCATCCTATTTCTAGCAATGGACAAAGACAACATATGCTCACCTGAGGTATATAAAAGAGACCCAGAAGATTGGCAACTGCAGTGGAAATCCCAGAGCCTGTTGCTCCCACCACCGCAATTGTTGAGGGTATATGATCTGAACAATTGCAAAATTCATCCAGATTCAGAGAGTCAATCTTGTTTTGGGCCACAAAACTCAGTGTGGCTTCTAGAGCTTTAGACACTGTATTGCAGGTGTCAAAAATGCTGTATCCGAGAGTCATATTGGGAAGAAGAGTTGGGCTGTTATTAATCTCTTCAATGGCAAAGATCATTGCCTGTAACCAGCGAAAACCCCGGAAATTATACCTACAAACAAGAAAGAGAAATCAAAATAAGCAAATGTCTTATATAGAGATAGAGGAGAGAAACAGGAAAATATATTGTTTCTGGGTGAATGGAAGAGCACTTCCTAAGTCCATTTTTTTTGGACTTATATTTCATATATATATTTCAAAATAATTAATCAAAAATAGGGCCAGTTCACACAGGCACCCATTACAAATCATAATTACAACTGTTATTGTGTGCAAATGATGCAATTTACATCAGTTGCATTATGTCATTATCAAGCAAATGGTATAAATTATAGAGTGCGTGTCATATGTGTGATGACATAATAATGCGCAGAACATAATTTGATTTTTTGATCCTCCCATGGACAACCGTACCACATACAAAACAGAATTCCCCCCCCCTCTCTCAGCAACCACTGACACAATTTAACAGCATATCCTTATTAACTTAATGGCAAAACAGGGTCTTATTTTGAATGATTGCATTGCGCATAGTCTAGAATGTTGTGCCAAGAAATTGTTCTTATTCATATTCAGAATTGCCTTGTGGATTTTTTCAGAAATAACTATTTAACATTTATATGATATCCCACTTTCTGGGCAATCCATGAAGTATTACACAAGATATTATCAGAATATTAAGGCCCATTTTGTCCAAAATTCTGTGTCACCCAATGACCAATCAAATGATGCAGGAAACTCATAAGCATAGTAGAAGAACTGATTTTAAAGTAGTCCCTTGAGGTGAAGGAATTTCTGCAGATTTTACTCCATTAGTTATTGCTGACCATAGGGGCAATGCTCATCTCTGTTTTGAAGCCATTGCACCAGCACTGTCTGAAGACATTTCTGTAGTTATATGGCCAGCATAGCATCTTGGAGCACTGTTACCTTCCCACCAAAGTGGTACCTATCTACTCTATTTGTCTGCGTTCAAACTGCTAGGTTTGCAGGAGCTAGGTGGAAGATGCTTGCTCATTATGTAACATGGTGTTTGGGTCTTGAATCTGTGTCAACTGATTGTGTCTACCCTTGAGACATTATGATCAAAAATACATGTAGTCTTCCACTATATATTTATTTAAGAAATTAAAGTTAGGGCTGAATAATCCTGCAGATTCAGTTTTCAAAAGGTGCTCTGGAGTATATAGAAGCATAAACATAGAAACTCTCCATAGCTTTTCCTAGGATCAGGTGACTGCTTATAAAGCATTGGAAAATTGGAGCAAAACCATTGCAGAACCTTGATTACAATATTAGTAGTTTTATTTTCAATTCTGATGAATTCTAGCATGGGATTCATAATTTTAAACAAGCAACACATTGGGTTGACATGTTCATTGTATATTGAGATACTTTAACAGCGACAACTTTTTTTTGGTGGTTCCTATTGATAACATCTTCTAGAATCACCTAACTATTATGCCAAATTTAAGAGCTTAAGCAAACATACTACTTCATTTCAACCACAGCTAAGCGCTGCTATAAGAAGTTAAAAATCACTAGTGCAGAAATTATCTTAGTCACTGGGCAGCTTGGACTTTATTAGCCCACATGTAGAGATTAGGTTTTTAATCTAATTTGTACAACTTTGCATTTGTTTACACTGAACTGCATTCCCTATTCCAAAATTCATTCCTCTAGTGTGGAAATGCCATTAAGGTGCTGTTTACAATTCTTTTTTATTTTTATAAATCTAAATAATTTCTCATCATTACCTCTGATTGCAGGATAGAATTGTACAATTCAGTGTGTTATTTTTATAATATTTGGAGGCTTTGCAATACTTAAATGTCTCTAGACAGTATATAAATTAAAGCATATTAACCAGAATGTTTTTTTTTAAAAAACTAAGAAAATAGCATGTTCTTTTGTCTATGAAAATGAAGAGGTCTTCACACAGCACCTACAAGGCCATAAAAAAAGTATCAGGTAAACAGAGGTTTTCCACAAACAAGATGCCACTCATGAAAAGATCCTTTCTTCTCTGATTGGCTAACTTGCCTCATTTAGTAGGGCACCTAGAGAAGAGCCACAGGTGAGGCCATCATGATGATCCAGAGAAGCAAGTATAGATGGATGTTTTAGGTAACTTAGCCAAGATTTAGAGTTACAGGCTAATTAGGGGGGAAAATACAAGCCCAAAAATCATCTATCAGGCATGAAGATCATTACTATTTCAAGTTATGGTGAGGAATCTGTAAGTCAGAGCTCTCCAAATTTGGCAACTGTAAGACTTGTGGAGTTCAACTCCCAGAATTCTCCAGCCAGCTATGCTTCCATCTATGCTTCCAGCATAGCTGGCTGGAGAATTCTGAGAGTTGAAGTCCACAAGTCTTACAGTTGCCAAGTTTGGGGAGCCCTGCTATAAGTAATCCCAAAATCCTATACCTGATCTTCCAAGGGCAGTGCAGCATTCTCCTCAGCAATAAGACATTCAGTTTTATTTGTTCCTCTAGCCATGCTGAGGTCACACTGTTTTACTATGTGTAAAACAGATAGTTAAAAATAAATGAGAGGGCCTTTGTTCTGATCCAGAACAAAGTATTCAACCTCAATCAAGGTATTCAACCTCAACCAAAGGCAAAATAACAAAGCCAAGAACAGTTTAAAAGAACCAAAAGAAAAACAAGTGCATGAAGCCAGGTGCATCTTCTTTCCAACCTACTTCTAAATCACCTATTTCATAAATATTCCTGCCTACCATCAAAGCAATAAAAGTGCCTTCTGGGTTAAGGATGAAGAATTTAACAAACCATTATTAAGCTTTGCTCACTATTCCAATGTAAGACTCAGATTACACATGAAGTAGGCTTCCTACCAGACACCCCCAAAACATAGAATGCTCTCTAGTGAGAGGGCAACCAAACCCCATTGCAAATTTCTTTGTGCTGAATTGAATATTTTATATCAAATGCAAGTATATTTTATCTTGTAAGTCACGTGTTTTGAACATCTGCATGTATAGTTGAATTCAGTAAATAAAAGCCAGATCAGTCTGAAAGCGTTGTTTCAAAAGGGATCAGTCAAATACTTCAGAAAAGCCCATATATACAAGGTGTGGGAGGCATAGTAAGATTTCAGTTCCTTCCCTACAAGCCTGGAAGTGGCTTTTTTTTAAAACAAAAAAACTATTAGACTGCAGAAATCACAAAACTTTCAAGGCCTCTGATATCTGAGTTTGGGGGATGAGTGACTTTGGGGGTTTTCTGGACTTACCTTATACATTCTACTGATTCTGGCCTAGATTTCAGATCCTGATGTTTAGCAGCTACTCCAAAATGAATGGGAAACAATCCTCCAAGAATAATGTCTCCTTTCTTCTGTGCCCTTTGATTTGGTCCATAGGCAAAGCTACTCGAAGTAAATGCAAAGAGGATCAAATAGAAACTATAAAAAGTCATCGTTCCTCCTTTATACAAAAGGAATTATGTTGCAAATTTCAAATCAGGTACCTAAGAAGCAATATAAGCCTAATATAATTTGACATATTTTTTCTGTTTGAAACATCATTTGCTATGACTGAGGTGGGCAGGCTTGAAGTCCAATAAGCCATTGGACAATAATGATAGCTCTGATGTCTCTTCAGTGGACTTCTCCATTGCAATTTATCTGATCCAGCAATTCCTTGCTTCTTCAGTATCACTAGCAGATCGTGTAGAGTTCATCTTCAAGATTTCCTAAAACAATATTGAAATATAAAAAATTCATGTATTCAGTGTAGAATTGTCCATAGAATCAATCCCTCCCAAATACCAGCTGCTCCAAGAATACAAAAGACACATGTAGCTTGAATATTTACATGGTGTCTCCTTTCTTGCCTTGTCAGTAAAATGTCAAAATTACCGTAATAAATATTTATGGCATATATTTGCACAAATACATCTGAAGACACCTTCAAATCACGAAGTCACAAATCACATCCTTGTTCTAAAACCATTTTAAGTTTTTTTTCTTATAATTATTTCATAAAACATCACATTTGCTTTACATACAAAAAATATATAAATGACCAACATATTATATTTATTTATAGCAAACAAATAAATCCAGGCTTGATATCCCTAAAAATGGTGTTTTAGTTTCAGTATCCATTTTTGCCAAGTGAAAAATCAGCTAAAGTACTCTCTATTCAACAGTAATCAATGAGAAATTCCAAAATGGGCAACAAGTTGAAGGAGGATGATCACTGAGATACAGTTTGCTGATTTAAAGAATCTGAGTGATGGGTTGCTGAAATTATTATATGACAGACAGTCTATATAAAGAAATCCACACCAAAATACACAAAGGAAAATCTCCTGAAGATATCTTTGAAGATATCCTGAAGAGATGGTCCTGAGTTCAAATATTATGATGGCTCAGTGGCCACAAAATTTTGTAGAGTTGTATGCAAAAATGAGTCCAGTAAACACATATTCATTCATACAATAAACGCCATTGCAAAAACCAATCCCAACCACAAAAAACTTCGCTCAAGACCAGACTTATCCATACTGCAAAGAATCTACTCCCATTAACTCCGTAATGAACTCAAAAGACGTCTAGACAAGGGAGAGAAGGATCTGTACATTGACTACCATGCTGATTTTATGAAAAGTAAGTCACACAACCCACAACTCCACATACAACCCTATCTCATCCAACCCACCATCACTTAAAACTAGGCACGCATGCCCCTAACAACCTCAATTCCAACTACAACTGGCCTTAAATGCAAGCTACTCAATGCAAGAAGCCTTCTGAATAAAATACCTGAATTTCTCCACTTACTATATATGGCTAAATTTGACATCATATTTGTCTGTGAAACATGGCTCAATGCATCTCTCCTTGACTCCATTACCACAGTAAGAGACTATCATGTTTACCGATCAGATCATGAAATCCGTAAAGGAGGTGGTGTTGCTATCTTCTATAAAAAGCCCTTACATCTAAAAAATATCCAAGTTACCCAAGAGCTTGCTCTTCCTGAGACCAGTGTCTGTGAACTGTCCTTAAATATCACATTTTGATTCTTACTGTGTTACAGAGCCCCTGATTATGACATCAAACAAGCTAAATTTGCTACTAACATGGGCAACATCCTGCCCATACATTTTTATCTTTCTTGGTGACTTCAATCTACCTCACATAAACTGGAACCTAAACAAATGTAAAACTGAACTCATACACACAACCTTCTACAATGCTGTAACAAACCTGGGGCTTGAACAACTAGTAATCAACAATACTAGACTTAACAACTGCCTCGATCCCATCTTCTGTTATAATTTGAATTTAAGTTACGCAATACAAATTAAAGAACCCTTTTCCAACAGTGACCATGGCGTGATTGACTGTGAATCACACTGTGGTTGAACATACATCCACACAAAAATCAACATGACGATGTAATCCCCAATTATAGCTTCAAAAAAGGCAACTATGATCTTTTAGACAACTATCTCTCATCCCTTGATTGGCAATTTCTATTCACTGGATGCAATACTGTTGAAGACCATTATAACATATTTTTACTTGAAGTCAAAAGAGTCATCAAACTATATGTACCAATAACAACTCCAAAAACCAGAAAAAACAGATTACCCATAACAATAAGGAAGTTTCAATCCAAAAAGAGATCACTTTGGCACAAAAACAAATCTGGTCACATTGCCAACTTCAAAAGCTGATACAAAAATTTATGCCACCAGATAAAGACTGAATGCACCTATTATCACATTAAATAAGAGGAAAACCTTCTATGCACCAATTCCACCCGCGCTTTTTACAATTTTGTAAACAACAAACTAAAAGGCTCAAGGTCCATCCCACCCTTGAAAGGACCTAATGGTAAAGACTGCAATGATGACACCATTAAAGTCAACCTCTTTAACACATTCTTTGGCTCAGTATTTGTAAACAGCAATGGATCATGCCCAGTATTTCCTAGTCGAACCACAGACAATGACAATGATCTAATACATATCGATTTTACAGTAGACAATGTTGAAAAAGCACTATGCAATCTAAAACCACCTCTATCTATTGGACCGGATGGAATATGTGCCTACTTCTTAAAAAAGCTATCCACTGCCACAGCCGAACCTCTAAGCATAATCTTTGAAAAATCTTTCAGGACCAGCTCCTTGCCAAAACTATGATCACAAGCCACGGTCATCCCAATCTTCAAAAAGGGAGACCCCAGCCTAGTTGAAAATTACAGACCAAGAAAATAAAATACAGGCTGAATAGTCAAGACCTTGTTGATGATCCAAACTCTGTCAACGATCTTGGAGTACTCATCTCTAATGATCTAAGTGCTAGAGCCCAATGTAATTACATAGCCAAAAAGGCATTAAGAGTTGTTAACTTAATCTTACGTAGCTTTTTCTCTGGTAATATTACACTACTAACTAGAGCATACAAAACATTTGCTAGACCAATACTCAAATACAGCTCATCAGTCTGGAAACCACATTACATATCTGATATTAGCACAATTGAGAAAGTCCAGAAATATTTCACAAGAAGAGTTCTCCACTCCTCTTCACGTTGCAGAATACCTTATACCACCAGACTTGAAATTCTAGACCTAGAAAACCTAGAACGACGCCACCTTTGGTCCGATCTAAGTGTAGTGTATAAAATCATACATTGCAATGTCCTATCTGTCAATGAATACTTCAGCTTCAACCATAACAATACAGGAGCAAACAATAGATACAATCTCAAGGTTAACTGCACCAAACTTGATTGTAGGAAATAAGACTTCAGCAACAGAGTGGTCAATGTCTGGAATACTCCACCTGACTCTGTGGTTTCTTCCCCAAACCGCAAAAACTTTAACCTTAGACTGTCTTACTTATTGACTTCACCCCTTTCCTAAGAGGTCTGTAAGGGGCTTGCATAAGTGCACCAACGTGCCTACCGTCCCTGTCCTAGTGTTTCTTTTATTTGTCTTATTTATATCCATGTATTCATAACTACGTTTTTATTTATACCTATTATCTTGTAAGCAATTGACAAACCAAATAAAATAAAATAAATAAATAAAATATATAAATAAATCCACACCAAAATACACAAAGGAAAATAGGGTTTAACACCCACAAAAATCTATAGCATTAGTACTTAGACTTATATACTGCTTCACAGTGCTTTTCAACCCTCTCTAAGTCAGCATATTGCCCCCAACAATCTGGGTCCTCATTTTACTGACCTCAGGAGAATGGAAGCTGAGTCAACCTTGAGCCACTCAGAATCAAGCTCTCGAAGAGAGCGGTGGGCCTGCGGTACTGCATTCTAACTACTGTACCACCACAGCCCTTTGGCACCACCAGAACTAAGTGAATATTTCATGTTTGACAGAGAAGATACCCCTATGCTATAAAACATTAACTGGATTTATCGTTCTCCTATGCTATAAAACAGTAAATGGAGATTTTTCTCTCTCTCCATTTACTAACATTTGGTGGAACGCATAGGGAAAGGGAACAGGAAATGGAAAAGAGACCCCAGAAGTCTCTGTTCAATATAAAACCTAGTGCATAACTTTCCATTATTTGCAATTCCAATATATTTTTCACTCTAATTTCTCATCCTCACATTATGCAAAATAAAATAAAATAAAACAATTGCAAAACATAGCCATTCTAAATTGTTACTCCAATCTTTTGTCTACAATTCACACAAACGATCACTTTAAATATTTGTACATTGGATGAAGTGGTAAAGGAAAAAAATTGGTACAAGCATACTCAGACAACTCCTGGATATTTTAAATAGCTCAGAAACGAAGGAAACTGATTCCTTGAGTTTCCTTGCTCTGAAGGACAAATCATCCTCATTCTTCCATTGTCAGATCTGGCAAACACACAAAAGAAGAAAACCAACTAGAGTCTACTGTCTCCATAGTCTTCGCCAGTCTCCAAATTCTGAGACAAGGGCAAAAAGAAGAAAATTGAGGATACCAATGGTTCCTTCACTTACAGTCACTTATTGCCTACTGTCACGGCTCCAAAAAAGAATGGGCTGGAGCCGAGACAGCCAGGATGTGATACGACCATAGTCTTTTACTTGCCTTACATTGATTGTGTTACCACATTTACGTGATGATGAATATTCTTCAAATGACTGACATTGACTTCCTGACAAGGAGCGGTGCAATAATAATGATTCATGGCTGGATGTCAAGGGGGTGGTGTTGTAATAATGGTACCAGGCAAATGGGGGTACATGGACTCATTGAGCAGGGGAAAGGTGCAGTTACCATGTTTCTTTAATTTAAGGATGCCGGATGGCAGCCGGAAGGTGGTTATAGTAATTATGTTGTTATCCAAAGTATAACATGTATAAATACAGCTCTGGGTTGCAACGAAACCCAGAGCTGACTTTAAACATAATTTGATTGCTGTTACCTGTTATTGTGGTGTGGGAGACGAATAAAAACTACACGAGTGAGTTGATATTTTATCTTTCACCCCCTCAATATTGGACAAACAGCTGACAGAGAACAGCTGACACCTACATTAGTCATATAAAAGGACTGCATCTCCTGCTTTTAGCAGAATAGTTGTCTTTAAGCCTCAACAAAGGTTGCATTCTTTCTGTAAAATTCAGGGTGGGGGAAAAGAATCCACTGAGGAGAATAAGAAGTAACTAAGTGGCAGCTAACGAGTCTGGAATAGTTCCTTTGCAAAATGCAGAAATAGGAATGAATTTGTACTGGGGGGGGAGGAGGAAATCGTGGACACCCAGCAATATGTCTGCCATAACACCCCAAGGTAGGTCTATGAAAAAAATCTTCTGCCTAAATGTAGAAAACTATGCAGCATGGGGCTATAATAATCTACTCCTTATTGCAGCCTGTACAAGTTGTTGTTATGATGAAGAGCAATATGTGATTTCCACAGCATACTCCCTTAGAGGTAATAATAATCTCAGTCCTATTAACCCAGTAGTCTGATTTCCTTGTGACATACTTAACCTAGTCAGCCACTATCCCAGTGAAATCCCTTTACCTCATATTCTGGCAATACACAATCACCCTAACTGGGTCCGAAGTCAGCAGTTTAAAAATTACTGGCATTTTCTTCATTTTCTTTAAAAGGTGCATAGTATCCCACCAAAGGAGACACAAAATGCCACAACATCACTAAGCCTTTCTCCATTGGTCAGGTAGGTAGAATAAGCATGGATAGTCTATAGTGCCTGGCCTGTATTTCGGTTCTGAGCTCTCGAGCCTTGGCTGAGTTCAGAAATGGAGACTTCTGCTTTTCAGCCACTTTTTCCCCTCCCGTTCTTTTACATGGAGACTTATGTAAAGGTTAACTGCCTAGGTTTAGCTGTTCCTCCAATACAATTGACTGGGTGGCATTAGTTCAACCCATGCATGACCACCTCTCTTTTGGGTTAAATTTAACCCACTGACTTCGTTGACTGAATCAACTGACCTTTGTTTTTATTTTGGTACATTGACAACAGCTTGCTGATCCAGTTAGGTGTGTTTTTAGGAATCATTTCAAGACTGATTTTGGTAAGTATATATTATTTAAAAAAAACAAAACCAAGCAAGCCTGCAAGGGAGGTAAATATATACTATGCTACATTTCTGTGAAGGTGATCTTTCTGCCCAGGTTGGAATGTACAAACACCTGGAGTCACCGTCCAGTGAGCAGCATCAGCTCACCTCACCTCCCTGCCAAGTCCACCACAGTACACGTTCCATCTCCGGGACAACGGTGTGACTTTTGGAGGCTCTATGCCTCATTTAATTCTGGTAATGGCCTAATTGGGTTGGAAAAATGCAGGGGCAGGAGTGTGATTAAAAACTAGCTTGGTGGTGCTTATTTATGCCATTGGAAAGAGAAGGTTTTTTTAAAAAAGTGTTAAGCATGCACGTAAGAGTGTTTTTTCAAAGACCGGTACTATCAGTCATGTTATGAATGGTATCACCTCAAATATGAAAAAGTAAGGTACAAAACTCATACAGCATCTTTGCAAAGTTTTAAGGGTGATTCTTATTCTGAAATGTTTAATTGTTTTCATTCAACTTAAAAGTTTTTTGTTTACACTTCTCAGAATCAGAATTGTAGCTATTCTGGAACTCATTTTACTTGATAGGAAGAAATGTTACACAGGGATGAACTTTGCCATTAGTTCCACACACGCACTACTTTCTCATCTAGGCAGTCTCCAGCTCTAAGTACAACCTACTTCCCAGGATTGTTTAAAGAAACATAAAAAATCAGGGTATTGGATGTTATAATAGAAAAGGCCAGTTCTTTCTGCTGTAATGTCCTGCATTTTACAAATGTATCAAAGTAACACATTCCAGAAACGCACAGAAGCTTTTAAGATTACTGCTAAAAGCAAGTTTTTGAAAGAGCCATTATTACCTACAAGCTAGAAGAGGAAAAATGATATTTCTCTTAAAGAAAAATAAGTGATGAAATGCTATACATAGTATAAAAGGCCTTTTGAACATTATACGGGATTTATCTTTAAGATAACATGAATGATTTTGTAATTAATCTTGCCAAGGGCTTATGATTTATCTTTTGTTTCTTTCTAATCTTGAAAAAAATGTTGCTTCTATTTCCACCCCTTTTCTCCATTTTTCTCCATTACTGTAAATGTATTAAAGTGTAATTAAGGGCAATGTCTCTCATTTTTATTTGATCTTAACATTACTGACAAAAGAACAAGAATAAAAGGCAGAACGTAACTGGACAATAATACAACCTTTGGGGCAGTGGTGGGATTCAATTTTGTTTAACTACCAGTTCTGTGGGTATGGCTTGGTGGGCATGGCAGGGGAAGGATACTGTAAAATCTCCAGTCAGAGGTGGGATTTGCCAGTTCTCTGAACCATGAGAATTCTCCAAACCAAAAAATGTTTGCTACCGGTTCTCCAGAACTGGTCAGAACCTGCTGCTTTGGGGAGGAACAGATATTTTAAGGAAATATTGTATGAGAATTGTTTTTAACTTTTTAAAGTAACATTGAACAAGATATAGCTGAACAGATGTTAAAGGTTAATTTATTTATATTTTTAGAGCATTTATTATCAGGTGTTTTTTTTACAGCTCTCAGACTCCTGAGTGGTCTCCCAGGCAAATGCTCTTCAAAAGTTTGTATAATGGGTAAATATAGCTTTTAGTCATATGGCTAGGGCTGCCAGATTCAAAAAGGGGCAAAGGAAGTCCTCTTCAGCATTCTTTTGATTAGGAAGAACAAAATAACATCCTTGCAAACAATTGTGTCCAGCAGAGTTTTTTTTTAATCTGTTGAGGCTCTTCAAACAGTTGAGAAGAATCTACTGTATATACCCTCTGCCACAAGGAGAGCCTCAGTGGATATCAGAGATTCTCTGGAACAGCCATTTACCAAAAAGTTAACAAGATGTTTATTGCTATTCTTCTCTGAACCTGAGTATACTGATCCTGGTCCTAAATGGCCCTAAATCAGTTAGCACTTTAAGAGATAAAACCACCGGTAGCAACCAGAGATTGTTTCAGAAAAAAAATTGTTTTGGTCAAAATGTAGCAGCCAATTTGAATATTACTTAGGCATGAATGACAATAGCCAACTGTGGGTTTTCCCAAAAAAACAAAGGTAGCACATTTGTCTGAGTTTGTATAAACTATTTCCAATTATAATTGGAAACATTTTATTTTTCAGCAATTGGTGGGCAAGAAAGGAAAGATAATGGCAATATTAGGACATTCTCACTAGTATAAAATTGCTGTTGTTCATAATTCTTAGCAAGACTAAATCTGACCCTTGAAAACTTCATGGACACATCCTTACAGTCTCCTTGGCAACAGAACAGTAGTAGTTTGTCATTCCTTTCTTTTGAGTATTTTAAAAGGTTTTATTTTCCTTTCTTTGTTCAGCTCACAGCTTTCTGAGTGGTCTCCCACCCAAATGCTAATAAGGAGCAATTGTGCTTAGCTCCTGAAACCAGAGAATATCAGACATGTTATCAACTTTAATACTACTATATGGAACAGCCGTTTAAACATACATTAATGATCATACTGTTACTGGGGAATCTCTTTATGCTGTGTCCCAAATTTAACTTTCATCCAGTTTTGGGATGCTAGATTCTATTCTAGATGAGGAAACAATTGTCTCTTCCATAAGAAGTGGAGAATGCTGAAGCAGTTTTAAAATCAACAAAGGGTTTTCTGAATGAGATAGCTGAAATGGATATCCAGAACTGACAGTGAAAAATACACAGAGGTACAAAATTCTCAATCTAATGAAGATGTCAGTAAATATAGCAAGCCATCTGGTATTTTTTTATAATTCTAAGGTAAGCTTTTTAAAGGTTCCTGCCCATATCTGTTTCTTGATTCCGTTTTACTTCACCAAATTTTTCCCTTTATGTCAGCATTATGAGAAAGTTGCACCTGTGTTTGTATTCAAAGACCCAGATGAGTTCAAATACTAACGGTTGTCCTGTGGGAGATACTGAAGTGAAGCAGAACAAGCTCAGGTTGATTTCAGATAAGAAGCTTGTGGTTGCTCTGTCAGCAAAGAGGAAAGCTTATTAGGTCTCAAAGGCTAAATGAAACATAGATCAAATTCACTGAAAGTGAATAATTAGAGTCACAAAAAGAAACTTATGATTAAATATTAATTTCTTAGTAAGGTTTCCACTGCTTAGGTATCCTCCAGTCATTCTGCTCTTCACATTTTAGATGTTTCAAACTTTGTTTTCATGTTTATAACATCAAAGTTGAATCATCAAAGGTTACAAAGCATAAAAATCCAGACACTCACTGGTCTGGGAAAGAGATCTATACATTTAAAACAATTACCATTTCATCAAAGTTTTTTTTTTCTCTCTCTCTAAAGAAAACTTTAAAAACTGAATGGGAAACTAAGACCAAATATGGCTAACGTGCCATTGTCTCAGTGTTGCAAAAAGAAGGGCTAAAAATGTTTTAACGTTTTGGAAAATTTGCCCACACCAATGGATTCTATGGTAACGGTTCTACTAATAAAACAATGGCATCACAAGAGGGAAGAGAGTGAAACATTAACAGGTGTGAAGAAAGCAAGATTTTGAATCAGTTCTTTTGTTGTTGTTAGATAATGTACAGTGGTTGTTTTTTTGATCAATGCTCCAAAATCTATTTTTCCTAGTTTTCCTCCAAATAACTTCTTTGTGGTTAACCTTTGGGGTTAGAAAAATTGATAATTCTTTTTATTTCCTTGTCCTTGATTAAGTAGTATTTCCACTGTCATTTGCACCTTATTTCTTAAGGAATTGCATTTTTCTCTTCTTACTGAAACACCCCAGAGAGGCTCTGCCACTGCCTCAACGTCCTAAGTGAGCCAGATCTGCTTTGTGACCACAAAGCACACAGCATATCCCTGCTTCTGATTCTTCTTTTGCCTCTGATACTAGACAACCACCGCAAAAGGTCCATTTTGATGTAATTGTGTCAAGGCTTGAATCTACTTCATATGTTTTCTGTCTGTTGTTAGTCCAAGACATTTTGCTGCTTGAAGCCAATAATAAGATAGCTTTCTTCTTGTTTCCAGTATAGAAACTAACTGGAGGAATGATGACAGTGGAACATTAGCCTTCCCACAGTCAGGAACAGAAGGTTATTGGGGGGGAGGGTGCAAGAAAGTTGGATTGTGCTTCCCACTCTCATCTGTTCCCTAACACCTTGACAGTATCTTCCAGCATCTCCTGCCTGAGGTGGCTACCATCTCTAAGAGCACAGAATAGAATAGGATAGGATAGGATAGAATAGAATAGAATTCTTTATTGACCAAGTGTGGTTGGACACACAAGGATAGTGCAAATACTCTCAATATACATAAAAGATACATTCATCAAGAATTGTAAGGTACAACACTTAATGATAGTCATAGGGTACAATAAGCAATCAAATCACACAAGGAAACAGTCAATATAGATAGTAAGGATACAAGTGACAAAGTTACAGTCATATAGTCACAAGTGGGAGGGGATGGGTGATAAGGAGTGATGAGATTAATAGTAGTGCAGACTTTGTAATAGTTGGACAGTGTTGAGGGAAATATTTGTTTAGCAGGGTGATAGCATTTGGGGAAAAACTGTCCTTGTGTCTAGTTGTTCTGGTCTGCAGTGCTCTATAGCGTTGTTTTGAGGGATGGAGTTAAAACAGTTTATGTCCAAGATGTGTAAATATTTTCACAGCCCTCTTTTTGACTCGTGCAAAATACAAGTCCTCAACTGAAGGCAGGTTGATAGTAATTGTTTTTTCTGCAGTCCTAATTATCGCCTGTGTCTGTCCTGTTGGGTTGCAGAACCAAACCAGACAGTTATAGAGGTGCAGATGAAAGACTTAATAATTCCTCTGTAGAATTGTATCAGCAGCTCCTAGGGCAGTTTGAGCTTTCTGAGTTGGTGCAGAAAGAACATTTTCAACAGTGATCCTTGTCCCCTAATTTTGCTCTTCCATCTTCCTCACTGACTCCTTCTTTTCAGTATTGGTCCGCTCCCATGATTTGGGATTTTGCAAGTTAGGGAATGGGAGTGGGGGGGAATCAGAGTGCATTTATTCCATAAGTTTCCCCATAAGCAAGTAAATTCTCTCCTCTTTATTTCCTAATATCTGATAGGTTGGATGGTTAGATCAAATTAAACCTTGTGAGTTGGGCTGTGTGTACTTTAGTGTGGGAAGCTGATGACTAAATGGTTTTTTCCTCATACTTCACAAGGATTGACTTCTTCCATGCTTGATTGATATGTGGCCATCATCACTTTGCAGCCTCATGGCAGGTAAAGTGTGATTTGTGTTACTGTGGACACAATGGCTGTCAGAATTTCTGGGATCCTCTCCATATTTTGCAATGTTATCTCAATATTTTTCCAGGAAAGGCAAGAGTTACAAATAAAATGGCATCCCAGGTATTTGAAATTTGCATAGGAGTGATATGGGATCTATTAGAAGAGAATTGCATATCATGACAATCACAAAAGGTCCCTCTCATGTTAGTAGATACATTCAAGAAGAGATTGGACAGCCATTTTCTGAAATGGTATAGGGCCTCCGACTTGAGCAGATGGTTGGACTATAAGACCACGAAGGTCCTTCCAACTCTGTTATTCTAATTAAAAAACACGTTAAATTAGTTGGCCCCTGCTTACAACCTCTTTGCACCACGTTCTCACCTCTTAAATTTGACGCTTCATCTTTAGTATTAAAATGGAAAATGATGTGCCAGTATTGGACATGAACAATAAATATAGTATCCTTACACAAGTTTCTTCTGGCACACCCGTTGAGAAAAATTGAGTGGGAGGTATGTGACAAACAAAGAAGAAAGTAACACGCAATAAATCCATCACCTAGACATCCACAAGGCATCCATGCTATGAATATGAAAAGTAACTCAACAGGGTGTGAAAAAACAAGTGGGCAGAAGGAACATGAATGTATCCTTATCTTGAGTATGCATACATATGCATAATGTAAAAGCTGTTTCCATTAGTGGTCATTTAAATACAATCTGTCTTAACATATTTTGTTGATTACCTTGTTTATAAAGCATTTTTAAAAAGCATATGAGATGCAATACATTTCTTAGCTGGAAATACGCTATGACTCATTGAGGAGTATAATCGAGTGGTCAGAATTTGACAATCTGCCACAATGATTTCTAATCTGTAAACTTTGAAGGACCTTTGATGCTTCATGATGGAGAGCTTCTGTTTGGATGTAGGTCTCAGACTCAGACCTGGTACCTGTAGATTAGACTGGGATATTGAACAAGAAGCTTGGAAAAAGGTAATGGCAAATCACAGCCATGAAAATCAAGTGGACACTTCCATGAAGTCACTATGAATTTAGGTCATCCCAAATGAATTTAGGTCATCTTGCCCTCAGAAGTTGTGGGAGCACCATCACTTCAGACTTTCAAGACGAGATTGGACTCCCATCTGTCAGAAATTGTGTAGGGTCTCCTACTTGGGCAGGAGATTGGACTAGATGACCTACAAGGTCCCTTTCAACTCTGATTATCTGTTATCTGTTATCAAATAAGACATTGTCCACTTAGAACTGAGAAAATCCTAACTCTGAAAATCTTGGGGAACCAATGGCAACACTGAATTAGACACACGAAGTCAGGCTAAGATAGTTCATGAGGCACTTAACATAGCTAAAGTCTTAACCAGTCACAAGTATTGTTATTGTTTTCAAAATCATTAGGTTATAGTTCTTATGGTTCTATGATAAGTTTTTAATTTATTAGAGGAAAATCTATAGAGACAATATATTTGTTAATATTAAATTCTGTAGAAAACGATGGCCAATATACTTTAATTCTTTGGGTCAATTGATATAGTTTGCAAAAGACTATTATCTATTTGATATTTTTGTGTAAATTATATAATTATCATTGACCAGTTGAAATTACAACTGTTGTCAGATAGTCACCAAAGTTTTAGAACCAACATAAAGACAAATGCTTCAAAAATAATCATTTCCTATGTGAAAATTCTGGAATTTTCATGAAGAAGTGTAGCTTGGTTTGCCATAATATACATTCATTGGCCAGGAGACAATATAGATAATCACACTGCCCTGGCCTGCAAATTTAAATAATTTAAATTTGCAATTTACATTATTTAGTATCAATGATATGCCCATTTACAAATCTACATTATGTTACCACACTGAATGTGTTTTTCATGGAGAATAGGGTTTTAGTATTCAAGACATTGTTCCATGCAATGCAGAGAAGTTTCTTGGGATTTGTGGTTTGCTGAATGCTATAATTACATGTACAGAATATCATTTAACACTCTTGCAAAAGAAAAGAATGCAAAAGAAAAGAATGACTATTTATAATATAGCCATGATTATGTGCTGGCAAATTTATTTAAAGACCAGAGAAATTTGGCATCATCACAAATTTTAACTGCTCAGAGATATGTCAACAGATTTTCCCATTCTTAAGCCTTACATATATACGGTAGGACAGTTTATGATTCAGTGGTTATGACACTATCATCAATATCAAAATCATCAGTGGGGAATAAAATGAGGTATTTCTGTTTGGACTTCCTGGGCAAAAATATAGGAAACTTTTAAAGTTACAATTCCCAAATGAATAATTCAGAGAGAATTCTAAACCTTATCTGTCTATCTCCAAGATGAAAGAATTTGTACTGTCCCTTCCACAAACAAAGAAAAGGGGAAGTGAACTTTTTTTCTTCTAAAATGTTCAATGAAGAAAAAATGAAGATAGTTGAAATTGGACATATCAACACCAGAAGGCCACTAATGGAGAATAAGAGTTTGCCTTTTCTGTCTTTGTGAGTGCATGATCCCGTTTTTTCTTGTTACTTCTAATCTAATGGAATAGCATTAGTGTGACACATTGTCTAGCAATTTATAGTCTGAGGGTTGGTGACAGAGATCCATTGCTGAATTATTCTGTGTGCCAGTATAGAATTCATGATAACAAGAAAGGACTGCTTGCACCTACTTCCTTTTGTCTGATACATTAACAGCTACAAGCAGACTAGTACCATTTACCATTCTAAATTAATCCCATCTAAAGCTAACTTGTTTGGACAAACCATTCTGAATTGGATGGTTCAAAATGACATTACAAGCTATAGATAATTTAATAAGAAAAAAAATATTTTTTTTAAATATTTTTTTATTAAAAATATTTTAATTAAAAATATTTTATTTAAATTTTTATTTAATTTAATTTTATTTAATTAAAAATATTTTAATTAAAAATATTTTATTAAAAATAATAAAAATATATTTTTAATAAAAATATCTTTTTATTAAAAAGATAATTTAATAAGGGAATGAAAGCCTGCAGTTTCCTCACAACTGCACTAAAGGAGAAGGGAACATGGATTCAGTTACAGGAATTAGTGCCATAGCTTCCAATAATGGTTATTATTAACGCATGAAGCTTGTGTTAAAAGGGATCACATACCATAGTCAACTATATACCAATGTTGTTTTTCATTTTAGCTCAGCATGATATTGGAATCCAACCATTATGACCTATAAACCTGGCTAATTATATAGTGTGATGGGTGAAATTGGCTGCTATAACTTGCAAATTGCCCATAGATTTGCATAAAGTATGAATCCATCTTTGTCAAAGTATCAGTCATAAGGTCTGACATCCCAGAAGACATGTAAGCCACACAGTTCCTGGATCCGTTTTTTTTTTCTCGCAAGAGGGAGTGACAATAGTAAAAACATCCTTTCGATGAATGTTCTATCAGGCTAGCACCAGGCCCCAAATATTCATCTGTATCATTTTGAGTCTGACAGGAACAAAATCTCATTTCCTATGTTTTTTCTTTAAAAAATAAAAAAAGTAGCTGTGTTCTCATGCTGAGGTACAGGAAAGCTACATATTAGAAGGTGCAGAAGGACACATATTTTAGCTACAAGGCTACCAGCGTTGTATGTGTGCTGTCCCTTGCCAGACAGTCTTCTCTGGGGAAGTTGGTAGCCCTTCTACCTTCCCATGTTCAGATTAAATCCAACCATGAGGCTTTTACAGATCTGGAAACAGGAGCAACAAGGCAGGCCATAGAAGATTAAAGAAAAGGATTTAAGTTCAAAAACACTTGAGGGACAATGTTTGGAAATTGGAGGATAAATTTCAGTATGACATTATTTGGCTTATTTGTTCAAGCATTTCAGCTGTTGTGCCTACCTACTCATTCTCTGACACAGAAAGTTTAAATGTGAGCAACACAGCATGTCCAGAATGTTTAAGCTTCTGGATGTAATCTTATTATTAGGTGAGGGAGGATTACAGAAAAAATGCTTACAATAAAATAGCATTACTAAAGGCCCTGTCACACTGCCCAACGGATGCAAAACGTTTGTAAAAAGGACACAACGGACGAGAAAAATGTTCCACCCGTTGTTATCCGCTCTCAAAAGGGGCAAAAATTTGCATAACCGGAGCGGATAACACGGAAAGGAACGGACGCGGGGAGGACGCAGGGTGGATGGAAAGCGGATGCGGAATGGAAGCCCAGCGGATGGAAGCGGATGGGAGCGGATGGCACATCCGCTAGGCTTCCGGGGGACCTCAGCAAAGCGGACGCGGAACGGATACAGCGGATGCACAGCGGATGAAGCGGATGCAGAGCGGAAGCCTAGCAGATGCACAGTGGAAGCCTAGCGGATGCCTTGCATTAATTGCGCATGCGGGGGGGATTTATTGCGTCAGCCCCGCGGATATAAAGGGAAGCAGCTTGCACGTGGCCAGCATTCAGAGGAAAGACCTGCTGCAGATACATCGAGTCCTTGCCTGCCCTGCCTACATGCCTGCCTGCAAGCCTTGCTGCTAGCCTTGCTGCAAGCCTTCCTGCCAGCCTTCCTCCCAGCCTCCCTGCCAGCCTTGCTCTCTGCCTGCCTGCCACCCTTGCTGCCAGCCTGCCTTCCAGCCTCCCTGCCAGCCAGTCTGCCTACAAGCCTTGGTGCCTGCCTGCCTGCCTGCCTCTCTGCCAGCCTTCCTGCCAGCCTTGGTGCCTACCTGCCTGCAGCCTTGGTGCCTGGCTGCCTGCCAGCCTTGGTGCCAGCCTTCCTGCCAGCCTTGGTGCCTGCCAGCCTCCCTGCCAGCCAGCAACCCCACAACCATGGGGAAGAAGCGAAAGCCTCAGCAACCTGCCGCCATCCCTGGCAAGAGGGACAGGGCCACCCTCCCACCCCCTGTCCCTGATTCTGCTTCTGCTGGGGCTTCTGCTGCTCGGGCTCGCTCTTCTGGTGCTGGAGCTTCTGCTGAAGCTGCTCCTGGCGGTGGTGCTTCTGCTGGTGCTTACTCTGCTGAAGCTGCTCCTGGCGGTGGTGCTTCTGCTGGTGCTTATTCTGCTGAAGCTGCTCCTGGTCCTGCTGGTCCTGCTCGTGCTCCTGGACTTGCTCGTCCTGCTCGTCCTGCTCGTGCTCCTGGTCTTGCTCGTCCTGCTCGTCCTGCTCGTGCTCCTGGTCCTGCTCATGCTCCTGGTCTTGCTGGCGCTGCTGGTGCTTATTCTGCTGCTGCTGATCCTGGTCCTGCTGGTGCTGGTGCTGCTGATGATCCTGCTGCTGCTGCTGCTGCTGATGATGATGATCCTGCTGGTGCTGCTGCTGCTGGTGGTGTGGAGGAGCAGCCCCTACCACCTGGGAGCCCCTCTGATGAGGGCCCATCTGGTCCTGCCAAAGGGAGGAAGAGGCGTATGCGACAATGGGAGAGGAGGCAATACTATATTGAGGAGGAACACGAGGATGAGGTGCTGGAGAGAATGACTATCTGTGGCGGAAGGGACACCGGCTCTACAGGGACACCAAAAGGAAGCAGGCTGCTTGGAGAGAGAAGGCGGAGAGTATGAGCTACACTTCGGAGGTGCTCCTCTGCTGGTGGAAGCACATGCACACCTGGTATGGGAAACTGCACCTGAAGAAATCTGGCCAGGCCACGGTTAAGCTGACGAACAGAGAGACCTACGTCATGGCCAAGTGCAGCTTCCTGGAGGGTGAGATCCGCCACCGAGGAGCACCAGGAGCCCCTCTCACAACCCTCTCTCTCCGGCAGCCTGCTGAGAGCCAGTCCTCTTCCGGCCGAGAGTCAGTCCCTGTCTCCAGGCAGGTTTCTGTGGAGCGTGCCACGACGGAGAACCCGCGGACAGGTGTTATAACCGTGGTGGAGCGCGTGGAGGACTCCCTGGTGTGGTGGGAGAAAGGAGATGGAGCGTCCACCACAGCCGTAGCCGCATCCACCCCCCCCCAGCTCCACCTCCACAGAAAGGCAGAGAGCCAGACAGCAGGAGGGGCAGAGCCACACTGTCCTGCTGGAGATCAGGGACACCATCCGCACCAGTATAGATCTCCTCTCTCAGCTCGTCAGCACCGACTCCTCATCCTCCAACCGCAAGCCCTTCCTCACCTATGTCAACCAGACCCTCAGGAACATGGAGGAACCCCAGTACCAGGTGGTGAAGGACCAGATCACCTAGATGCTTCACAGCCCTCCAGATCCAGAGGAACCTGCTACCACCCAGTCCAGGCCTGCTCCTCCACCCCAGGTGATGTCCCTCCCATTCCAAGGCTTCCCACAGCCCCTCACCTACCAGGGCTACGGCTACCAGGAGGTCCAGCAGCACAGGCAGCAACCCTTCCCAGTCCAGGCACAGAGTCATCGGGTGACACCGTTGCCACCGGTTCCACTGATGGCACCGATGCCACCCACACCAATGATGCCACCGATGACAGCGATGCCACCCACGCCAGTCCTCACCCAGCTGCAGACCAGACAGCCCCACTACACTACTCCTTCCTCCACCCCACAGCCAAGCCCGGCCTCAGTACATCTATCATCAGTACTGGGGCTGACACCCCATGGCATGGAGGAAGGACCTCTCAGCATTGCGGGTCTGAGCCAGCTGTCCAAGAGCTTTCTCAACACACCGTCACCTGTTGTCCTCTCGGGGCCAGGCACCCCAGTGGGGCTTCAGACCAGCACTGCAGAAGCACCCACCTCCACAGCACCTGGACCCTTCACCCCTGAGACAAGGCACACCTCCGAGTGACTAAGAGGAGTGCCAGAGACTGGCTGGCTGGCTACCTGTGGACTTTATTTGGACACTTGACTTGGGTCATTTTGCTTTTACAGCTTGTTGTTCAATAAAGTCTATCTTTGATTCACACACTTGCTTCATTTCTTTTTTTTAATAAAGTCTTGGTGGAAACTTTTAGAAATGGTTTAAGCCTTTGCATGCTTGTGGGATGGGTTAAGATAGCAGTGGGGTGGGCAGGGATACCTGTGGAATGAGCAGGGATACCTTTGGGATGGGTAATAGCTGTGGGGATAGATAAACCTCCAGTGCAAGCATAGTAGGACTGTATGGTCCACCCTCCCAGGTGCCACACCTATGGCCCTTTATTATCAATAACAATGTAATAATCATCCACACATGTCAACACAAACACAACTCTTTATTAAATGCCCTGATCATTGTAGGCCCACCCAACATACATGGCCCAATCTCATCAGTGTGATGAGACAGGCTGAAGGAAGCATCCATTAATCATCTATCATCCTGTCTTGCCACTCCACCGCTCCAGCTGGGGAGTTGCACCAGTGTTACAGCAGGTTGTGCTACTTCTTCCCTTCACGTGAGGCTCTGTTGGGGCCTTGCACATCCTCAGTGTCTATCAGGTTTTGCCCTTGCCTCCATTCCCCAGGCTCCATGTCCCCATTGCCTTGTTGGAGGTCCACAAGCCTGTTCTGCAACACTGGGTAGCGGGTGCACATGAGATTGTGCAGGATGCAGCAAGCTTCCACGATCCTCCTCACGGTCTCTGGGTGATGCTGCATGGTGGTGAGAAGTACCTGGAACCTGTTGGCCAGGATGCCAAAGGCGTTCTCCACCACCCGCCTTGCCCTGGACAGCCTGTAGTTGAAGATCCTCTCTTCACGGGTGAGGCATCTGGAGGTGTAGGGCTTCATGAGGTAGGTTCTGAGGGAGAATGCGTCATCCCCCACGATGAAGTAGGGCACATCTATTGTGTCATTGGGCAGGGGGTCTGGATCTGGGAAGCCCACGATGAGGTTGCGTTCCAGCCCCTACTTGAGGTCACTGCCGTTGTATACCTGGGCATCTGAACATGAGCCGTTGCCTGAAGCATCAATGTACATGAACTTGTAGTCAGCATCGACCATGGCGAAGAGGACGGTGCTGAAGAAGCCCTTGTAGTTGAAATAAGTGGACCCCGACTTGGCTGGAGCTTTGCAGGCCAAGTGCTTGCCATCTATGGCTCCAACGGTGTGTGGGAAGTTCCACCTCTGATACCACTGCTCTGCAACTTTCTTCCATCCTTCTTCAGTGGAGGGGCACTGGAGGAGCTCCTCTAGGTATTCTTCGATGATGGCCTGTACCACTTCTCTGACCACAATGCTGATGGTCTTATGTGTCACCCTCCAGCCGTACTGCATGCTCCTGTAGGTGGTCCCTGAGGCCAGGTGGCACAGAGTGAGTGCCACCTTGAGCCCAGGTTCCAGGCTGGGCCGGAAGTTGGTGTTTGCCTTGGTCAACCTGGGTGTCAGCCACTGCACAACTTCGTCAAACATGGCTGGAGGCATCCTCATGAAGTTCTGGAATGCACGAGGGTCTTCGTTCCTGAGCTCCACCATCAGCTTGTTGTACAGTCCATACTCTGCTCTTCTCCCGATCCATCTTCGGACCCAGACGCTTCTTGGCCGCCTCCTTTTCTTCCCGTAGTAGAGTTTACAGAGCCTGTAGATGGCTTCGCACTGTTGCAGAAGGATGGTGGCTGCCAAAAGGACTGTGTTACGATCCACGGTGGACATGACTGGATGCTGTGGAAGAGCAAGAGTCAGATGAAGGCTGCAGAGGTCTGCACAGCTGGGCTGCTGGTCTGAAAGTGAGATGCAGGTGAGTTGCTCACCCTTTTTATAGGCAGTATAGGTGTCCCTTTGCATCCTCTAGGCATCCTCTAGGCATCCTCTAGACATCCTTAATCTCCGAGATAGGTCCCCTCTGCGAAGGTTTTTTCCGTTTTAAATGCTTTGTTTCCATGCTGCCTCCGCTAGGCATCCGTTCTGCATCCGTTCCGCTTCCTCCCTGCGTCCGAGCGGATGCGAGTTGCGCGGATGCGGAACGGATGCCTAGCGGATATAGCGAATGCGTAACGGATGCAGAACGGATGCCTTGCGGATGCCTAGCGGATGCAGAACGGACAAATTGGATACATTTTCCACGCAAAAGTTTTGAGCAGCTCAAAACTTTCTGAGCGGATGAAACGTCCATAAACGGATGCTGGACGGATAGAGAGGAAGCAAAACAGAGGCAGTGAGTACAGAACGGATACATCGCGTTAACCAACGGATGGCAAGCTTTTTTGTCCGTTTTACATCCTCTTTGCATCCGTTGGTGCAGTGTGACATGGGCTTTACTTATAACATTTATACACCAGGTGCACCTTAGAACTCAGGGCAATGCAGATGGATTCCGCACACAATAATTTTGTGAGGCAACTTGGACTGAGAGGTCGTTCACCCCATCAACTTTACTGGAGTTTTGAATCTGACCTTCCTCTTTAGTGTCCATCACTTTAGCCTCTATCTATCATTATCTTTAAACTTAATCATGCTGCTTCTCATAATTACAATTTGCACTTTCACATGCAGGTTTGTTAGGATTTTAAGACATATTATCCAAAAACTCTTAATAGCAGCAATAGGAATAGCAGCTAGAAGCTGCCATTAGACAATTACTGAACTGGCTAATGAAGAGGGATGCTCCATCTAAATCCTTCCCTGTCTTAGAACAACATCGGATTAAACTGTGATCACACACACACATACACACACACAAATATTTTTACTCCCCTCTCCCAAAATTGGTGAGGCAAATCATCATTGTTCTGATAATCTGTGTATTTCAGGCCTAGAAGAAACAGGCAATATGTCAATATACATAAATTGATATGGATTCCCTGACCAATTTCCTGCTTCCTCCTTGATGTTTACAAATAAGCAAGAAATTAGTGAAAACAGAGTACCATTTTTTTTAAGTAGACAATAGCAATTATGAGAACATATGCCATGTGTGTGATATTCCTGGTAACAAAGCAAATGGAAAATAATTCATCATGTTCAGCAGCTTTTTAACCAAGTACACAAAAGCATAATGAGGATCCAGACTTAAGCCAAAAGAACCTAAGTTAGGGGAAAAAACCAAGCATGCTTATATATTTAACGAATTAGTGGGGCAAGCTATTCATGAAGATAGTAGATTCCCTATAACTGCCATTTAAGCCACAGTGACTGTCTAAGAAATATATTGTTGATCAAGAAGAGATTCGGCCTCTTTAAAACAGGTGAAAATCTATTACGAGAGAGCTATGGAAAGAGAGATCTGGGCATATATGCAGTGATGTTTTAACCTTACTACTTGTTGCACTATGGGTTGATATTTTTACTATTCATTGTTTTGTAAGATGTTCTTTCAGTTTACTGCAGGTCAAATCCTCCAACTACAATGTGGGTGACAGCTACTAATATATTTGTGACCATGTAATAATGTTGGCAGGAGCATGAAGAACCTTAAACTTTGAGGGAAAAATGATTAACTCATCAGCATCTACCCTTAGCCACCATGTAGATAAACTTGCAAACAGAGACCCTGGGAAAATCCCAAAAAAAGTCTGCAGGAAAATCCCCCACCCTGTTTTCCTACCAATCTCAGAATACCATCTTTCTTTCTTTCTTTCTTTCTTTCTTTCTTTCTTTCTTTCTTTCTTTCTTTCTTTCTTTCTTTCTTTTTATTTCTCTCTCTCTCTCTCTCTCCCTCTGAGAACGGAGGTGAAAAGCAGGTTAGGAATGTGGCTGCCGTGGGGGGTTTGGAGGTATGTGAGGGACCTGTGTGTATGTGTGGGGGGTGGAGGGAGAGAGAGAAAGAGAACATCACCACCCTCCGAGGTTAGATCAGATCTGTCTCTTTCTCTCCCACAAACGTCACAAGCCACTGTCAGTCAAAATTCATATTAATGGTCCGCGGGATTTAAAATTATGAGTTTGGTGGTCCCTGAGGTCCAAAAGGTTGGTAATCCCTGACCTAGGTCATTTAGCCACTGCTTACTTCCCTCCATGTAGATATAATACCATTAAGGACTACTCACTGAGCATGGCTTGTCAGTCAATTACAGATCCATCTGGTGGTCATGCTATCTATCCCACTTTTTTCTAGCTTACCAAGAAGTAGGTTGTGGTCTACTTTGTCAAGTGCCTTGGTGAAGCCTATTATGTCCGCAGTATTTTGCTGATTTACTAATTTAGTAACTATGTTTTGGAGAATGAAATAAGATTGGTTTGGCAGGATCTGTTTTTAAGAAATCCGTGCTGACTTCTAGTTATTACTTTACTCATTTCTAGTATATATGTGCTGGAACAGTGCATTTGGAGGATTTCTTCTTTTAAGAAGAATAAATATGCATTAAAAATACAAGAGTTCAATCAAAACTGCTATTGTTTGTGGCACAAAGATTTATACAGTCCAAACATTCAACCTATTTGCATTTCAGCAATTTGAAGTTACATGTTAAGAACCTCCCTGTGTCAGTGCACAGGCACACTGACTATAGACCCATAGCTCCGACTTCTGAGGCAAAAAGAGAATGGTTTATAGTGGGAGTAATCATTTCCCATGATGAGGATATGAAATCTTCAAAAGAATACATTTCAGGATTCTCAAAGTCCTTAAAGTAGCAAGAGTCTCCTACTAATGAAATTTGATATAATCTCACCATGGTCATGTCCATAAAAAGCTATTGTGTACATTATCTCTTTCAGAGCCTGCTTGTTTAAATAATTAGGGAGGGAGAGTCTCTACACCAGATATAAGTGTCCTTAAAGTATAAAAATCTGGAAACTCCTTCATGGTATCTTAACATCATGCTACTCAAATAAATACAATAGTATTGTGATTGGACACACAGGGAATTTGTTTTGGTGCAAATTCTCTTTGTATACATAAAAGAAAAGATACATTCCTCAAGAGTCAAGAATCATAAAGGCTAGGTCCCACTGGCCGACGGATGCAAAACGTATGCATAAAGGACACAATGGACGAGCAAAATTTCAGGGGTGGCTCCATCCGTTGTTATCCGTTCCAAAAAGTGCCCCAAATTTGAATAAACAGAACAGAAAAGAACAGAAAGGAATGGACGGGGGTAGTACGTAGCGTGGATGTTAAGCGGATGTTCGTAGGAAGCCTCGTGGATGACAGCGAATGGAAGCGGATGACACATCCGAAGGGCTTCCGGGGGAGAATTGCGAAGTGGACGCATAGCAGAAGGAGCGGATGTGGAGCGGATGACGCGGATGCATCACAGACGCCTATAGGATGCATAGCGGATGTTTAGTGGATGCACAGCGGATGCAAAGCGTTCACTGAGCATGCGAGGAATATGAATTGCGTCAGCTCCACAGATATAAAAGGATGCAGTTCGCAAGCAGTCAGCATTCAGAGGAAAGACGTGCTGCCACAGACATCTTCGAATAACACCATGGTTCATCAGTCAGGGAAGAAGAGAAAGCCTGTGCCTCCTCCTGCCAGCCCTGGCAAGAAGGACAGAACCACCATCCCACCCCCTGGCACTGACTCTGAAGCTGCTGGTGCTTCTGCTGGTGGTGCTGCTGGTGCTTCTCCTGCTGCTGGTGCTTCTCCTGCTGCTGGTGTTGCTGGTGCTGCTGCTTCTGCTACTGCTGCTGCTGTGGTGAACCAGCCCCAAGGTCCTCAAAGCCCTGCTGCTCAAGCCCCTGAAGGCCCTGCTGCTCAAGCCCCTGCCAGAGGGAGGAAGAGGCAAGGGAAGGAGAAGGGAGAGAGAAAACAGTACACCCTTTCCGAGAACCATGAAGAGGAGGTGCTGGAATGGCTGAGGGAGAACAAGTACCTGTGGAGAAAGGGCCACAGATTCCATCGCGACACCAAGAGGAAGCAGGCAGCTTGGAGAGACAAGGCAGAGAGCTTGGGCTACACTTCAGATGTACTCCTGGGATGGTAGAAGCACATGCACACCTGGTATAGCAAGCTACACCTCAAGAAATCTGGCCAGGCCGCTGTCAAGCTCAATGACCGGGACATGTACGTCATGACCAAGTGCAGCTTCCTGGAGGGTGAGATCCGCCACCGAGGAGCAGCCCCTCTGACAACCCTCTCCCTCAGACAGCCCACAGACAGCCACTCCTCTTCCAGTCAGGAGACAGCTACCATGTCCAGGCAGGTGTCTTTGGAAGGCCCCACGTCAGAGAGCCCCACGACAGCTGCACTCCCCATGCCGGAGGACGTGGAGGATCCCCTGTCTCAGATGGAGCAAGAAGCAGCAGCCACCAGAGACCAACCCACCCCCACCCCCAGCTCCACTTCCACAGAAAGCAGGCAGAGAGGCAGAGCGGAGGTCTTGGAGATCAGGGACACAATAAAAGCCAGCACAGATCTCCTCTCCCAGCTGGTCCACTTCGACATACCATCCTCTAACTGCAAGCCCTTCATCACGTATGTGAGCCAGACCCTCATGGACATGCCCGAGGCCCAGTACCAGGTTATGAAGCAGAAGATAACAGCACTGCTGCACAACCCTCCAGGCCCAGCTGAACCTGCTCCGATCCAATCCAGGTCTGCTCCTCAACCCCAGGCGATGTCTCCGCCCTTCCACAGCTTTCAACAGCCCCTCACCTACCAAGGCTACGAGTACCAGGACTTCCCACAGCAGAGGCAGCCCTTCCCAGTCCAGGCCCAGGTTCATCGCACGCCACAGATGCCTCACCTCGCCCAGCTGCAGACCAGACAGCCCCACTATACTCCTCCTTCCTCCACCCCACAGCCAAGACCCTCAACAGAAAATCTGTCTTCAGGACTGTGCCTGACATCCCAGGTCCTTGAGGAAGGGCCTCTCAACCTCATGAGACTGAGTCAGCTCTCTGAGAGCTTCCTGAACACACCATCCCCTGTTGTACTCTCGGGGTCAAGCACCCCAATGGCGCCTCAGACCAGCACTCCAGCCACAGCCACCTCCACAGTCCCTGGCCGCTCGACAGCTGAGACCATGGACATGCCTCAGAGTGACTGAGAATAGTGCCAGAGACCTTTTCACTTAATCTTTGCTTAAGACACTTTACTTGGTTCATTTTGCTTTTTTAACAAAGTCATAGAGTTTACTTAAGACAGTTATTAAGAAAGGTTATCTTTGCTTCACACACTTGGTTCATTTTATTTACTTCATAAAGTGTTGGTGAAAACTTTGAAAAAATGTTTAAGCCTTTGCATGCTTGTGGGATAGGTAAGGATAGTTGTGGAATAGGTAAGGATAGCTGTGGGATAGGTCAGGATAGTTGTGGGATACGTAAGGATAGTTGTGGGATATGTAAGGATAGCTGTGGGATAGATAAAACTCCAGTGCAAGCATAGTGGGACTGTATGGTCCACCCTCCCAGCTGCCACACATATGGCCCTTTTTTATCAATAACAATTTATTCATTGATCAACACATTTGAAAATAAACAAAGCTCTTTATTAATGCCCTATTCATTGAAGGACCACTCAACATACATGGCACAATCTCATCAGTGTTATGAGACAGGCGCAAGGAAGCATCCATTAAGCATCTATCATCCTGTCTTGCCACTCCACTGCTCCAGCTGGGGAGTTGCACCGGTATTTCAGGAGGTTGCGCTGCTTCTTCCCTTCACGTGAAGCTCTGTTGGGGCTTTGTACATCCACAGTGTCTATTAGGTTACGTCCTTGCCTCCATTCACCAGACTCCATGTCCCCATTGCCTTGTTGACGGTCCACAAGCCTGTTCTGCAACACTGGGTGGCGGGTGCACATGAGATTGTGCAGGATGCAGCAAGCTACCACGATGCTCCTCAAAGTCTGTGGGTGATGCTGCATGGTGGTGAGAAGTACCTGGAACCTGTTGGCCAGGATGCCAAAGGCGTTCTCCACCAGCCGTCTTGCCCTGGACAGCCTGTAGTTGAAGATCCTCTCTTCACGGGTGAGGTATCTTGAACTGTACGGCTTCATGAGGTAAGTTCTGAGGGAGAAGGCGTCATCCCCTACGATGAAGTAGGGCACATCTTGTGTGTCATTGGGTAGGGGGTCTGGATCTGGAAAACCCATGATGAGGTTGCATTCCAGCCCATCCTTGAGGTCACTGGCACTGCATACCTGGCTATCTGAAGCTGACCGTTGCCCGAGGCATCGATGTACATGAACTTGTAGTCAGCATCAACCATGACAAAGAGGATGATACTGAAGAAGCCCTTGTAGTTATAATAAGAGGACCCTGAGTTGGCTGGAGCTTTGCAGGCCACGTGCTTCCCATCTGTGGCTCCAACGGTGTGGGGAAAGTTCCACCTCTGATACCACTTTTCTGCAACTTTCCTCCAGCCTTCTTCAGTGGTAGGACACTGGAGGAGCTCCTCCACGTATTCTTCGATGATGGCCTGCACCACTTCTCTGGCCGCTTTGCTAATGCTATTGTGTGGCACCCTCCAGGCATACTGTATGTTTCTGTATGTGGTTCCAGAGGCCAGGTGGCGCAGAGTCAGTGCCACCTTCAGTCCAGGGTCCAGGCTGGAACGGAAGTTGGTGCTAGGCTTGGTCAACCTGGGTCTCAGACGCTCTACAATTTTGTCAAACATGGCTGGTGGCATCCTCATGAAGTGCTGGAACGCACGAGGGTCTTCATTCCTCAGCTCCACCATCAACTGGTCATACAGTCCAAACTCCACTCTTCTCCCGATCCATCGTCGGACCCACATAGCTCTTGAACGTCTCCCTCTTCTCTTTGCGTAGAAAAGGTGAAACAGTCTGAACAGGGCTTGGTTCTGATGTTGAATGATCGCAGCTACCATAAGGACTGTGTTATGATCCATGGTGTAGATCAATGGATGATGTGGAAGAGCAAGACCAAGGGAGAAGAGGTCTGTACACCACGGCTGCTGGACTCATACTGAGTTCCAGGTGATTTCCTCCCCCTTTTTATAGGAAATATCGGTTGTCCGCTAGGTGTCCTTCCACATACTCTAGGCATACTCCAGACATCCTAAATATCCAAGATACATCCCATATACAAACGTTTTGTCCGTTTTAATGCTTTATATATGAGATGCATCCGCTTACATCCTTTCTATTTCCGTGCTACTAATGCTGTGTGGACATTCCATGCACCTTTCGCTTCCTCCCTCTTTCCGTTTTCAGCTGCAGCAGATGTGAATTGCGAGGATGTCCAGAGGATGCAGAGAGGATACAGTGGACGTTTAACGGATGACAACGGACACAGAACGTTTGTTGCCCGTATGTGTCGCGGATGTACATCGTACGCGGCAGAAAGTTCATCCGCTCAAAAAGTTTTGTGAAGCTCAAAACCTCTTGCGTGGATGAAATCTCAGTGGACGGATGCTCTACGGATAAGAGCGTAAGAAACACGTATGCAGTGAGTACACAACGGATGCATCGCGTTTTCCAACGGATGGCAAGCTTTTTTGTCCATTTTACATCCTCTTTGCATCCATTGGTGCAGTGGGACATGGACTTTAGATACAATACTTAATAATAGTCATAGGCAGGGGTGGGATTCAATTTTTTTTACCAGTTCTATGGGTGTGGCTGAGGTGGTGGGCGTGGCTTGGTGGTCATGTTATTGGCTGGGTGTGGCCAACTCAACATCACTCACATTGAGGCATGCATCTCCTCGCCTGGCCTCTTGTGACTGTGGGGATGTTGCAACAGTCGAAAGTGTGAAAAATGGTCACAAGTCACTTTTTTCAGTGCCATTGTAACTTTGAATGGTCACTCCACACATACAACGTACCATCAAAGGAGGGGGAAAAAACTCCAGAAAAGTTCCTGAGACAGGAAGTTTAGTTCTGCCAAGAATGTAACAAGGGTTTAGGGAGAGGCAGTTTCTGTAAGCAACACCAGAATGTTTCCTTCCTGCCTCCCTTACAGGATTAGGCTAGTAATTTCTTTTAACAACCGGTTCTCCAAATTGCTTAGAATGTTAACAACAGGTTCTAGCGAATAGGTGTGAACTGGTAGAATCCCACCCCTGGGCATAGGGTACAATAAGCAATCAAATCAAGTCACCAGTACTACAACTGTTAAAGTATAACCATTTTAATGTTTCAATGTTTGAAATAATTGATTAAATAAGGATAGTACAGTATTGCATTTTAGCCTCCCTTCAAGCACCTTCCTCACTATTCCATTATTTCTCCTAAAATTCAAAACTATATCGACGCATTACTCTTTGCATAAGTCATATATGTTATGAATCTATGATGAATTTCTAGTTAGTATTTCAAGATCTGTCCCTTTATCAAGGGCGTTAATTAAATTTGGTAAATTGCTGGTTCATGAGCTGGCAAGGGATAGATTACATCAAGCATAGGGGCACTTGATCTTCTGCATGGCATGGGGCAGTGCCCTACCTTGTCTTTAATCCCTTGTGTGGGCAGTCATTGCCAAGGGCCTGTCTACTGCCTACTAAGTTCAATCGGAAGCCAAGTGGAAAGGCACCCCTCCCCCTCCCCAGAAAAGTATGGCATATAAAATCATACATTGCAATGTTCTACCTGTCAATGAATACTTCAACCATAACACTAGAGCAAACAACAGATACAAACTCAAGGTTAACCGCACCAAACTTGATTGCAGGAAATACAACTTCAGCAACAGAGTGATCAATGTCTGGAATACTCTACCTGACTCTGTGGTTTCTTCCCCAAACCCCAAAAACTTTAACCTTAGACTGTCTACTATTGACCTCACCCCTTTTCTAAGAGGTCTGAAGGGTGCATGCATAAGTGCACCAACGGGGGCCATAGAGGGAGCGTTCACGTCGCGGCCCGTCAGGTATCTGTTTACCTGCGAATCCTTCTACCACGCTACACCAACCTACACCAACAGTGTTCTACAGTGGCTGGGAAAAGTGTAGCGACACGAGAGAAGAAGAAGCGCACCAACATGGCTATCATCCCTATTCTTTATTTTTCTTATATGTACCCATTTCATGTATTCATAACTATGTATACACTTATACCTATTATCTTGTAAGCGATTGACAAATAAAAATAAATAAATAAAAATAAATAAATAGATGGCCAATTTTCACATACCAGACACGAACCAGTGGAATTCATGTCTTTTGTTTCATATCCAGCATATTGTCTCCCCTCCTCCCTAACTTTTCAATGCCTTTCATCTCCCTAAACCTGTAACCATCAACATAAAGGTCTGCCAAGAATCTGACCTGTTAAAATAGTAATAAGATATGGAATAGAACACAAAGATGAATATGAAATTGAGTTTGCGTCTACATGGAGAAGTGATAACCCGGGACCATGCTATTCTCAAAAAAAAGATATTTTATTTGTATTATGATTTGTGAAAACCTAAATAAATTTTTTACAAAAAAAAATCTGACCTGCCTGATTTGGACTGATTGGGATCCTTAAACCTCTGGTACATGCATCTGGTACGTCCATCCTTCCTTGGTATACAGTGATGTAGTGCATTTTGGCGGCACTAGCAGTCTACTACTAAATACCACAGCATTCAGGGACAACAGTTGTGATTATCTTATCCCAGAAAGCAACTGGGTAGACTGAATGTAAGTTTTTTATTTATTTTATTTGGTTGTCAATTGCTCACAAGATAATAGGTATAAGTAAAAACATAGTTATGAATACATGGATACAAATAAGAAAAATATAAGAAACAATAGGACAGGGACAGTAGGCATGTTGGGTACGCTTATGCAAGCCCCCTACAGACCTCTTAAGAAAGGAGTGAGGTCAATAAGTAGACATTCCAAGGTTAAAATTTTTGGGGTTTGGGGAAGAAACCACAGAGTCAGGTAGAGTATTCCAAACATTGACCACTCTATTGCTGAAGTCGTATTTGGTGCGGTTAACCTTGAGTTTGTATCTATTGTTTGCTTTTGTATTGTTATGGTTGAAGCTGAAGTATTCATTGACAGATAGGACATTGCAATGTATGATTTTATATGCTATACTTAGATCAGACCGAAGACGGTGTAATTCAAGGTTTTCTCGGTCTAGAATTTCAAGTTTGGTGGCATAAGGTATTTTGCAACAAGTGGAGGAGTGGAGAACTCTTCTTGTGAAATATTTCTGGACTTTCTCAACTGTGTTAATATCAGATACGTAATATGGGTTTCAGACCGGTGAGCTGTGTTCGAGTATTGGTCGAGCAAATGTTTTGTATGCTCTAGTTAGTAGTGTAATATTACAACAGAAAAAGCTACGTAAGATTAGGTTAACAACTCTTAATGCCTTTTTGGCTATGTAGTTACAGTGGGCTCTTGCACTTAGATCATTAGAGATGAGTACTCCAAGGTCCTTTACAGAGCTTGGATCATCAACAAGGTCTTGACTATTCAGCCTGTATTTTATTTTCTGATTTTTTTTTGCCAATATGTAAGACAGAGCATTTATTTGTTCAGATTTGAAGTTGCCATTTGTTTGACCATTCTGATACATAGTTGAGGTCTTTTTGAAGGGTAGCAGTATTGTCTGTGGTGTTGAATAGCTTTATTTCATCAGCGAAGAGAATACAGTTGCTCTTAATATGATCACAGAGGTCATTTATGTAGAGTATGAAGAGAGTTTGTCCTAGACCACTGCCTTGGGGGACACCACTATTGACAAGTACAGAATTTGATAGGACACTCCCAATTTTGACCATTTGTTGTCTGTTTGACAGGAATGCTTCTATCCAGTTATGCAGTTGTCCAGATATATCATAAGATTTTAGTTTTAGGAGTAGTTTGTCATGTACCATTGAATCAAAGGCTTTCCAGAAGTCTATGTAGATTGTGTCTATTGCTTTGCCTTGATCAAGTTGTGTAGTCCATAACTTTTTGCAGTGTAAGAGTAGCAGATTGCAGGACAGTTTTTTTCTGAAACCAAATTGTTTATTAGAGAGTAGGTTGTTTGTCTCTAAGTGGAGGATGATGGATTGATTAATAGATTCCATGATTTTACAGGTGATGCAGCATAAAGAGATTGGTCTGTAATTTTCAACGAGGTTTGGGTCTCCCTTTTTGAAGATGGGGATGACCGTGGCTTGTGATTTTCCAAAGATTATGCTTAGAGGTTCGGTTATGACAGTGGATGTTTTTTTTTAAGAAGTAGGCAAATATTCCATCCGGTCCAATAGACAGAGATGGTTTTAGATTGTGTAGAGCTTTTTCAACATTATCTGCTGTAAAATTGATATGTATTAGATCATTGTAGTTGTCTGTGGTGCGACTAGGAAATACTGGGCATCATCCATTGCTGTTTACAAATACTGAGCCAAAGAATGTGTTAAAGAGGTTGGCTTTAATAGTGTTGTCATTGTGGACTTTACCATTAGGTTCTTTCAGGGGTGGGATGGACCTTGAGTCTTTTAGTTTGTTGTTTTCAAAATCGTAAAAAGTGCGGGTGGAAATGGTACATAGAAGGTTTTCCTCTTATTAATGTGATAATAGGTGCATTCAGTCTTTATCTGGTGGCATAAATTTTTGTGTCAGCTTTTGAAGTTGGCAATGTGACCAGATTTGTTTTTGTGCCAAAGTGATCTCTTTTTGGATTGAAGCTTCCTTATTGTTATGGGTAATCTGTTTTTTCTTGTTTTTGGAAGTTGTTATTGGTACATATAGTTTGATGACTCTTTTGACTTCAAGTAAAAATATGTTGTAATGGTCTTCAACAGTGTTGCATCCAGTGAATAGAAATTGCCAATCTAGGGATGAGAGATTGTTGTCTAAAAGATCATAGTTGCCTTTTTTGAAGTTATAATTGAGGGTCACATCGTTGTGTTGATTTTTGTGTGGACATATGTTGAGACAAAAGTCCATCATGCTGTGGTTACTGTTGGAAAAGGGTTCTTTAGTTTGTATTACGTAAATTGTATTCAAACTATTGCAGAAGATGAGATTGAGGCAATTGTTAAGTCTAGTATTGTTGTTTACTAGTTGTTCCAGCCCCAAGTTTGTTACAGCATTGTGGAAGGTTGCATGTATGGGTTCAATTTTACATTTGTTTATGGTCCAGTTAATATGAGGTAGATTGAAGTCACCAAAAAAGATAAAAGTCTATGGGCAGGATCTTGCCCATATTAGTAGTGAATTTAGCTTGTTTACATGTTTGATGTCATAATCAGAGGCTCTGTAACATAGTAAGAATTGAAATGTGATATTTAAGGACAGTTCACAGACGATGGTCTCAGGAAGAGCAAGCTCTTGGGTAACTTGGATGTTTTTTAGATGTAAGGACTTTTTATAGAAGATAGCAATACCACCTCCTCTACGGATTTCACGATCTGATCGGTAAACATGATAGTGTCTAACTGTGGTTGATAGTCTCTTACTTTCCATTCTATGCAGGTAGGGTGAACTATGATTGGTATGAATGAGGGCCAATAAATGGAGAGTTCAGGCCAGATAAGACAGAAGTTCTGATGGTTCATCTGCCTGTTAAGTGGGGATCCATCTGCTCAAAATGGAATTGCAGTCCCTTGGAAAGAGCAAGGCAGTGGTTTTGTGATATTTTGTGATGAATGGCCTTAAATGAATTTTTGTTTATAGACAAGCTGGGATTGGTAGGCATTGAATCATTAATATTTGCAATATTATTGCAGCACTGTAAAACTATATTGCATGCAATCAGTATTTAGATCAGTACTGTTACACACAGTGCTCAGTATAAATCAGTCTGATTTACAATTTGCATTTGCCATCTGAGCAGTGTATTCAATTAATTATAAAGAGACTTAAGATGGATCTTCAGCATACCTTCATCCTAATAAGACCGTGTAGTAACGTTGAAATTTCTCGTGACCTCCAAGTGTGGAAAAGAAACCTCTTGTTGCTTAGATCATTTGGCTTGGCTTTATTTCCTGTTAACATAGATAACTTAATGCAGTTATAATATGTTGGGTATCAACGCCAACAATCTCAGCCAATATATTTAATGGTACATTTGAAGTCTAGATTTTTTCAGATCTAGAGCTCAGCCTATTCTCTTAGCCGTAGTTGGAATGCATCCTCATTAGATGCAATAATAATGGAACAAACAAGTTAGTAAAAGAGCTGATCTGATCATTCCAAGCTGATTGACTTTCAGGAAACCCTAAATTATTTCAGCTGAACAAATTGCTGTTCATATGACTATTCTAAATCTTTTGCAGTTCCTTGGGAAGTTTCTTAAGAAGTAATAAATGAAGATAATATCCTAACATTTAATCAGGGACTAGTTAGATGATAGTCACTTTCCCCAACATAATACACAGTGTAAACTTTTACTAAACTCTGTGACCAAATCTAAACACAATTCTACAAAAAGAGTTATAAAGCTTGGGGGGTGGGGGTGTAAAAAAAATTCTAGGAAAATTCCATACAAAAACTAAAAAGCTATCGTATAAAAATAAAAATGTTAAGATATAGGAGAAGATCTAAAATATTTGAAATGGTTTAAATTGCATTATTATTTATAATACAATCCTGGTTACTAAACTTGACTGAATAAATCATTAAGATGATTAAATAATAACCCTACTATAGGAATTTATATGTAATTTATTTATATGTAATAAATGTGAGGCCAAATAAGTAGCTGAGATTGTACCTAGGATTTCTCAGCTATGATTAAGTATACTAAACAGTGATGTATTTTACTCATGTAGGATTATATTATCCTTGAATAAATTAAACTATCTGTAATGTTGCAATGCTTCCTAAACATTAGGCAGAGATCAAAGGGGTGTACTCTTCAGATCATGCACTGTAAATCTTTTGCTTGAAATAAATGTATGTATTCACTCTAGCATTGCAACTAAATCCAGAAGTGTCACTAGTCATAATATTTTTGAATCACTTATTTGTGTATTTAATAAGAGCGCCCACCAACTTCTCTGCCAGAATGTGTTTAAAAAAATTATCACAGCAGAGGCTTCTCTAGGATTCAATGGTTTAATCAGCATGATGAAGCCAGTGTTATGAGGCAAGCTCCACCTCTTATCAGGCTTGTAAGATATCGTAACAGATGTACAAAAGGAGCAGAGTTGCTTCATAGAGCCTCCCTTGAAAAAATCCATGGTAGTGGGACATATCTCTGTAATGCTGTTATCCTTTCTGAGGTAAAGAATGAATATCACTTGATGTCTTTGGTATATAATGCCGATGTTACCCCATGAAGTGATTACTATAATTCAAAACAATGAGTGATTTTATTTGAGAAAAAAAATGAAATCTTGGGGGAAAATATCCATTAATTAATCATTCATCAGTCTCATTCATGAGCCATGGTGGCGCAGTGGTTAGAGTGCAGTACTGCAGGCTACTTCTGGTGACTGCTGGCTGCCTACAATTTGGCAGTCCAAATCTCACCAGGCTCAAGGTCAGCCTTCCATCCTTCTGAAGTGGATAAAATGAGGACCCAGATTGTTGGAGGCAGCTGACTCTGTAAACTGCTTAGAGAGGGCTGTAAAGCACTGTGAAGCGGTGTATAAGGTTAAGTGCTAATGCTATTGCTATTCACTCATATATATACAGGCCATGCAACCAGTCAGCATGATGCAGTGGCTGAAGGATCCATTCCTAATTGTAGTAGGCCAACATGATAAAACATTGTCAAGACATAGTAACACAATGATACTAAAATAGAACTATCAAACTCCCAGCCCATTGGAGATGCATCACACTCTGGCCACGCCCACACCCGGTTTAGCAAAGGGAAAAAAAATTCCTGATACGTCACATGACACTGCCCTGACCACGTGAGTTTGACACCCCTGTACTAGAATCATAACATCACAGGTAAGATTATAAGGGGAAGAGTTACATTGCAACATCATGACATACAAAAGTGGTATTCATCAGGTTCTGACCAGTTCTAGAGAAGTGATAGTGGAAATTTTGAGTAGTTTGGAGAGTCGGCAAATACCACCTCTGACTGGAGATTTTACAGTATCCTTCCCTTGCCACGACCACCAAACTGCGCCCACAGAACCAGTAATAAAAAAAATTGAATCCCACCGCTGATGATACAGTTTCATCAGTTGCCCACCCTTCCCATCTCCAGTCTTCTTCTTATGTGCCATAAAGGGGAGGTACCAGATTTGGGAGATCAACATTTAAATCTTAATCTTAGTTTCAGCCATGGAAGTGCACTGACTTTTAGCCAGTCACTCTATCTCAGCCTAGACTCCCTTACAGAACTGTTGGGGAGAAAAATTGGAGCAGGCATTTCTTTATACAACTTGGAACATTTTTATTATTAAATAAATAAATCAGGTTACACAGGCCAGGAGACCAGTCAGATCTCCTGCTTGTCTGTATCAGCGGCAACTTTTGTCCTCAGAAAAGCCAAATGTGCCTAGACCTACAATAAAAGAACAAGTGCTATGTATGTTGTGTGTAAGAGAAATTTATTTCTGGGAGGTGAATTTTGTTTCTTTGTTCTCAAATGACACAGTTTAAGGGAATTTAAGTGGGTAGCCTTGTTTTCCCATTTTCCTCCATGTAGTGAAAATGTACTTTGTTCAGAATATAACTTTTAGCAAAAGTGGCAATGGTTTATTAAGCTATCCCATTACACACTCTGAATTGACACATAGGTTAAACCTAAGAAAGGCACAAAAAGTACAGACCTGAAAATCGTAGGTGAATATTCAAAGATACTAGAAAACTAAGCAAAAGCATAAAAACTAGTTTCAAAAGTTTCATACCATACTGCAGTATTAGTAAAATATTTTTAAAAGAGAAACTGTTTTATCAGCATTCCTTTCTTTTCGTGAATCTCATTTTTGAGCTGCAAGATTAATTTTGAGTAAATTGTACATACAGGAGTAAATTTTTTTTGTTATTAATTGCATTAATTTTCATATGAATAATTTTAGACTTCTTCTTCTGTCGTATGAACACAGTGCAAAAGAGTTGCAATCCTAGCTTTGCAGATATGGGTTGTAAACCTCATAAAATACAAGACTTTTTCCTGAGCGATTGTGCACAGAACTAACATGAAAACACTGATTCAGTTCCTAAAGTAGCACTTTTTTTTTTTCTACAATTGATATATCTGACCCTGGGTGAGGTGTCAAGTAAATTCCTTTTTAACAGTTCAATATAACTTGAAGTGGATTATCACCACAAAGGAAAGTTTCTCAAGTTTGCATCTTCCAGTTCTGATGGAACTGCAATTCCCAATCTGTATGCTGTCCTTATTCCTAAAATGCTATTGTTCGGGAAGGTGGCTGCATCAGGCCCTGGAACCAAACATTATTGTTTGTTATATCGAAAAAGACAATACCCACTGTGGGTATTACCCACTGTGCATCTTGATAGTTAATAATCTGTTCCTAAAATAGCTTGTTTTCTTCTGTTACCCCAATTTAAATTTTATTCTGCCAGTAACTAATCCAGTTACCCTGCCTTCTTGGATGCAGGGACCCATTCATGCATGGATGCGTGTGCCCTGGCTGCCCATTGGTAAGTATGACCCTGGGGCAGCTTTCTTATGCAAACTTACCTAGAATCAAAACCCGCTGAATATAATGGGACCCCGATATGCCCAAGACGTGACTGCTGCCCAATAGATATTAGCTGATTTCCTCCACAGGCGATGGATCTCCTGCCTAAGGAAATGGGTGCGTTTAGGATTGCAACTGCAAATCCCTTTTGGAACACCAAGATTTCCCCCCCCCCCCCCACCCCCCATTATGCGCTCCTCAAAAGCCAAGGCATGCGCGGAGGCCAGACGTATTAACTACGACCTTTGAAAAGATGCCAGCCGTTCCGCTCCAGCTCTCGTCCCTCAAGTGGCTGCTCCATCTAGTTTTCCCGTCTTAAAAACTTCGAAACCCAGCGCCACCAACGCTCGGAGGCGGTGATCACCCCAAACGCCAGCCGCTCTTACCCCAAAGGAAAGAACGCAGCGCCCGCCGATCCCGGCGACGACCCGCGCGTCCAGGGCCCGGGCTGCTGCCAGGGACGTGGATCTGCAGGCTCCCGCCGTCTAGGCACCCAGCGGAGGAGCGAGACAGGGCCAGCCCACCGGCAGAGCCCAGCGCAGAGCGCCCAGCCTCAGCCCACCTGTCTGGGAGCCGCCTGCGCGCTTAGCCTTCTCCATCGCCAGTCCGCCTTTGGCCTCGCGAAGGCTGAGTTTCTTCAGCTCCCGTCGGGAGACCGCTGCAGAAGGAGAAAGGGCCAAGGGGACCCCTGTTCGGGCGCCGACTCAGTGCCGGGGAAGGAGGGGGCCGCCGCAGTCCCGTCCCAAGATTGCAAAAGTTTCTTGCTCCACCCTGAGGCGGGCGGTGGGGCTCGCTCGCTCGCTCCGGGGCCCTGAATGAGGGCGCAGGCGGTCTGCATATTGATTAGATGAATGGAAAACGGTCCTTTGGGCCGCGAAACCAGAAGCGGTGGGCGCCATTTCGGAATTTCAAAGAGAGACAGCATCCAAGTTTCATGTCTCGAACTCGCGCTTGGGCATCTTTCCCGTTGTTTCTAGGTTGTTACATGCAAGTAAGGAATTGAGGCAGGAGTCTGTCCAAATTCTAGGGAGACCCAAACGTGTTCCATCGGTTTTATTAACACTGAAAGTTCATGTTCTCTAACGTTCCACGGGAATATTAAATTTAAGATGAAATTAAATTAGATTTAATCTTAGATTTAATCTTCGATAACTCTCAAGCTAACTTTTATTATATCTATGCAAATTAGCAGAAAAATTAACGTACAAGAAATGTGCCATAATCATCTTCAAAGTTATATAAATTACCTTTTAAGAATAATACTGGAACTTTTAAAACGTTTTTTTTTAAATATATA